>CM019740.1:23061213-23382684 GCA_009761775.1 Ficus carica
TCAAACACCTTTTATGGAAATCCGTGGTGGTGTCCATCCCACATTTCACAGTCCGCAGCACCGTCTTTCCACAGTCTCGTATCAGGTATTGCCGGTAGGTAGCTTACCTACAGCATGAACGTAAGTAATGAGCTAAAAGCCCAGTAAGCACAATATTCAATCCGCATGCAACTGAAACACAAAATGCATGAACAGGTTATGATTTCTTATTAATCAATTATGGTTCCTTATTATCTTACTCTATAACATATGCGCATGTACTGTGGTACATAACCATGGAGTGGTTGAAGGCGGTCCGTCCAATCCAACTCAAACCATGAAACAAGACGTTTAACATGGAGTAGTGAAGGCAACCAATCCAATCCAAGTCAAACCATGGAATATACCATTTGAACCCACCACAAAGGCAAGCCAGTACAACACAACAATCTTTACTTAACTTATCTCGTATCTTAAGAACTTATTCTTACTATATGATTCATTTTTAGTGAGCATGCTTTATGATGCCAAGATATCGAACATAAAACATAACATACTTTATCATAACATACTATCTCATAACTTAACATGAAACATGGACATACTGCATCTTAACGTAACATCATACATAACATAACATACTTCATAACATACTACATCTTAACATGAAACATGGACATACTTAACATATCATCATGTCATAACGTATTACTTCATAACATCATAAATCATGAAATGCTATTCATGATTTCTTAAAAACATCATATGCAAACAAACATGTGTTCATGCTGTAGGCGGAGTTGTACTTACCTTCCGTCCTACGCTCTTGATTTATTGTCCCAACTAATGATGTTCCTTTTCCGGTACAGCTGCAGGTTCTATCCTGCTCGATAAAGGACATTGTGTAACTTAAACTCGTGAAATGTTGGTGACCTAACCAACATGCTTACCTTACATGGTCTTGGTTGTATGTCCCTTGTGCATAACGTCTTACTTGGTTACATTGGATAACCTTGTGTACTAAGCCCATAACATAACATTCCATTAGGGTTAGATCATCTTCCAACCCTGGGCTTCATCCTTAATCCACAAATCATTAGGTTACTTTCCTAACCCAATATCTTAGCTCAAACGGGTATCTTTTAGGGTTATATTGGATAACCCTTAAGGTCAAACTAAAATCCACTTGTTAGTCAATCAAAGTCAACTATGGTCAACAATGGTCAACTTCGGTCAACTATGGTCAACCCTCGTTGGGTCAACCTTTGGGCCTTGGGCTTGACCCAGTAACTCGGATATAACTCCCGGTTACCTTTCGTAAACTAATCGCTTGCTATACTCTAGCTTGAAAAATTCATTTTCCTTACTTGGAAAATTTAGGGAAATTAATCCCAAAACTTCTTTCTTAACTTTTAAAAAATCCTTTACTTAAATCGTAAAAATCCAAACTCTTGGATTAGTGCTTCATAAAATCATTTGAGGTTGAAAACTGCCCTTGGAACAGTTTTCCATAATCAAAACAATAGTTTGTAGTAGAAAAACAGTTTTCTAGAAACATTTATAAAGCTAATGGTGCAGGAATTTTCGGATTCCCTGCACACCCTTCGAAAAACAATCCCAGTTTAAAAATCAGTTCGTAATCTGAAAAAGTTTTCTTCACGAAAGTTGTAGCTCTCGAAAAATGCTAAAACTTTCGTGTTTTACAAAAATTCCAATTCGGCCTAGATTCGTTCCAGTTTTTGTTTGAAACTGGCTGACCCCGAAAAACTGAGTGAAAACTGGGTCTGGGGATCAGCCACGGGTTTTGGGGTAAACGGAGGCCATTGGGGTCTCATTTTGGGAAACGATTCACGTTGCCCCCTAGGAAAACCTCTTCCAAACAACTTTTATGTTTTACGTTTTTCCCAATTCGGCCTCTAAAGGCCTTATATTTCACTTTTCCAAAAACTGGGCAGATTTGATCCGAATCTGCCAGTTTTTGTGCTTACTCGGTTTTACGCGTCCTACTTCGCGGAACTAACTCAACCGAACACGCGGGAGCCTAAGTAACCAACATGCAGCGTTAACTAACGTCCCACATGAATCAACACGTGATTCTAACGCAGCCATGCAACCCAAAACCAAATCTACACAAACCTAGGGTTGCATGAACTAGAGTTGCATCACATCTCATACATACATTCGAGCCGAACCATGACTAGCTCTAATAACCATGCACACAAGCCACAACCGGCTGCACACTAATAGGGAACATACCAACCATAAAGCCATGCAATCCTAGCATGCAAACAAGCACAAATATAATGCACACAAGCATAAACAAAACCATAAGCAACCACCCTTAAGCAACACCCTAATCAAGCACCACACCTAGTCTAGGGCATTAACCATAAAACTTTGAGCTTATGCTCTTACATATTGGACTTGGAAATACACTTAAATTTCCACATTAAATCTCAAACCAAAAGCTTATGGTTTTAGGGTTTACCTCTAGGGTTTGGAAGTTGGTTTACTAGCTTGGATTCCAAACTTCCTTACTCCTCCCTCTTGGCTGCCAACAAGTCCGGATTTCCCCTCCAAATGGGGTTCCAATTTTCAGCCATGCACATACAAACATACACATAAATATCCCATCTAACTTGCATGGAAAAATGTTAGGGTTTGAGGGAGTTTTACCTTAGCTAACCCTAGGGATGGGTTAGGGTATGCAAACCGAAATCTCCCTCCCTTTTGGCTCTCCAAACACTCTGCTCTAGCTCTCCAAATGGCACCAAAATTTTTCACCCCTTTCTTCCTCACCCCTGCACGGCCACTGCCCAGAAATTGGGTCCAAAATTTCCAGATTTACCCTTGGTTTCTAGCTTGAAACCGAACATGCACACTAACTAGCCTCCCTTGGCTTTTTCCAACTTTTCTCTTGGTTCTCTCTTGGTTTCTCTCCTCCTCTCTCTCTCGGATTTTTCTGCAGAAAAATGGCAAGAGTTTGGCCAAAATTTCTGATTTAAATGATTAAATGCCACCCCTATTTATAGGCAAATGCAAACTTTCCAAAAATTGCATTTTAGCCCCTAAACTTTGAGAAAATCATGCAATTGGCATGCTAGGTGTCAAGATGGCCGGCTGTCACTTGGAGAGCAAGGCAAGATGACCTCATCTTGGTGACATCACATGCTTACATCACCCAATTTTCAAAATTTACACTTTTGCCCCAAAAGTTTAAATTCTTGCATTTATGCCCTCTAGCTCTAGGTGTTGGCCGGTCATTGGCTGCCTTGGAGCCCAAGTTTTGCTTACCTCATCATGATGACATCCTCTTGATGACATCATGTGCTTACATCATGCTTACATCACTAATTTCTAAAAATTACACTTTTGCCCCAAAAGGCAAAATTCTTTCAAAAATGCCCCCTAGGTGGCCGGTTGCTTTCTTGGTGGACAAGCCAAGCTTATCTCATCATGATGACATCATCTTGATGACATCATGTGCTTACATCATCAATTTTCCAAAATTTACA
Organism: Ficus carica; assembly: GCA_009761775.1. Taxonomy (NCBI): domain Eukaryota; kingdom Viridiplantae; phylum Streptophyta; class Magnoliopsida; order Rosales; family Moraceae; genus Ficus; species Ficus carica. The sequence continues at coordinate 23,064,708 of CM019740.1, forward strand.
CTTTTACCCCAAAAGTGAAAATTTTGACATTTTTGCCCCTGCATGTGACCGGCCCCAATGGGTTACTTGGTGACCAAGCTTTCCATATTTTCACGTCCTTTTGCCCTTGACCTTAACTAGGTGTGCTTGATTTTCTAGGGTGGTTTTAAAGCCTATTTGAGCTATCTCGCCCATACTGACATATTTTACAGTATTTTCTCATACTGCATCATACAATACTGCCAAGTCAATCCGTTGACCACTCTTGGTCAAACTTTGACTTTCTTGTTCAAATTTGACTTTTTCAGTCAAACTTTGACTTTTTTCCGAAATTACGTCCTTTTTCGTCCTTTTCGACTTGAAAGAGCGTTTTCTAACCTTAAAACCTATTTTGAGTCTTACTGACCCAAAAGAATTCACATAACCAAACAAAAGCTCTTACTTGAACTTTTTCATAAATACCTTCATGGCATAGAATCTAATTTCTTAAGAAGAAATTAGTGACATGAAAAATCTAGGTGTTACAATCTACCCTCCTTAAAAATTTTCGTCCTCGAAAATTCGGATGTATCTAGGTGACTTTTCTCAAAAATCCACCATAGGTTCATAATGGTTCGTTCATGTTCCCATTTTTAACACTTTAATGGGATCATATCTCTTATACAGAACTATAATTTTACATCTATAGCCTCATAATTCATACTTCATATCCTTTTACTTTCATACTTTCATGCTTACTTTCATCATACTTTCTTATCTTATCATCATACTTACATACTTATCATCATACTTGCATACTTATCATACATACTTCATGCTAACATACATACTTTCCTTTCTTACTTGTCATACTGATCATACTGCATACTTACATACTTACATACTTTCCTTTCCTATTGCATCACAAGAATCATTTACGTAAAAAGTTGAGCAAGTATATCATATATAACTTGCCATATTTTGAAAACATATTTCATGTAACTTTTTCATACTTGAAAAGCTTATCATAAATTTTTTTTTTTTTTTTTTTTTTTTCCATGCTTGGAAAATACATATTTCTTCCTTACTTGGAAAACATATCGTATTCTGTACTCAAAACTCGTTCTTGAACATAGTTTCTTTCTTGAAACTTGATCCTATGCTATTAGAACCCTTTGCTTATCATAATGGCCCCTATCTTGGAATTCGTCCCTTTCTCGAAACTCATCCCTCAAGGATTCGGCCCATGGCCCCCATCTTGGAATTTACTTCCTCAAGGATTTGGCCTATGGCTCCTAACTTGGAACCTTTACTTTTAATGACAACCCCCATCTTGGAATTTCTTCCTCAAGGATTTGGCCGTCTTACATAAAATGAGGGGGTTCTATTAAACATAAGATCTTTTATAAAAATATTTTCTTTGAATTCTTTTAAAGCCAATCTTGGAAAAGCATAATATCGTTCGAGTGATGCATTGAAAGGTACACTTAAAATATCCAACTACTTCTTGGATAGTAGAAGCTTTTCTCTTTGCTTCAAACTTGTCTTTCATAATCATAATTCTTAGGAATGTCTAAACTTCCCAATATCACATAATTTCCCTTACTAGGGCATAATTTCCATAAATATGAAACTTTAGCTTTTATAGCATCGATCCTATCTCTTGTTGATAATCTAGCAAGTATCTTTGCAACTTAGACACTATAGCTGCAAAATTAGGCTCTTACGAAAAATTTGGTTCGGTCGTATCTGCGACAAACCAACTTCTCGTTTCTAATTCTAATGCCCATTCTTACTTTCATAACTTAACTTATCATATCGTAACTTGTCAACTTATCCTACTAGAGATTTCTAGCAATCTCTTCATATCATATCGTAAACGTAGTGTATCCACCATGCTTTTGCTGCGCAACTCTGATCCACTAGCCGTAATAACCCATAGAGTTATTTGCGCCAAGCTGCAACATAGTTGAGATATCGTCTCGTATACGCATCCTGGTATATCATGGAATCGTGATACTACCGAACATAGGCAGTCCTGAGTGTTATAAAAATAACATTTAGGAGCCTCCTCTCAAGTCTCCATGCTAAGGCCCCATACTCGAGCCTCCTCGTCTTGTCGTTGGCTGGCAACGTAACATAGCCTAGAAATATGTCCTTGCAGCACATAACCGGAGAAGAATCCCCATTATGTGAAACCACTTCTTGGGTCCTGTCGAGGGTGCGGAGTCGGAGCTCCTCCTCTATTCCTTGAAATGCTAACGAAGCTTCACTGCCCTTTTCGATCCTGAAAATCTAATCTGGGTTTAACACCAGGTACATGTCTTTGTACTAATCTTATGACTACACATAAGACAGAGTAAGAAAACAACTTACAAAACTGTGGCTCCGGCGGCAGAACTGTGAAATTGGATGGCAAGAAAACCTTCGCTCTGATACCAAACCTGTCACGCCCCGACCACCCACGTATGACTGACCACGCGAATGACGGTCGTGACTATACTTACTTAACTTAAACTTACCCAATTTTTAGAGTAAATTTTTTTTTTTTTTTTTTTTTACTCCTTTAAAACTTAAAAGCTTTAACTTCATTTTAAAATCGTGACTTAAACACGTTACTTACATAAAACATGAAGCCTTAAACTTAGGCTTAAACATAAACTTAAACTTATATATAGGAACATATCTTCTTCGTATGTACTCACTCGAGTACTGAGCTTTCACCTAATGGGAAAGCTATCATACATAAACGTAAATCGTGGACCAACCCGACCTAATGCGGATCAGTACAACACGAGGCAACTCGTTGCCATACATACTGAAACCTTGCCATACATACTTAAAACATAATGTAAACACATTTTCTTTTCAAACACCTTTTATGGAAATCCGTGGTGGTGTCCATCCCACATTTCACAGTCCGCAGCACCGTCTTTCCACAGTCTCGTATCAGGTATTGCCGGTAGGTAGCTTACCTACAGCATGAACGTAAGTAATGAGCTAAAAGCCCAGTAAGCACAATATTCAATCCGCATGCAACTGAAACACAAAATGCATGAACAGGTTATGATTTCTTATTAATCAATTATGGTTCCTTATTATCTTACTCTATAACATATGCGCATGTACTGTGGTACATAACCATGGAGTGGTTGAAGGCGGTCCGTCCAATCCAACTCAAACCATGAAACAAGACGTTTAACATGGAGTAGTGAAGGCAACCAATCCAATCCAAGTCAAACCATGGAATATACCATTTGAACCCACCACAAAGGCAAGCCAGTACAACACAACAATCTTTACTTAACTTATCTCGTATCTTAAGAACTTATTCTTACTATATGATTCATTTTTAGTGAGCATGCTTTATGATGCCAAGATATCGAACATAAAACATAACATACTTTATCATAACATACTATCTCATAACTTAACATGAAACATGGACATACTGCATCTTAACGTAACATCATACATAACATAACATACTTCATAACATACTACATCTTAACATGAAACATGGACATACTTAACATATCATCATGTCATAACGTATTACTTCATAACATCATAAATCATGAAATGCTATTCATGATTTCTTAAAAACATCATATGCAAACAAACATGTGTTCATGCTGTAGGCGGAGTTGTACTTACCTTCCGTCCTACGCTCTTGATTTATTGTCCCAACTAATGATGTTCCTTTTCCGGTACAGCTGCAGGTTCTATCCTGCTCGATAAAGGACATTGTGTAACTTAAACTCGTGAAATGTTGGTGACCTAACCAACATGCTTACCTTACATGGTCTTGGTTGTATGTCCCTTGTGCATAACGTCTTACTTGGTTACATTGGATAACCTTGTGTACTAAGCCCATAACATAACATTCCATTAGGGTTAGATCATCTTCCAACCCTGGGCTTCATCCTTAATCCACAAATCATTAGGTTACTTTCCTAACCCAATATCTTAGCTCAAACGGGTATCTTTTAGGGTTATATTGGATAACCCTTAAGGTCAAACTAAAATCCACTTGTTAGTCAATCAAAGTCAACTATGGTCAACAATGGTCAACTTCGGTCAACTATGGTCAACCCTCGTTGGGTCAACCTTTGGGCCTTGGGCTTGACCCAGTAACTCGGATATAACTCCCGGTTACCTTTCGTAAACTAATCGCTTGCTATACTCTAGCTTGAAAAATTCATTTTCCTTACTTGGAAAATTTAGGGAAATTAATCCCAAAACTTCTTTCTTAACTTTTAAAAAATCCTTTACTTAAATCGTAAAAATCCAAACTCTTGGATTAGTGCTTCATAAAATCATTTGAGGTTGAAAACTGCCCTTGGAACAGTTTTCCATAATCAAAACAATAGTTTGTAGTAGAAAAACAGTTTTCTAGAAACATTTATAAAGCTAATGGTGCAGGAATTTTCGGATTCCCTGCGCACCCTTCGAAAAACAATCCCAGTTTAAAAATCAGTTCGTAATCTGAAAAAGTTTTCTTCACGAAAGTTGTAGCTCTCGAAAAATGCTAAAACTTTCGTGTTTTACAAAAATTCCAATTCGGCCTAGATTCGTTCCAGTTTTTGTTTGAAACTGGCTGACCCCGAAAAACTGAGTGAAAACTGGGTCTGGGGATCAGCCACGGGTTTTGGGGTAAACGGAGGCCATTGGGGTCTCATTTTGGGAAACGATTCACGTTGCCCCCTAGGAAAACCTCTTCCAAACAACTTTTATGTTTTACGTTTTTCCCAATTCGGCCTCTAAAGGCCTTATATTTCACTTTTCCAAAAACTGGGCAGATTTGATCCGAATCTGCCAGTTTTTGTGCTTACTCGGTTTTACGCGTCCTACTTCGCGGAACTAACTCAACCGAACACGCGGGAGCCTAAGTAACCAACATGCAGCGTTAACTAACGTCCCACATGAATCAACACGTGATTCTAACGCAGCCATGCAACCCAAAACCAAATCTACACAAACCTAGGGTTGCATGAACTAGAGTTGCATCACATCTCATACATACATTCGAGCCGAACCATGACTAGCTCTAATAACCATGCACACAAGCCACAACCGGCTGCACACTAATAGGGAACATACCAACCATAAAGCCATGCAATCCTAGCATGCAAACAAGCACAAATATAATGCACACAAGCATAAACAAAACCATAAGCAACCACCCTTAAGCAACACCCTAATCAAGCACCACACCTAGTCTAGGGCATTAACCATAAAACTTTGAGCTTATGCTCTTACATATTGGACTTGGAAATACACTTAAATTTCCACATTAAATCTCAAACCAAAAGCTTATGGTTTTAGGGTTTACCTCTAGGGTTTGGAAGTTGGTTTACTAGCTTGGATTCCAAACTTCCTTACTCCTCCCTCTTGGCTGCCAACAAGTCCGGATTTCCCCTCCAAATGGGGTTCCAATTTTCAGCCATGCACATACAAACATACACATAAATATCCCATCTAACTTGCATGGAAAAATGTTAGGGTTTGAGGGAGTTTTACCTTAGCTAACCCTAGGGATGGGTTAGGGTATGCAAACCGAAATCTCCCTCCCTTTTGGCTCTCCAAACACTCTGCTCTAGCTCTCCAAATGGCACCAAAATTTTTCACCCCTTTCTTCCTCACCCCTGCACGGCCACTGCCCAGAAATTGGGTCCAAAATTTCCAGATTTACCCTTGGTTTCTAGCTTGAAACCGAACATGCACACTAACTAGCCTCCCTTGGCTTTTTCCAACTTTTTCTCTTGGTTCTCTCTTGGTTTCTCTCCTCCTCTCTCTCTCTCGGATTTTTCTGCAGAAAAATGGCAAGAGTTTGGCCAAAATTTCTGATTTAAATGATTAAATGCCACCCCTATTTATAGGCAAATGCAAACTTTCCAAAAATTGCATTTTAGCCCCTAAACTTTGAGAAAATCATGCAATTGGCATGCTAGGTGTCAAGATGGCCGGCTGTCACTTGGAGAGCAAGGCAAGATGACCTCATCTTGGTGACATCACATGCTTACATCACCCAATTTTCAAAATTTACACTTTTGCCCCAAAAGTTTAAATTCTTGCATTTATGCCCTCTAGCTCTAGGTGTTGGCCGGTCATTGGCTGCCTTGGAGCCCAAGTTTTGCTTACCTCATCATGATGACATCCTCTTGATGACATCATGTGCTTACATCATGCTTACATCACTAATTTCTAAAAATTACACTTTTGCCCCAAAAGGCAAAATTCTTTCAAAAATGCCCCCTAGGTGGCCGGTTGCTTTCTTGGTGGACAAGCCAAGCTTATCTCATCATGATGACATCATCTTGATGACATCATGTGCTTACATCATCAATTTTCCAAAATTTACACTTTTACCCCAAAAGTGAAAATTTTGACATTTTTGCCCCTGCATGTGACCGGCCCCAATGGGTTACTTGGTGACCAAGCTTTCCATATTTTCACGTCCTTTTGCCCTTGACCTTAACTAGGTGTGCTTGATTTTCTAGGGTGGTTTTAAAGCCTATTTGAGCTATCTCGCCCATACTGACATATTTTACAGTATTTTCTCATACTGCATCATACAATACTGCCAAGTCAATCCGTTGACCACTCTTGGTCAAACTTTGACTTTCTTGTTCAAATTTGACTTTTTCAGTCAAACTTTGACTTTTTTCCGAAATTACGTCCTTTTTCGTCCTTTTCGACTTGAAAGAGCGTTTTCTAACCTTAAAACCTATTTTGAGTCTTACTGACCCAAAAGAATTCACATAACCAAACAAAAGCTCTTACTTGAACTTTTTCATAAATACCTTCATGGCATAGAATCTAATTTCTTAAGAAGAAATTAGTGACATGAAAAATCTAGGTGTTACACTTTGAATGCTCAAACAGGTTTTGGTTGGACTTTTAGGTCACTTTGCATGCTCAAACCGGTTTTGTGTTCTTTTTTTTGTAATTTGCATGATCAAACAAGTTTGGTGTTCAGTTTTGGGTTAGTTTGCATGCTCAAACCAGTTTTGAGTTAAGTTTTTGGTAATTAGCAGCCTCACACAGGTTTTGTTTGAAATTTTAGGTTAATTTGAATGCACAAACAGGTTTTGGTTGGACTTTTAGGTCACTTTGCATGCTCAAACCGGTTTTGTGTTCATTTTTTTGTAATTTGCATGATCAAACAGGTTTGGTGTTCAGTTTTGGGTTAGTTTGCATGCTCAAACAAGTTTTGAGTTAAGTTTTTGGTAATTTGCAGCCTCTAACAGGTTTTGTTTGGACTTTAGGTCACTTTGAATGCTCAAACAGGTTTTGGTTGGACTTTTAGGTCACTTTGCATGCTCAAACCGGTTTTGTGTTCATTTTTTTGTAATTTGCATGATCAAACAAGTTTGGTGTTCAGTTTTGAGTTAGTTTGCATGCTCAAACCAGTTTTGAGTTAAGATTTTGGTAATTAGCAGCCTCACACAGGTTTTGTTTGAAATTTTAGGTTAATTTGAATGCACAAACAGGTTTTGGTTGGACTTTTAGGTCACTTTGCATGCTCAAACCGGTTTTGTGTTCATTTTTTTGTAATTTGCATGATCAAACAGGTTTGGTGTTCAGTTTTGGGTTAGTTTGCATACTCAAACCAGTTTTGATTAAGTTTTTGGTAATTTACAGCCTCACACAGGTTTTGTTTGAAGTTTTAGGTCAATTTGAATGCACAAACAGGTTTTGGTTGGACTTTTACGTCACTTTGCATGCTCAAACCGGTTTTGTGTTCATTTTTTGGTAATTTGAATGATCAAACAGGTTTGGTGTTCAATTTTGGGTTAGTTTGCATGCTCAAACCAGTTTTGTGTTAAGTTTTTGGTAATTTGTAGCCGTAAAAAGGTTTTGTGTTCAGTTTTAGGTCACTTTGCATGCTCAATCCAGATTGTGTTCATTTTTTGGTAATTTGCATGATCAAACATGCTTTGTTTGGACTTTTGGGTCAGTTTGCTTGCCCAAACCTGTTTAGTGTTCAGTTTTTGGTAAGTTGCTCTCGTTGTTGATCAGATCAAACAATATGTTTTTCCTTTTTCCCGGTTGTCCATTAGATCAATGGACCACTGGTTGGTGTTGATGTTGCCGCTTCATGACTCAATTATTATTCTTCTAATTTTTTATTTTTTCCCCGGTTGTGTTAAATTGTCTTCGTGCCAACCCTGCTGAATTTGTCTATTAATCCTCGTTTTATTTGGTAGACTTATCTGTCTTGCGACCGATACATTAGGGCACTATTTTTGTTTTCAGGTTTCGGACATTTTATAAGGTTTATGTTGCTGTTTTTTTGCACTTTTCCCATCCGTTTAGCTATGATGTAAAAAGCCCATTAACATAGATTGTAATTTTATCTGACTGGTGAGTCAGTAATCTGATATATATTGTCAGCTACCGGTATATAACCCCATGTTTGTTGGTAAGGGGATGCCTTGTAGGTTATGCTTGCCATGAACTTGTTTAGCCACGAACCCATGGTTTATATGCCATGGTAGCTGCATTTGTATCGAGTCTTTGATATGCTTCAGATGAAATTTGTCAATCAATTTATACTGAGCCAACTTTTAATCCTTCTCTTACAAGTTTAAAGGATGTTTTTCTATTTTGGTTTTCGCTTTCTTAAGAAAATGCTTCGCAAAGCATTGGGTGAGACGTACATTTGGGATAACGCGAAGGAAAAAAATTTCCTTGAAAAAATGGATGATTTTTTATCTTACAGTGGCGGTAAATATCCCTCCATATAAATTATTGAACAATGGGCCGCTCAGTTTAATTCTGAATATGGTGGAGTACCTGCCTACGGATTAACATTATATCAAAAAAAAAAAAAAAGGATGAAGAAAATATGTAACATGAATGTCGACGAGTAGTTGTTCATTTTTTTTATCCATTTGTTCCCAAGGCGCAATGAATAGACACATTTCTTATTTGTTCCAACATTCTAGAGAGACAACTTCACGTTGGTTCTTTAAATTTTTGACGGCTATTTGTGCTCTAAAAGATGAATTCATCAGACCGCCCTACTACACAGAGGTTCAACCTTTGATTATGGAGCATTCCTACAAATATAGGCCATGGTTTGATGTACGTTATCGATGTCATCGCATCAAATGATCGTATTAACGAATCTAGAAAAATGGAAACACCACTATTTTTTATTTAACACGTCTTATTAATACAAGTAGTCATAATCTACATTTTCCATTCTTCATGCAGGATTGTTTTGGCACTATAGATGGAACACACGTACCATATGTGCCACGGGAGGATAATTCTGAAGCATGAATTAATCGAAAAGGTGTGAACTCGCAGAATGTATTGGCCACCTGCTCATTCGATATGAAATTTACATATATGTTAGTCGACTACGAGGGATCTTGTTATGATGCTAGAATGTTGGAAGAGGTAATAGCATTTCATGGTTTCCCAATACCGCCACTTGGTAAGATCATCGGTCACATGATATGACTATTTATAAATAATCAAGTAATTACAAAATATTGGATTTGTGTTATCAATGCGATGTTTACTTTGTAGGAAAATTTTATGTAGCCGATTCGGGATACGCGAATAAGGATTGTTTCCTTAGTCCATTTCGACGAGAGACGTATCATTTACCCGAATATCAAAAACGTCACGTCGGACTGGGCACTCGGAGGGAAGTATTTAACTACACGTACTTATTGCTGCGGAATTGTATTGGTGAACTTTTGGTGTATGGAAGGCCATATTTAAAATACTTAAAGGCATTAATAATTATCCCATGGACAAACAAGTAATGATCCCAGTGGCGTGTGCGATTGTTTATAATTTCATAAAGATAGTACTGGTTGGGGATCCTACTCTTGAAGAGTATGCAGCAAATGGTGTGCCTGTAGGTGGACATGTTGATGTTAACGCGGATTACGTGTTGGCCGACGAAGTCGATGATACAAGTCCAAGTACGATAAGGCAGCAAGATGCATCGAGGAGGGGTGCAATGAATCAGCTGAGAGATGTGTTGGCCGATAATATGTGGGACAGATATCAACGAAATCCATGGTATAAATCTAGTTGAAATTAAGGCCAGTTTTATCTATTTAAACCAGATTATGGAGAGAATTTCATGTTTTTTTATTAGCACTTTTAGTTAGCAACTACGTAATTCTTATTGTTATATTTTATGGCTATATAAAAAATATTGTAAAAGGTTTTGATGTATGTTGTTGATGTGTGTTTTTATTTTAGTTTATTTTATTTTTTCTATTTTTCCATTCACAATCTACAATGGCATGTTAACTTATCTTTTCAAGTTAAACTTTTTGACTCAAACTTTTTACATCCAAACACTCAACACAAGTTAAACTTTTCAACTCAAACTTTTTACCAAATGCTCAACTCTAACTCTCAACTTAACTTATCTTCAACTCAACTTAAAAATCTTAATTCAAACTGTATCACCAAACGGAGGCGTAGTCAATTAACCAAACTATGTATTTTCCTTTGTCTTCTCTTTTATTTCTGTTTAGTTTATTTTTCTGCTAAGCTTTGGGTACATGGATGTTTTCCCCAACATATATTATTGTGTTAAGCCCTTGGACATTTCATCTATCTGTGTATCAGTAGATTTGATATGAAGATGAGTTTATCTTTAGTATAACTATTACAAACATGGAACCAATAGTATTTAGACATTTTTCTTCCATTAACAACAGTGGAACTATAATTATACAGCTCATTAATTACTACCACAAGTTATACTGCGGAACCAAGCCAAGGAATACAAACTCTCGTTTCAAACAGGAAGCTGAGTAACTTATTTATCACAACATACATAAATGCGTAAAACAAGGTGCGCAGGGACAGCGTCAAACTGGAGATTCATCTTCCGGTGAGCCGCCGAAAATGGCATGGTTAAACTTGTCAAATAGTTTAAAAAATGCATCTCTCACCAGACGTGGAATGTCCGCAATTGAGACGTTATGGTAGACCATTTCATCATAACCCTTCTTCACTACATAACAAATCCAGACGACAGTAGTCGCCCACCCAATACTGGGGGAGAGGATATGCAGCAGCAACGTGCAGGGGAGAGCTCCAAAGCACAGGCGGTTTTCTCTCAGAAACCGGATCACCGCAGTGTTATTGTTTCGATTAACAAGTAAATTATATTCGACCAAAACGTACGCGAGTAAAGCAACCAGAGACACAGAAATGATCCTGCTGGAGCGTGTGTCAATGTGTGACTGAAACTGTAGTTGCAGGAAGGCGGCTAATACGGAAATTATGGACATGATGATGTTAAGCAACATTCTTTCCCAACTACAAAAATAAACAAACACAAAAAAAAAAAAAAAAAAAAAAAAAAGCCTTAGATAGATAGCATCATCAACACATGATATTGAAAACTACAAAAACAAAAAAAAAAAACAAAACAAAAACAAAAACAAACAAAATAGTAGTATAAATAAATAAACAAAACGTATATATTGACAGATAGATATATGTAGTATCATCGGCACATGATATTGAAAAAGAAAAAAAAAGGTCCAAAAATCCTCACCCTGATATTCTCCAACAATCCCTAAAACCGAACAATAAATGCTCTACCCTCCTACTAGATACAACCGGCCATGACCAGAATGCAACATAAAAAGAAAAGAAAAACTACATTAATCCCAAACCAAGGAGAACATTCTTTAGTATATAATGCTGCAAATGACAAGATATTGATCAGTACCCTAAAATAAATAAATAAAAAGGTCCAAAAAACCATGATATTCTCCAACAATCCCTAAAACCAAACAATAAATGCTCTCCCCTCCTACCATGTACAACCGGCCATGACGAGAATACTTAAAAAGAAAAGAAAAACTACATTAATCTCAAACCAAGGAGAAAATTCTGTAGTTTGTAACGCTACACAGGACAATATATTGGTCAGTACCGGCTCAAGGGCTCGGCCATTTTGGACCCTAAAACATATTATCAACCCGAATGAATCTTTTTATATATATCAAGCCCCATTTAGTGAACTTATTAATATGTTTAAATCAAGCTGCCTACTGATTTTTTTTTTTTTTTTTTTTTGTATCATGATGATTGATGAAGAAAAACACTTTTGGATTTCCATGTGAATTTCTCCTGAATCTCATATTATCAATGTGTATACATAACGTCGTGAACTTATTAATATGTTTAAATCAAGCCTTTTTTTTTTTTTTTTTTTTTGGTTTGGCAAAATGAAGAAAAAACTTTTCCCGAGTCATTTTTATAAATATAACTATATATCCACATCTATACAACTTTAGATATGTGTGTGTGTGTGAGAGAGAGAGAGAGAGAGAGAGAGAGATAGTGTGTGAAACTAATATAGACAGAAAATTTTTGTATTAAATATTACTTGAAAACATTATTATCAGAAACTAGTGGTTTTGTCTCTCAAATAAACTTTTTAGCTTGAAAATTTTTGAACTGATAATATAACTTCTCAGCTGATATTTCTTGGCTTCTACCCAAAAAAAAATAAAAAAATTTAATTTCAGAGCATGACTTAATGCAGAAATATATATATATATATATATATATTGAAAGGAGAAAAAAAAAATTGCCTGAAAAAAATGTTAACAAAATTTTAAGAAGAAGAAGAAGAAGAATAAGAAGAAAGAAACATGAAGATTACGTTAAGAGAGTCATTAATATTCTACAAACTGAACATTTTACACCAATAAGCTCATAAACTCTAAAAGAAAAAGAAACCTACCGTGATGAACGCTCCCGCAGACTAATTACTTAGCAGACTGCAGAGCTAGGCAAGAAGCGAGAGAGAGAGAGAGAGAGAGAGATATATAGGGACTAGTGAGCTATTTATATGGGAAGAGCATTGCATTGCCATTATCTGAGGTGGAGGTGGGACATGCGGAATATGTTTTTAACTTTTGTCTTCTCCTTTTACAACCAAAATAAATAAAATATAAAATAAAAATATAAAAATATAAAAATATAAAATAAAAATAAAAAACGTTTATCTTCCCCTTTGAATAAAGCCAAACGCCACCGGAGAGATGCGGGCAAAGATAGGGTGCAGCTCGATGTCTTGCACCGGTGACGCCCCTACGTCGCTGGCCTGGGCAAGATGTGGGACCCATTTTCTTAAATAAATTATAAAAAATAAAAAAATAAAAAATAAAAACTACTTTACTAGCTCTTTTAACCCCCGGGCCGCATCCCCTCTCTCTCTTCAAACCCACCACCCTTTTGAAACAACGAAAGCCCCCATTGAAACAAAAACTCAAAGTTTAGACGAAATTCAAATTTGTATAATAAAAGCTATTGGTAAAAAAATAAAAATAAAAATAAAAAGAAGGGAGAGAGATAAAAATTTTGAGAGATGAAGTAAATGGGTCTTGGCGATTTGTATACTCTTCGTTTTATCACAATTTTTTTTTTTTTTTTTTTTTTTTTTTTTTTTTTTTTTTTGTTCTTTCCATGGTGTTTTTTCTTCAGAAGTTGTCCCAGATCTGAATTGTCAAATTTCTAAAATGATTTTAACAGGTATGGTGTTAATGGCAAGTAAACCCTAAACGCAAATGAGATTGATTTTGTACTGATTGATTTGTCAAATATTTTCAAATGGGTCAGTGTTAGTTTCGAATGCATATGTTCATTGGATTTGGAAAATTTCTAGTGTGGTTTATTATTATTATTTTTTAAATGATAAATTGCTAGGTTAATCCCTGACTTTTTAACTTTATGTGCAATTTTAGTTCCTGAACTTTTTTTTATCGCTGTAATACCCCAAAATAATTAAAATATTGTTATAATAGTCTCTTATATTAATTTTTGGATGGAATACATTAGTTAGCATCACTTTTTGACTAAGTTACTGACGGATTCCGTCTAAAAATTCACGGAAATGCCTATTCTAGTAACATATTAATAGTCTAGGAGCATTCACCATTCTTTTTTTGAAAACTGGAATAATCATAAACTATTAAAAACGTTGCTACAGTAGTCATTTTCATTTATTTTTAGACGGAATCCGTAGTTAGGTTCATTTTTTGACCAAATTACTAATAGATTACATTTAAAAATTAACAATAATGATTATTGCAGTAATAATTAAATAATTTAAGGATATTTCAGTTATGAAAAAAAGCTCAGAAACTAAAGTTGTACAAATTAAAAGTTTATGAACTAAATGAACAATTTATCCAAAAAAAAACGTGAAGACTATTGCTTCGTAATTTTTTTTTTTTTTTTTTTTTTTTTTTTTTTGGATAGGGATGATGATCTTCATAATAAGTAACTAAAACAAAACATATTAAACAAAATATGCTGCTGCAAAAGTTTCGAATTTAACCAAAATTTTCAATAAACCCCACATCAAAGCTACATTCGATTTCATAAATTCCCACTAAAAGAAGAGAAAATCCACTTACGATCCTCCAAAATGAATTTATTCAAATCAAAAGCTGAGTGACCCCTATTTTACCTTCTTCACATGCAGGTGCTTGAAGTCTAAAATATTTTGACTATGGTTTTCTTCTTCTTTCTAATCCGCTGTATTTAGGGTTTCTTAAACATCAATCAAACTTCAAATTTTTTTTTTTTTTTTTTTTCCAAATCAACACCCTCTTCTTGAGTCCCAAAGTTAAAACAATCGGATTCGATCTTATTTTTACATCTAGATTTAAAATATTCTTACTTCTTATCACTAGCGCAACCACCTTCACCACCATCTTATTTGGTGGTGCCGGCGAAATTGCTATCTTCTCTTTAGATTTCAAAATCATTTTCTCATGAAAGCCCCATTCCGCATACAAAAACACATGAAAGCCCCCTTTTTTTTCCCTCGGTTCTTTAAAAGCATGTCGCCTGGTAGGACGTCGAACATGCTCTGGATCATGGCGAGGGTCTTGTTTGCCTTGGGCTAAAGCTAAGAAGAAAGTGCATACTAGGATTATGTTCGTACATTTCATGGATGTCGTTGGGTAGGAAATCAATATTCTGGATGTCAATGTCTTTAAAAACAAAGAAATTAAAAAAACAAAAAAAAAAAAAAAAAAGAGAATATAGATAAAGAGATTGGGAAAATTAATAAGAATCCAATATGGTTATGGTACTAAACGATAATATAAGTTTAGTTATGATATTAAAACATTAAAATATAATTCAAATATTAAGTTTGGATATATTTTAAAAAAAAAAAAAACTTTTGAATGGGGACACATTAAAACTATTAAGAGAAATACAGAGGTCTTTTTGAAATTTAAAAAACTTGAGAGGGTCACGTGCCCCCACTAGCCCCCCTTGAACCCGTGCGTGCATGTAAGGGGACAAACATCCTCTGTCCCCTTTTCCTATCTCTTTGTCTATCCACGTAATCAGATTTTGCCACGTCTAAGGCTCTACCTCTACATTTAACGCTCCGTGTTTTCTTCCGTTCAATTACAAACCAACGACTTTTTTTTTTTTTTTTTCCTTCTCTTTCTCATCCTCCCATTCTCCCTTTTCTCACACCTTCGTGCTCATAGACGGAGTTAGGTGGGCCTGTGCCCCCACTCCGATTTTTGAAAATTATAATTTAGCCTATATATTTCTTTAGTTTTTCAAAAACACAATGAACTAATTTTTTCTCAAATATGAGCCCTTTAATTTTTTTTTTCTTGAATCTATCTCATTAACATTTAATTTTTTTAATTGATATTCTTACTTAATCTCCTAGTCACTATTTTTTTTACATGAACAATCTTAGCCATTATTTGACTTCTTTTTTGTTATTCACTTTCTTCTCTTGGACATTTTATAGAAAAAAAATGCTAAGAAACTAACTCTAATATTAACTTTTGAGTACTAACTTATGTGGCATATGATTTGTCATATTTTTATTGATAAGTGTTTAAAGTATTGTCACATCAATTGATTGTATTTACCGATGAAAATATGACACATGAGTTAGTACTCAAAAAATTAGGATTAGAGTTGGTATCCCTAGCATTACTCTTTCTAGAAACTTTGATTACTTTTAGAGATTATTAGCTTGAATAACTATACGATTATATTAGAACATGCTTGTGACTTTATTTTCTTAGGATAAGTTTTTAGTTTTATTTTTAATTTAATTAGGTTGTGGTAATATCATTAGTATTGTATTATATTTAGCTTGTGTTTAGTTCACTGGCTGGAGATAAAATTTTTAAGTTGGAGTTGATTGACTTTTCAAAACTGAAAATAAATTTTGTTGATTTTTGGGAAAAAAACAAAAACAAAAACTGAGATAAAAAAAATACAATTTAGTTAGAGTTAAATTTAAATACCAACAATGCATTAGTATTTTTCAAAGTTTAATCTATAATCATTAAGAAGAATATTAAGAAAAAAGTTTGTTAGTAGCTATAGGAGAAAAAAATAATTAAAAAAGTGATGATCAGAAATTTTTTAAATAAAATTGTACCCTTATAGTACACATACTGAATTAAAATCCTAGCTCCGGCCCTGTTCACGCTCATCTGTATTTTGCTTTTATTTTCTCTCTCATCCTTCTCTTCTAGTTTTCTGGACATCCTCCCTCTTATCTCTATGTTTATCAAATTGGTTAAACCATTGGAAATCACAACAAATTTTACACCTTTGCAGGATTTTGGCATTCATACGGCCATGGGTGTCAAAACCCCATCTTCATCTTTGGAAGATTTTTCTAAGTTGGAAGATTTTGAGCATTCTATATTGACTTGGGATACTGTTGGAAAACGAATCAGATCTTCTTTGTTGGCTATGTATAGAGGGCTTTTGTGGCAGTAACAAAAATTAACCAATTTTTTTCTTCAAAATCTGATGATACTCATTTTTTAGGGTTTTTTTTTTTTTTTTTTTCTACCCTCTTCAGAAATTTGTTTCCAACTGAATAATAGATCTGTTCAGAAAAAAAAATAGATAATTGACCTAAATAGTCCCTAAACTCTTGCAAAGGTGACGGTTTAGTCCCTAATCTTTTTTTTTTTTACCAAGATAACCCTAAACTCTTATTTTTTGGCCAATATAGTCCTTCCCGCCATTAAATTTTTAACATAATCTTATTGAAATGATTATTTTATAATAAAATTACTAAAATACCCTCTATCCTCTCTCTTTGTTTCGCCCACCCCTCCCCCCTCTCTCTCTCTCTCTCTCTCTCTCTCTGTGTCTAGCCCCCCACACCCGCCCCCCCAACCGCCGCCATTCGCCCCCCACCCCCTCCCCCCTCCTGCTGTCGTTCGCCCCCCACCCCCTCATGTCTCTTTCTTGGTCTAGCCCCCTCCCCTCCTGTAGCCGTTGGCCGCAAGCCCCCCAACCCCTATTGGAACCTAGATTAGAGTTGCCCCCCTCCGTCTTCAGCATCGTCGAGCGCCCCCCCCCTAAATCACCGATATGTTTCCTCCCCATCTTTGCCGACGTCGAGCCTCCACCCCCCCCCCCCAACCCCCGCCACCACCCGAGCACTCCAATCTGGTTTCCTCCCCCTAAGCACTCCGATCTGGTTTCCTCCCCCCATGTTGAGCTTGCCCCGCCCCTGAATCTTGGCCCCATATCTGGGCTTTGGTTTCGAGGAGAGAAAGGGATCAAGGAGGGAGGGAGAGAAAAAGAGACTCTGATCTGGTTTCCTCCTCTTGTTGCCGAGCTTGCCTCGCCCCTGGATTTTGGCCCCAAATTTGGGCTACTTTGGTTTAGAGGAGAGAGAGAGATCGAGGAAGGGGGGGGGGGAGAGAGAGATAGATTTAATTTTTTTAATTTTTTTAAATTAATTATTAATAAATTACTAAAATACTCTCTTATTCTGTTAGAAATTAACAGATTTTGACAGAAATAACCATAACAGTCAAAAAATAAAAATTTGGAGTTATCTCGATAAAAAAAAAAAATAAAAAAATAATTTGTCATTTTTTAATAAGTTCAGAAATTATCAAGTCAATTATCAATTAAAAAAAATAAGATGAGAAAGGGGGGAGGGGTGGTCGGAACACAAAATGAGGAGAGAGAAATGGGTTGTTTACCATTGTGAGTGTGATACACGGCAGTTAGTGCTCTTGTATTTTAAATGACGTGTTCAATTTTGATTAGAGAAGACAGAGAAAGAGCCAGGAAAGGGCACAAGTCCGCATGTGGGGAAAGGGAGGTTACCTTTTTTGGTAAAGGGGAAGACAGGTTACCTAACTTTTAAACAATTATTGTATTTTATGTTTCTTAATGTACAATATTACCACAGTTTATGCCACTTAATGCACACCCCTTTGGAAATTTTCAATTTCCCTCTTTTAATTATAATATATTAAAAAAATACCACCTCATGTTCTTAAACGGTTGAGATTTTATGAGGGATTCCCCTTTTTTTTTCTTTTTTTTTTTTCAATTGGCTAACTTTGAAGGTTCCATAAAGATTTCTAGATGGTCAAAGTCGAATAGAGTAGGGAACACAACCCAATTCTCGTCCCATTCTTATAAATAAAAATAAAATGTGGTGGGTCCTTTTTGTGCTACCAAAAAAAAATAATTAGTCCTTGTCCCGAAACCCACCCTAGACTCCCGTATCGAAACTTGACCCGACTGCAATCCTATTATCGAAACTCACCACAGATCCTAACCCGAAGTTCAATCCCAACATGTTCCCAAACTCTGACTTTAATATCAAATTTGATATACTTGAGATATTTCATAATATGATCGTTTAGGTCAACTTATACAATACAGTCTAATATAGAGATTCTTTTTCGTAATAGATATCATAATTTGTGTTGTATTATTACTTTTCATATTAAATTATACAATACATAAATGTTGTCAAAATACATAAATGTTGTCAAACATTATTTTAATTAATAAAAATTTCAAGTGCTAATACGGTATATCAAATATGTCTTTAACATGATGGAATATTATGTCATAGTGCAATAAAATTTGATTTTGTAGTTGAGTTTAGGAAGCATTTTGTTTATTTTCGTGAGAAAATTTTTGTTCAATAATTGGGGTTTCTTTGATCTATTGTTATGAATGGCTGTTACGTAAATGTCTTCATTGTCATTGGTAGAGAAATATGGTGTCTTTGCTAATTGAAGTTCATAACTTTACAATTTATTTTGCGAAAACTATAATTTTAGAAGCCTAACCCTTATTACATATCCAGATAATGTTTTGAATTGTTCTTATTTAACAAAACGAATTTAATCATATTATTTCATAGGGAAAAACTCTATACATAAATATATACATGTATAGAAAGAACAATGATAAGGCTATCAACTATAATCTCAATTTTTGAATACCAATTTATGTGGCATATGCATTGTCGTTCTTCTATTGATAAGTGTTTAAAGTATTGTCATATCAATTGATTGCATCTACCAATGAAATATGACATATAAATTAATACTCAAAAATAAGGATTAGAGTTGGTGTCCTAGTACTATCATATTAAAAATGTCTCGTATGCAATACTACACATCATACGATATTTATAAATTGTAATTTTCTATTTGCGAACTTATAACAAGTAATTGATTTATATATCTTCCTTTTTAAAATCTTGTCACATGATATTCTTCAGATATTAATTAATTAAAATATCACTAAAAAACATATAACGTTTGAATAATTAGTTGATTGATATAATATAACGTGATAAAATTATTTTACAAATACGTATAGGAGGGGTGATATGTAGGAGCCGTCAACAAAATTAAGGACAATTTCACACCCATTTTTTGTTGTCCTATGATGATTTATCATACTCTTGGATCCTTTAAGGACAGCAATACCCAACGACAAGCGTGTTAATTACAAAACTATTCCACTTGTTAATTTTACTACCATTGAGATGGTAAAATTTTGTTTTAGCCCAAGTCAACTATGCCCCACGCCCGATAAAGAATACCTGAAAAACTGTAAAGCAAGCGTTTAGGAATATTCTATTAATTCATTTAAAGAATCTAAAGCCATCAAGAGTATTCAATGAACCTACATAATAGGAGTTTTAATAATTAGTATTTAACTAAATTAATCAATTAAATATCATCTATTGAAGTTGCAGAATAAGATTGTACATTTATATTTATATAATGCTTGTAACAAAAGGCTTTGTTAATTAATCATATTATAACCAATTATCATGGGATATAATCCTCCACTAGAATATTCATAATTACATCTAGGTATTGATTCCGTTTAACTTATCTATTTATATTTTATATTTCCCATGAGTTACATTAACAGTACTCTAATGCGCGACCTACGAGCATTTGAGATTAATTTCCGGAACAAAGGCATCAGTCTACTAGCCTAATGATCAGGAAGTAATATATGTTAGATGATATAGTTTTATATTTATTTTACTGTTTATTTTTTTATTATTATTAGGTTTCGTTCTTTTGAACAATTAAGGGTAGATTAGTTTTTTTATATTTTCTAGTTAGTCTATATAAACCTCTTTTGATGTATTATTTTAATTCATTGATTGGAATAAGCAACCTTAACTTCTCTTGTTCCCAAATTGACTACTGGTTTTCTACATGGTATCAGAGCCACCATCTTATGGATTTTGTTAATCTTGTTGAAGAATGTTTGTTTTCAACAAAAGCTTTTGTTCATCGAATTCCTGGTTGATTTTATGTTGGGGGCACCGCTGGTCGTACGACGTCCGTACAACCGCCATATGCCTCGTCCCACCCGTACGACGACCGTACACGTCGACGTTAGTACAAGAACATTGCCGCCGCCATACATCCCCTGCCCGTCAGTACAAGAGCGTCGTTTTTCCCCCAGATCGTCCGTACAATCACTCTCTACTTCTATTTACTCGCTTCCGCATGTCTTGATTTTTTTTTTGTGGACATACAGGCCACCTCAACCAAATCCTTCAATGGCTGCTTAATCATTAGATCCGTTTATGCTCGAGCAGTTTCAAAAATGTATTGCCATACAGCCACAAGCTAAGTCAGCCTTCTTTATTTAGGTTTGTCATCCTTTAGTCATGTAAGTATATCTTCCTTTTTATGGGTCTTAGATTATGAAGCTTCTCATCATATGTTCCCTAATCTATTATCTTTTGTTTCTTTCTCTCCTAATTCATCTGTGTCAGTTATGACTGCTGATGGTACTCATATGCCATTAGTAGGCATTTTTTCGATTGTCACACCTTAGATGTTTCTTTTTAATGTTATCACATTCCTAGTCTTACTTTAAATCTTGTCTTTGTTAGTCAATTGTGTGAGTCAGGATACTTAATCTCTTTTTCTTCTTCCACTTGTTATGTGCAAGATCCGCAATATCAGAAGTTGATTGGAAAAAGCCGTAGGCAATGAAGACTCTATGTTTTGGATGAGTTCAAAGTACCAGAAGTTGCAGCTTTTAGTGTAGACTTGTCATCTTTTCGTCTGAGTAGTTCGTCTTATGTTTTTTATTGATGGTATTCTTGTCTTGGTCATATTTCAGCATCTCGTTTACAGTTTTTAGCTTCTACAAGAGCAATAGGCAATTTAAAAACTCATGATATTTCTAATTGTAGTGCTTGCAAACTGGCAAAATTTTATGCTTTACCATTTTGTAAAAGTCTTTCTTTTTCTCTTGCACCATTTGATCTCGTTCATTCTAATATGTGGGGACCTTCTCTTGTGCTCACAAAGGGAGGGTCGTGATATTATGTTTCATTTATTAATGACAGCACTTGATATTGTTGGGTTTATCTTATGAAGCGTTGTTCTGATTTTCTTACTATTTTCAATACTTTTTGAGCTCTTGTTAAAACTCAACATTCGGCTGTCATAAAGTGTTTTCATTGTAATTTGGGAGGAGAATATACTTCTAATGATTTTTCTAATTGACTTGCTTCTGATGGAACAGTTCACCAAACTTCTTGTATAGATACTCCGGAACAAAATGGTGTTGTCGAAAGGAAACATAGTCATCTTGTTGAAACTGTTCATTCTCTTTTGTTGTCTGCCAGTGTTCCTAGTGAATTTTGAGGAGAAGCAATTCTTACTGCTGCACATTTGATTAATAGGATTCCAATCTCCCATAATTCAAGTCTGTCACCATTTGAAAAGTTGTACGGATATGCTCCTGATTATTCTTCCTTGCATATATTTGATTCCACATGTTTTGTCCTTCGTCCTCATGTCGAACATAGTAAATTGTCATCGCGGTCTGTTATGTGCGTCTTTTTGGGTTATGGTGTAGGTCAAAAAGGATATTGTGTTTTTGATCCAATTAGTCAAAAATTATATGTCTCTCATCATGCTGTGTTTCTTAAACATATCTCATTCTTTTCTGTTCCTACTAGTTCTCATAATCTGACCAGGTCTGATCTCATATATATCAATCCTTTCATTCTTGACACTGACATAGTCACATCATCTTTTTCACAAGCACCTACTCCAGTTTCAGATAATGTTTCTCGCAGAGTTCCCACTGATAGCTCAGCAGATTCTGGTACTCTGGTTTCTAATACTACCATTGCTCCTTCTCCTCCTACGGCTGCCCAATCACATCTTGAGACTGCGGCTCCTCATCCTCATCTCCTTTGTCACTCTATCCATTCTTGTAAGTCTACTAAGCTATCAAATTTTACTTACTCTTGTTATTCTAGCTCTTTCACTTCCTTTTTAGCTTATATTCATCATCTTTCTGAGCCATTATTCTATAGAAAGGCTGTTTGTGATCCACTTTAATAGGATGTTATAGCTGAGGAACTTACTACTTTGCATCAGACACATACATGGGACTTAGTACCTTTACCACAACGTAAACAAGCAATTGGTTCTCGTTGGGTCTATAAAATCAAATCCAAGTCTGATGGTTCTATTGAAAGATACAAAGCTCGACTTGTTGCTAAATGTTACTCTCAGGAGTATGGTATGGATTATGAGGAGACTTTCGCCCCAGTTGCAAAAATAAGTATTGTTTGCACTCTCATTGCAGTTGCCTTTGTTCGTCAATGGCACATATCTCATATAGATGTTAAAAATGTCTTTCTGAATGGTGATCTTCATGAAGAAGTTTACATGGTACCTCCTCATGGTATTTCTTATCAACCTCGTGAAGTCTGTCAGCTCAGAAAAGCCCTTTATGGTCTCAAACAGGCATCCCGAGCCTAGTTTGAGAAGTTCTCTACAGTGGTTACTTCGCTTGGCTTTCGCTCTAGTCATCATGATTCAGCTTTGTTTATCAGATGTACTGATGCAGGTCATATTCTACTGTCTTTATATGTTGATGATATGATTATTACTGGTGATGATGTTGACTGGATTGCAGCACTGAAGATTAAGTTAGCTCATTGTTTTTCCATGAAAGATCTGGGCTCACTACGTTATTTTCTGGGCATTGAGGTCGCATTTTCTCCGAAAGGTTATCTTCTCTCCCAATCAAAGTATATAGCTAATATATTTAAGCGTGCATGTCTTACTGATAAAAAGATTGTTAATACACGTCTTGAGACTAATGCTTGGTACTCTCCTTCTGATGGTCCTCCTTTGTCGGATCCTAGTTTATATCGCACTATTGTCGGCAGCTTAGTTTATCTCAATATCACTCAATCAGATATTGCACATGCGGTTCATATAGTTAGCCAGTTTGTCACTGCACCTACTACAATTCATTAGGCTACAGTTCTTTGCATTTTGAGGTATCTTCGGGTTACTCAGTTTCAGAGTCTTTTACTTTCATCTACTTCGTCCTTATTAGAACTAGGTGCTTACTCTGATGTTGATTGGGCTAGTAATCTGACAGATCGCAAGTCCGACATTGGTTTATGTATCTTTTTGGGCGACTCTCTTATTTCTTAGAAGAGTAAAAAGTAAGATATTATTTCTCGATCTTCCACGGAAGCAGAATATCGTGACATGGCTTATACTACTTGTGAGGTAGTTTGGTTACATCGATTACTTATAGATATGGGTGTTTTTCTTCATCGACTTACTCCCTTATATTGTGATAGTCAGAGTGCTATTCAGATTGCTTGCAATTCAATGTTCCACAAACGGACCAAACATATTGAGATTGATTGTCATGTCATTCGACATCACTATCAACTTGGTTCCATCACATTGCCTTTCGTTTCTTCTTCCGAACAAATTGCTGACATGTTTACCAAGCCGTTTTCTGCTGCGCGTTTTCGTTTCTTATTTGGCAAACTATCAATACTATTTGCAGCAGCATCGTGAGTTTGAGGGGGGATGTTAGATGGTATAGTTTTATATTTATTTCATTGCTTGTTTTCTATTATTATTAGGTTTTCTTATTTTCAACAGTTAAGGATATATTGGTCTTTTTATCTTTTCTAATTAGCCTATATAAAGTTCTTTTGATATATTATTTTGATTCATTGATTAGAATAAGAAACCCTAACTTTCTCTTGTTTCCAAGTTAGTTACTAGTTTTCTACAATACAATCAGCTATTAGGAAGCTTTTTTTTTTTTTTTTTCGGTATTAGATATCACAATATCATTAATTATATGAATTTTGACTTTTTGTAGTAAATTAGACAATGTAAGAGTGAAGTTAAACGTCTTATCATTTTAAATATATACGCCAACATCAAACACTTCCATATATAAATTATGTGGTGCAAAAACATTAATGCTTCATTTGAGTTTTTGTTGCTCGACTCCATGAAAAACAATAATAATTAAAAAAGAAAAAAGAATAGAGATTATAAAATAAAGTAGCATGAGTAATTATTAGGCTGTACAGATACGAATCTCATGAGATTACAAAAGCAAAGCAAAGCAAGGCAAAGCATATATAGTGGAAACAAAAATAAAAAGTTGAGGAAATTTAAAGAAAAATAAAATGTTAGGATTTTTTTCTCGCACCATATCTTTAGTGCTAGATTCTTTATCAGAATTCCTTAAATCTGCATACTTATTTTGTTTTTATTTTCCTTATAATATTTTTATGTGATCTTAGAGTTTAGAACATGAGGGAACGGGGAACAATTCCTGAAATGAACAAAAGGATAAAGTGTAAGTCAAAATTACTTATCCAAGGAGGTTGATAAAAAGGCGTCGTTGCAGTTGTATGTATAAACTATCAATAATGTCATACTTTACTCTATTTAAAGTTATAGAATTCGAATCTTCTTATCCTTAAATTAAAAATAAATAAATAAATAAAATAAAAAAAACAGCGTTGTTGTTGAGCAAAAAAAATCAGAACATAAAAAAATATTAGAGTTATAGTAGGTAGTAATAATCCTAGAAAAAAAGAAATTGACCACTCAAATGAAAGCAATTATATTTGAACATTTGATGTGAAAGTCAATAAAACTAAATAAAGTTTAGGTGTCAAAAGTGCAATTATATCTCACTCCCATGATTATAGGGATAAATAATTTCCACTTAAATAAGAAAACGTGGGGATAAGGATAACTTGCATTTACTTTTTTGTGCATAAGGCAAATGAGAAGATTGGGGGATTCAACTCTTATATTCCCTTATTCATATCCATTTCGTGTCCCTCAAATAATTTCATTACACGTCAAAAAAAAAATGTAGAATTAGTTATAATATCATATCACATTAGTTAAAAAATCTTATTAGTTAAATACGTGTCATAATATAATTGGAGGGACGATAATGAGAACATAAATAAAAAAAAATATCTGAACCAAATCCAAGATTGGGACCAAAAAAGTGCAGGAGAAGAGAAAAGAAAGAAAGAAAAAATATTCAGAAAACTCTATATATTTTCTTTGAATTTATCATTCTTTCTCACAATTTTGTTTCTATTTGTACCATACAGAGAAAAAGAACTCATTTGTCCACAATAAACAAGTCATACAAATATTGAAGAATGTACATAATTGTAATTCTGTAATTTTGTTTTTTATGTATTTTTTGTAATTATTCATTTAGTTTTCTAGTTTAGATTTTAGATTTATTTGAATTGTAAAATCCTTGATTCAAGGATATCATCTAGATTAGAAAAGTTTGAAGTAATATGTGTATATATTCTTGATTTCATGAATGAAAAGGCGGTGCCATAATTTCCCAAATTCTATAATAAACACTAAAAAATGTAGTTTGTTGGGTTAAACTTACTAGTGAGGCGAATTTCATAAACATGCAAATGTTGTAGGAATTGTTGGTTACATCTCTCTCAAAAAATCAACA
The DNA here is from genome assembly GCA_009761775.1 of Ficus carica. NCBI lineage: Eukaryota > Viridiplantae > Streptophyta > Magnoliopsida > Rosales > Moraceae > Ficus > Ficus carica. The sequence goes on from CM019740.1 coordinate 23,090,793, forward strand.
AATCTCACAAACACTAATGGTGTGGAATTTGTGATTTGGTATCCTCTAAAAATCACATAGCTATTACAAAATTTGGATTTCTTTTAGGAATTAATAAAAGTTGAAAGTGTTCAAATCATGGATACTTGTGACAAAACTTCGCGTCAAATTCTAGCATTGAATATTCCCGAAATGCTGAATCAGTCAAATTGAGTAATATCTTGTTGCATATATTTAAAAATTAAAAAATTAAAAAAAAAAAAAAAAGTCTCCAAATAATGGATTCAAATCGGACATCCTTCAGGAAGAAAAAGAAAAAGAAAGATAAATAACTACAAAATGGCTATTGACCCTATGCTCACCGGCCAATATCAAAAGTTGAAGGGGAGAAAGAAGTAATTAGCATTTTTATAATAAAGTTTTTAAGTAAATATTAAATTTTAAAAACATTTAGAGTAAATATATTTTACGGTTGATAATCTGTTTATTGCTGTTATTTACTATAATTAATTTAAAACCTCGCTTTTTATTCTTTTTAGTTTTTTTTTAGTTTTGTGAAAAATGATAGGGGGTATACAAAATAATTACAAACCACTTAAAACCGTCCACACTGCGCAACCCAATTCGTAAATAACGAATTTATAACAAAACCACACTTCGAATGGACACACGGTTTGAACCCGCTATGATAAGCGGATAATTACGGTTTGCCAAATGAAACTGTGATTTCAAATCGCCCTGCCCACTTAGGTTTTTTTTACTTATTATCTTATTAATATTGTGATGGATTATGAAGTTTAAGTTTGAATGTATATAATGTAACAGATCATAAAACTTATTAACTAGTTTAACAAACAAACTAAGTAAGTCAATTGATTTAGTTATGCGTTGTTGAACTCTAATTAACATGTAAGTATATCATCGTTTTTTCTTCTTCTTTTTTTTTTTTCTTTTTTCTTTTTCAAAAAAGAGTGAGTATATTATCTTAAATACTTTTATCCTTTTAGTATAATCCTCTAATTTTGACATTGTTATTCTTTCGTGACATGTATTTTGAATCTTGAGAGAGAGTCATAGAAGTAGTTGTTAGCGGTTAGATCTTGAACTTAATTTCGAAGTTGGATGAAAAATAAACAAAGAAAAAATCTTGCTTTATAATTAACAAGTTTCAATTTTTTTTTTTTTTTTTTTTTCCTTATTTTCTATTTTGGCCCTCTCATTTTGCAAAGGATGAAATACCGTTATAAACAATATCACTTTAGGCAAGATGCGAAGTACTTTGAGAAATTAGTTAATACATATTAAAAATAATAGTGTAAAACTCATGCTACCCAACAAATTGCTCAAACCGTACGCTAAAAAAACCGTCCAAACCATCAAAACATTGGATAGTTGTGTTTCGAAGTTTTCACAAACCACTATAAAAAAAGTCGCATATACTGTCTTATAACCATCTAAACTACCCGCCGTGCATCCCAAAATTATTTAATATAATTTCATAAGGAAAGGAAGGAAGTTGCAGATCATAAATGCGCCCAGAAAGCAAATGGCTCAATTGATGGCCTAACAGTAAACCATTAAAGATAAGTGAAATTACAGTAAATAGCAATTTTAAAAAATAATTAAAATAAATAATAGATACTTAAAATATGTAAAGTAAATAACAGATTTATTATGTAAATAGATAATTTATTAAGTAAATGATGCATTTATAAGACTTAAATAAATTATTTTTCTGATAAAAATATAAATAAATCATTTATCGCTTGTAAATGCGTCATTTATTTGGTAAATCTAACATAAATAAATTACTTATCTTGTACATTTGATATTTACTATAAATATTTGAAAAATCTATTATTTACTTTAATTATTTTAAAAAAAAGTGATATTTACAACTTTCTCCCATTAGATCACTTTCTACAAATTCAGTCAACGTTAAGGATACCACCGCTCGCTAAGTCGTACCTAAGAAATGGGAGTCGGAGGAAAATAGCATAGCATTTTTTTAAAGAGTAGAAGGAAAATTAAAGCATATATTTTAGAAGATAGAAAATAATAGCATATTTTTTAAATTCAAAATTCAAAATCCAAAAATACTCCCACAATTGTTTCCCTACCCCGGAACAGCCAGATGTCGCCGGAGCTGGCGTCGTCTCCACCGACCAACTTCATGCTCGGGCTCACCTGAGATTCTCGCGATCTGGAATGTTGCCGGAAGAATTGCACAATTCTACACGCGATTCTTCCCTCGATTGTCGGACTCACAAGCTAGATCCGTAGATCGAAGCTCAAGAAGCTCGGAGATGAGCCCCAACGTCGCCCGCGGAAAAGGGAGCCCCTCTGGTCTCCTGAGAAGCGCAAGCCCAAATCGCGTCCCCTCAGCTGCGCTCATCACCGAAGAAGAAAGCTCGCGGATCTGCCTGAACGACGACGTCGTTACGTCTGACACCAGATCTCTCTCGCCACTGACTGCGATGGCGACTTCACGATCCACCGGCGAAGGGAGAAAACGGCGACGACACCGTCGTTGCGTCGTCCACCGGCGCCGTAAAACTCCCGTCGGAGAGAGAGAGAAAGTAGATCAAACCAAAATGGTAAAATAAGAAAAAGAAATTTTATCTCAAGAATAAAAATCAACGTGTACTATAATTAACTATGATTTTAAAAATAAGAAAGACTGTAATAGAGCCATCATTAACTATGATTTTTAAATCGTAAAATAATATTTAAAAGTTTAAAAGGTTGCTAAACCTAAAATAGTAAGTTACATAAAATGTCGCATCCTTAAATGTATTCAAAGAATGCATATGGTTTTATAATTTTGTCTGTAACTATAAAAATGAACTGATTAACCATTATAAAATCGTTCATCAGTAACATTAAAAGATTGTGAGTCTTTTCTATTTCGTAATAATTCTGTTACGGTGAAAAGCATTACTCTAGACCAAATTTTTATTGTGCATATCATACTGAAATGAAACGAAGGAAAATTGTACAATAGGATACCAGTAGAACACGTATTCCAATTAATTATTTTTAAACAATTTCAATTATTTCATCTGTAAGTGTCCACCTAAAAAATTAGTACAGCGATACAAAAGTGTTCTCACTCACAGATTAAAGGCTAAAGTCTAATTCGAAGGTTAAAAAAGCCCTAACAAAACAGTAAAACAATGTGTCCAACTGTAAACTTTTCCATGGAAAAACCAAACAAATTTTAATACGAAAAGGTCGTACAAGGATTGCATCAATTAAAAACCTCCACAAAACAAAGTAGCATTGCAGCAACTTTTAATTAAGCTATACAAATACAGTTCTGATCATGATAAAAACCAAATTAAAAGCATAAAAAGAAAACTCTGATGATCATGATTATCAAAAGAACTTGGGGTCATAGCCATTGCTGGACGTGGCCAAGATGTAGTAAGCCACAATATGGCCAATTGAACCCCAAGCCAAGACATCAACAATATTGAACCCAACAGGGTCATTAGACTTGAGCAAGTTCACGTACTCCTGAGCCCTAGTGTCGCCGGCCTCGAAGTGCGTGACGCCGTTCTGCTCCGGCAAGCCTTGCTTGGCCACGTTCTCCCTCTGGAAGTTGAAGAAGACAAACCTGCCTAGGAAGAGGGACAGCCCGGTGCTGAGGCTGATCACGAGGGACGTGTTGAGCTCCGCTTTGATGGAGGTGGTGCGGGGGCGGCGGACGGATAGTTTGGTTGAAGGGAGGGAGAGTTTTGTGGCCCTGAGGCCTTGGAAGGAGATGTTGCATGGGGAGAGTGCCTGTGGCCTCTGGAGTGTGGGTGTATTCATATTGGGGGCGAGGAGCGAGATTGATGAGGCCGATGCCATTTTTTTTTTTTTTTCTTTCTTTTTTTTAATGTTACGTATTTAGTTTTTGCAAAGCAAAAAAATGGCACTAAGAGAAATTTGGGATTTCAAGATTAAGAGATGAAAATGAGAGGAAAGATGAACATATATTTTTCCCACTTGTGACAGACAACTTATTTTTTTGGTGATGAGGAGTGTGGTAGATCCAAAGATTTGTGAGGATGGGAGAGGTGCCTTAAAGATTTTGGGTGCTGAGTTGGGCTTCTCTCATTCGTTGGTCTTGGATTAGAGATTTTGGTTTTGCTGCATGGTGGTCCTCAAAGATAACGTTGTGTTCTGGTTGAAATCATATTATGTAATGGAATTGATATATCAAGGATCCGTGGCGCAATGGTAGCGCGTCTGACTCCAGATCAGAAGGTTGCGTGTTCGATTCACGTCGGGTTCAATTCCCCTTAGTATCCATCATTTTTTTTTTTACCGACTATTTCCCCCTTTTTTTATTTTATTTTAATAATTAAGTCCCAGTAATTTTTATTTTTAATTTTTCTTTTTCTTTTTCAATTCCCTTGAGATCCAACTTTTATCCCTCAACTTTGTATATTTTTTATAATTCGTCTGCTTAGCCATTAAACTACGAGTATTCTATCACTTTATTTTCTACATTTTAACATTGATGATAAATTAGTATCTGAAATTTGGTTTTTGACAATTTTGATTCCTAACACTAAAATTGATAAGAATATTCCTATAATATAATAACTAGAAATCTTAAAGAAATTCTTATATTAAGCATGTTTTAGTTTTTTGGTTTAGTAAGAATGATAAGGAAATTTTTATACTTATAAATTTATTTTCCAAAAATTTTATGTTAACATGAAATTGAAACATGATCATATACAGTAAATTAGAAAAATCTCTCATCAACTTCATTATCAGCGATCAAAACTGTTAAAAATTAAAAATTCAGAGACTAATTTATCAAAATTAAAAAATCAAAGACAAAAATGATGAAATGTACATAATTTAAAGTCTAAACATACATATTCTCCAAACCAATCTACCTCCTATTCACATCACAAATCTATTTTAGACGCGCAGAATCCAAAAGCAAAAATTGAAATAATAATAAAATTTAAAAAAATTTAAATTAAAAAAAAAAAAAAAAAAAAAAAAAAAAAAAAAAAAACACTAGTAAATCAGACATTTTAGATCAAAGAAATTGACCCCGCTTCATTGATAAGTTCCCCATTATTTGAAATGGACTAATACAAATTTTACAAAACACTAAAAAAACAGACATCCATAACAGAAAATGGTCTTTGTTCCCATAAGGTCTCCTAACTACTTTTTTGGACTATCCAAGGCCCTTCTTTTTTTTTTTTTCTTTTTTTTTTCTTTTTTTATAAAGCCTTCTGTACATCAACCAAAGAAAGAAGGAAAGAAAGAAAGAAAGAACTCCCCCACTTTTGCATAATTAAACACTACACAAACTAAACATTTGCACTCTCAAAGAAGAGAGTCTAGATACCTGTAGTTCCTGCATCGACCATACTCCAGAAGACTACCGTATGTGCGGTCCCACACCCCGATGAAAAGCGATTCGGTGTCTGGACTGAACGATATGCCCGATATCTCGCCGAAGAAATCTATTTCTTGTTCTTTTTCGTACCCACTTTTCACGTCATAGACGTGTACAAAATCTGCGGGCTCTGCCATTGCCAAATAACAGCCGTCGGATGTATAGCGAAGAGAACGGATTGCTCCGAGGTTGCCCTTTAGGACGGCAACTGACTTGGACATGTTTCGGGCGTCCCAAATCCGGCAGGTCTTGTCCTGGTTTCCGGTGGTGAAAGTGACGCCATCGGGGTGCCATGCAGACGCGAAGGAGAAATCCAAGTGTCCGCATAGCGGCATCACTGTCTGCAAAAATAATGAACTCGAAATATCATATGAATCTCTATAAGGATTAAAACATAAACAAAAAAACTTGGCAGAAATTCGAGTACCTTTCCGGTTTGGGAGTCCACCACCAGACCATCTGGATTGTCTCCGACAATAACCAGAAGCTTTCCGTTGGGGCTCAAACAAGTATGCTGCAAATATGACACAACAAAGAAGTTGAGCAGAGGATTCTATAAAGATAAATAGGCAGACGCTTCGGTAAATGAATATTACAAACTCAAAATCTTCTCCTCTTGAGTTCTCTGTTCTTTCCCTTTTGTCTCTATTCTCTCTCGGTTCTATTTTTCTCTCTTTTCTCTTTCTTAGTCTACATCAAATTTATTCTATAACTTTGCATATTCCAAAATTAATGACAAAGGTAAAATGAAAACAAAACAATAGATGAAAGCTCAAAACTTGGAGCTCAATATTCTAAAAAAAGCAAAATAATAATCGACCCAATGTTCGCCTTTAAAATTTGAAAATCGCGATGCAAGGACTTACATTTACTGGCCAAGAGAAGCGGAAGTGTGTAGAAAGCTGAAATTTCTCCATGTCGAAATCTCTGACTCCGCAGTCATTATTAGAAGATGTAAATGAACTGCACCACTGAAAAAGTGAAACAAGAACAGTAAGACTCACATTTTGGGGCAAAAAAGAAAAGGATAAAAAGCAAATAGAAGGGAGAAATCGACTACCTAGGAGTTGCATAAATCTCAACAGCGTTTGTTATAGCATTATCATCATAAGTTATCTTCGAACAATAGCTAACTCCAGGCCGATCAAGATGCTGCATTCCAAGTTGAAAAGAACAATCTTCATATTTACTGTCCATACGGCTTTCAAAAAAACAACTAATATATTCTCAAGGGACTGAGGCAGAGGCAATCAGTAATAAAATTGGTACAAAGAGACCACAGACATCTCTTAAACCTTGGATGAGCCACTCGTCTTATAGACAATTTCATTTCCCCAAATCACTCAAGAGTTGACTTTGCCGGAACTCACCTTGCAAATAAGTTCTCCCTGAAACCCTCCAGCAACAAGTAGCTTATCTTTAACAGCAAGAGTACTGACTTGAGTCTCTGTAAACCCCTCCAACAAGCTTCCAGGATGTTTCTACACAGGGAAAGTTAGTTGCTTAATTAAACATCCAAATTTCACCGAAAATAGAATGATTTGACAGGTCAAAAATATTATAACATCCCAAAGATTATTCGTTGAAACCCAAAAAATTGACGAGAAGAACTCACCACCGAAGGGGCCACGTGTCCTGAAACATTGAGAACTTCAGACTTGGCACAAGTTAATGACAACCAATGAATAATGGAAGACTGCGACATTAGATAGACATCATGCTTCGAAGTAGCCCAGACCAAGTTCCTCAACTGCATTAGCAAACCAAAAGATAAACATGAGTTACACCCCATCACATTCCCGCTTTTTTCCCCCCAAAAAAGGTGCCGCCACAGCACCTATTTTCTTTTCCCTCTATCCCGTATCCACATTGCAAAAAGCATGGTATGTAGAAATGCAAAATCAGCAAACCTGAAAATGAAGAATGGTTGACTTCACTGATCTTGCATTTCTTCTGAACTCATAGTATGTAGAGCCTTTCTCCGTAATTTTGCAGTCCTGTTTACAATGGAAAGTAACATTTTCACAAAAACTATTCTGGCAAACCACAATCGATAATTAAACATTATCCACAAATCTCCAAACTAGAAAAGAAAATCATACAACAAATGAATGATATGTAACAACTTTTTACCTTTCCCGACCCCTCTCCGGAATGAGGGATGTTTTCATAGTTCTTATACTGTTCTAACCTAGTCTGCCGATATTTCTCTCTTGTAATGCTAAGCCTCTCCCAAGGAATACCCTGGATGTCTTTTCCTCCTCGAGCTTGTGCAGCGGTAGTATCGGCTACTTTACTAGTCTGCAATAATATTTATCGAGTTACTTCAAGCTATACACACAACTATGAAAGGAAGACTGCAAAGCAAACTCCATACAGACTCAGAGAAGCTCAAACAATTTACACCCACGAAAGAGCTTATCAAGCAGGAAAGACAGAAGTTATATTGTAACCAACCGAAAATTCAAATTCATCGACATCAGAATCCGAGCTCCCCACATCTCTATCACGAAACTTATCATCCATGTCTTCATCTACGTCATCCATATCATATTCATCCGCAACATAATCGGCATCTTCCGCTTGATAATGAGCCATCTTCTTCCTAACAAATCCAGACCTATCACGACAAAATTGAAACAACATAATCAAGCGATCGATAAAAACGACAGCAAATTCACAAGCCATCCCAAAATGTAAATCACTGCACGCTTGGCATGGTCATAACAACCCTGATCTTAATCATTGGCTAATAATACAACACAACATAAATCCAGATTCCAGAGTAAAAAAACAATTTTTTTTCTTTTTCCCCAGTTATCTAGTGATGAAGCAGCAACTAAGCAGAATCCACCTAAATTTATTAAAATATAAAGTATAAATAAATAAGAACTCATATAAAGGAAACTAACAAATCTTTCAAGCTAAATCAAAATTATTTAAAAAATAAATAAATAATCGAACTTCAAAATCAAACAAACCAATAATCCCATCTAAAGGTTTTTTTTTTTTTTTTTTTTTTTTGGGGTTCTGAATGCAAATTCCAAACATGCAAACTATCTTTTCTAAAATATTTACAAATTAAAACACAAAATAACAAAAAAAAGAACAAAAGATCAATCAAATTAAAGACGATTCTTTTCTCTGAAAAAAATCATAAAAGAAGGAAATTGAAACCCAAAGACCAGAGCGATAGCCAAAATTCTTTCTGTTAGACGAACAGAATTAAATTCGGAATAAACCAAAAGCAATCGTATAATAAACCCGAAAATTGAAATTAACAGCATTAATCAGTTTTAAGTACATAATCAATCAGAAGAAAAAAGAAAAATCAAGAATGCAGAATCAAACGAAATTCATAATCTTTATATAAATCACAGGTATGAACAATATATTAAACCCATTGCATGGCAAAAAAAAAAAAGACGAGAAATTGAAAGCAGAAGAGAGGAAAATGAAATTAACCTGTTTTTGCAGATTATTGGGGACTGGGAATTGGAAATTTATGAAAAGAAAAAAGAAGAAGAAAAAAAAAGAGTTGAGAGAAGAACAATTATTAAATTTTGTGTGGTTTGGATCGCGAAAACTCTCGGGGGCTCGATAGAACAGAAATAAATACCCAGATTAATTTTGTGTTTGTTTTTAAAGAAAATAAAATAACGTTTTTATCAATTTTTAAATGAAAATTTAATGTATACATTATTCATATAAGGACATTTTTTATCCTTTTTTTTTTTAATTTTTATTATCGTACCTTTTAATTTCGTTTTTCAACGCATTTATGTTAGGACTGCATAAAAAACGAAGAATTAACAGAACCGATAACGATATAATATCGACAGAAGAAAAACCAATTATAATATTTGTAAAAAGTTGAATTGAATCGAATCATTATACAGTCTATTTCAATTCACCATTTTAGATCGTTGTTGAAAAATCGACTAAGTTGAAATAATTAATCTTATTCTTAAGGGCCAAAAAAGAAGAAACAAAAAACAAAAAATGTCATGAAATAACTTTTTTTAAACTGATTATGGGAATTCAATCTCTGTAATTTTTTTTAATGAATCAAATGTAAAATTATCTAATAAAATTACTTTTTTTGGTGAACACATATCACCGCATACTTCTTATATAGGCAACATTGCAACCTATGTTGAACGATCTAGTGTTTAGGAAGTGCAAGTGATACTTACTCGCTTTGTCGTTTGCAAGCTGGAACTTGATTTTTGTCTTTTACATTGTCGTTTGCAAGTTGAAGCTGCGTTTCAAACTACAAGAGTTGAGTTAGAAAAATTAAAATAGAGAATTCCTAAGGTTTTGTTTGAACTTCAATTAAACTATATTTTTTAATATCAGTTTCTATCTTTTACTGAAAAATTAATAAAATTTTATAACTAATTTTTGAAAAGTCAAACCAACAACAACTTAAAAATTTTATCTCCAACCGACTAATCAAACGCAAGCTTAGTGGGGTAATAAAAAAATAATTTCTATCATATTCTTCAATTTTTGACCATTCATTATTTTATTATTATTATTATTATTATTATTTACATTGATATGATTTTCACTGCATGGCTTAGAATCTGTAAAAACTAGTTTCTATTCTTTTTTCTTTTTTATTCATTTGGGGTTTTTGCTAATTAGTGTTCATTAAAAAATAATAAATAAATAAAAAAAAACGAATAAGGGACATTACACAAGTCTTGCTATCCCCTAGGCTGAACGACATGGGGCTTTGGAATTGCAAGCGACATGTCGTTTTGAACACAAGAAACGACAAAGCACGCGTTTACCACGAGAGACTACCAATCTCTCATGGAGCTTTGGAAGTGCAAGCGACATGTCGTTCCAAACACAATAAACGACAAAGCATACGTTTTATCACGAGGGACACCACTCTCTCGCTCTCGATCCTCCACGTGTCTAAGCACACAACTGCCACGTCATCATCTTCTCCCTCGCAAAAAAGTCTCTCCCAAGTCTAACTTCCATTCGCCGGACTTCAGTTTGTCTCACTGGAAGATCTTCTAATTTTCGCGATAAAATTCAACTTCATCCACATAAAACAAAAACAGCAGAAGAAAAAGCTGTTGGACCTGGTCAGCAGTCGAGCTGGTGGTTTTTCATTTCTTCCCTGACTTCAATTTCACACCCCTCGTTTGACTCCCTGGAAAATTCCCCAACTTTCCCAAGAAAATTTATCAGAAACAGGAATTGCAGACCCGAGCCGGTGTTTCTAATCAAATAGAAACCTCCGGATTCATGAAAAATTGAATTAATTGCGGAGCCATGACGATGTGGTTCAGAAAAGTATGGGAATCGGTGTCGAACCGCTCGCTCACCAACGGCGACTCATCAGAGCGGAATCGCCTCACCAAATCATCATCGTCATCCTCATCGCTGGGAGCTTTCGATGAGATTCCGTCGGATATACTGATGCAAATTTTGAAACTCGTCGGCCCAAAGGAAGCCGCGAAGATGAGCGCGGTCTCCAGGAACTGGAACTCCTTAGTCTCCGACAATCGGCTCTGGATTTTCTTCCTCCAGAACGGCCACGACACGCCGGAATCCATTTTCTTTGCCGAAATCAATCTCAGATCCGGTTACCCGCTCCCGTAAGTCGTCTACTCAGCTTTTCTGCAATTTTCTTTTAACTTTTTTCGCCAATAATTTCGTGAAATCGTAGGACTTTACTTAATTTAGTTATGATTTTACGGTTTTAATTCGTCAAATCGTTCTTATTTATGAATGATCTTCAGATTTATGTATACACTTCCATATATTTATATATGTAAAGAATGAAGCTTTCCTGCTTTGGTTCGTAAACATAATGAGCTCTAAATATATTAATATATATGTATATATATAATTAATTAATATATATATATATAGCGTGAAGCTTTCGTGCTTTGGTTGATAAACTAGTGAGGTGTCGACATAATGTGCGAGTTGGATACCGAAATTTGACTTGGTTTGGTCAGAGAAATTTTATACTTAAGCAGGGAAGTTTGTGAAAATTTTTTGGTTGCAGAGCATCCTCAAGTCAGCTGCCCCAGTTGCCGTTCATGCTTATTTATAGTCAGCGAATGCAAGTTCTGGATTCAATTATCATTGATGGTAATTTACTAAACTTATACTATCACGTTCTTATCGCCCTTTTACTGAGATCGATGCAAAACCATTTTGTGTTCTAGTTGAATGAAAACTTTTCCAATGTTCCAGCTTAGCTAGTGATCTCCTGAATAACCACGAAAGCTTTTATTTTTTCTGTGTGTAAATTCCCTTTCATATCAAACCAATCATTTTGCTTTGTATGATCTTCATTCATAATAATTTTACTTTTTTGGGGCACATAGACATTGTAATCTTCTTACTTAGATTTGAGACAACATTATGATGTGGTTCTAGTTGGATGGAAACTTCCAATTTTACCACTTAGCTAGTGATCTCATGCTGTCTCGGCTCTCAAGAAAGCATTTTTTCGCTTTCAATCAAAATTATTTGGAAATTCATTTTACTAGCATCAGTTACAGTTGTTGGATTCATCTTCATTTAAGATTATGAGCCTCATGTTTTCTCCTCATTCTTTGGAAGGTGGCTCTGGCTACTGCAAGTTTGGGTGGAGCAAGGATGTTGGTCCATCCTGCCGCTCGGCAACATTTTTGGTGAGACGTTTGTTTTAACGGGGAGTTCTAAGAATCTCTCGTAGAAATTTCAGCGGTTATGATTTCAATGTCTGTTCCCACATGCAGGAATTCGGGAATATCGAGTCTCCAATGTATTCCAGACTTCGCCTGTTTTTTATCACCATTTATAACAGGTCCTTTTTCTTATATCCTCTTCTTTCCATAAATTTGAAATAGGATGAACTTTTTCGTTGACTTTGCATGGCAATTTATTTGCAAACCTGAATGTTTAGGTACTTTACTTCTGAAACTTGCCTGCAATTATTATTATTATTATTATTATTATTATTATTAATTTTGGCTACCGAGCATACATATACATTTCATATGTCAATTGTATGTTCTTTCAGGATGCAGGTGAAAGCGGCAGCACAGCCAGTGGTTGTGTCTATACCAATCTTGCATTATGATGGTCAGCTTCTGTCTACTATTTGTCTTATGGATGCTAATCATGTAATGCTTGAACAATTTTTGTGCGACTTACAATATTTCTAGACCTAAATATTTTAAGGCAGAAAAGTTTTATTGGGGAAAGATTGTCTCGCAGCCAAAGAATCATCTCTTCGATTAAATTCCTTACGTCCAGTGATTTATTTCGTACTTTATGCTTTCCTTCACGTTACAGCCAAGATGTAAAGTTTTCTTTTATATAATGTGGTAACTTTCTTTATTTTTGCAGATACTGAATCTGCCAAAGCCTCTAGACGACAGCTCAAGGAAGCTATATATAGAACACTCTTTGACATGAATGTTCCTGCTGTATGCGCAATTAATCAGGTAAGCTCTTATTTGGCCAAGTTTATGCGGGAGGTCAATTTCTAAAGAATAAACAGAAATAAGTTCATTAATTTCATGCATCTGAGGCCATCTTCTTGATATGAATTTCACCTCTCAATTCTCATAAATAGCTAATTTGAGACCTTGGTCCAGTATTCACTTTCTTTAATGATAGTTGTTATTCTCATAATTACGAATTATCTGTTTTTTAAAGTATAGGCAACTTTAGCTTTGTATGCGGCAAGAAGAACTTCAGGAATTGTTGTAAATATTGGGTTCCAGGTCACATCAGTTGTTCCAAGTAAGCACTCACAACTTTCGTTTTGGCTTCTGCGTGATTTTGAAATTGATAGGTGTCCTTAACTCACACTTTAGGCCCACTTAAGGGCTGAGTGGATTCCCATTTACCAGAATACTTTACTTTCTGCTTAAATGGTCTCAATCGCGATCTGTTTAGCATCTCCCCCATTTACCAGAATACTTTACTTTCTGCTTAAATGGTCTCAATCTCGATCTGTTTAGCATCTCCCACTCGTCAGATGCCATGTTAACATGCCATGCTTGCTTTCTGCTTTTATTATTGACCTTTCGTTTCCATCCTCTGAAATTTTCAGGCCTATTTCTTTTCCACATTGTAATTGCTTCTGATCTCATGTCTTATAGTTTGTAATTGTTGGGGCCTCTAATTCGTACTTCTGTTTCTTTTCCAGTTTTACATGGTAAAGTAATGCGCAAAGTGGGAGTGGAAGTAGTTGGAGTGGGAGCACTAAAACTTACCGGATTTCTTAGGGAACTAATGCAGCAGAACAACATCAATTTTGAATCACTTTACACTGTTCGCACATTGAAAGAGGTAGGGTCGTTATCTATTATTAGGACGTAAAATCATTTTGTCAGACAGTTAGGTATACTATCTAAAAGGAGATCTTACTGAAGTTAGGAAATACCTTATCACCTTTTCCATTCAGAATCTATGCTACGTTGCCTATGATTATGAAGCTGAGCTACTTAAAGATACACAAGCCTCATTTGAAACCACAGCAGAAGGTTCGTTTACCTTATCAAAAGAGCGCTTTCAAACAGGAGAGATCTTGTTCCAGCCACGAATGGCAGGAGTGTGAGTTCTGGACCTTATATTACTTGTGGTTCAATATATATTTAGCATACGTATGTATGTCGATATCCTGATCACCAATGTCATGGTGATCTTGTAAACGTCTGCCGTCTATTTCCCCTGAAGGATCTCTCAAGATGCTTCAAAAACAAAACATATATTCTTGAAATATTTGTTTCCTCAAGTGGAGTGTCCATAGTCTTTTGTTCATCTCCATACAGGCGTGCAATGGGTGTGCACCAGGCTGTAGCACTTTGTATGGACCATTGCCATGCTGCTGAATTAACAGGAGATGATTCTTGGTTCAAGACCGTCGTCCTGACAGGTGGAACTGCATGTTTACCTGGACTGGCAGGTATTCTCCAATTTTGTACATTGATATCATATATTTTTTGTGGAAAGGATTTAATCGGTATACTAAGATCTTTCCGATACAGATGGGTTGGTATGACTAATATTGACTTTCTGCGATTCATTTGGTTATTGATTGTATTCCACTGGTAACTCTTCTTACTCAACACCAAATTCAGAGAGGCTACAAAAGGAATTTCATGGACTTCTCTCTCCATCAATGTCCAGCAGAATAACAGTCATTCCCCCTCCATGTGGTGGGGATACAGCATGGTTTGGGGGGAAGCTTATCAGCAATGTAAGCTGCATTTCTAAGTATACATGTTTCGACATACATAGTTAATCAAATATGTCATCTTAACCATTATGTTTAGTAAATTCCAAAACATGGACTCAAAACACTACCAGTCGAACATGAACTTGAATATAAATAAAATAAAATAAAATAAAAAAGGATTTCTGATTTTTTCCATTTTTCAGAGCTAATAGTTCAGATGTTTGGTTGGTTTTGTCGACTGATTCATAACGTGAGTCTTCACTTTCTTATTATTCATACAGTTGAGCACCTTCCCAGGTCCTTGGTGCGTGACGAAGAAGCAATTTCGCCAAAAATCGAGACTCAACCGCCCATGGTGACTGCCCCGAGTTCAAGTTCAGTTGTTTACTTAGCTCAGTATATATATAGCTTCATAAGCAAGCACTTCCAGAGAGTGGTGACCAACCTCATCTTGTGAATAATTTATGCTATTTTTATTGCGCTCATACCTCTTTCCGAAAATTAAGAGAGTATTCAATTTTCGATTTGTATATGGTGTATTCCTAATCTCGACTGTAAGCATCACGGAAATAATACTTCTATGTTGTAATAAACGTGCAAATAAATTACTAATGTTACATTGGAAACTGCTGTTATGTATGCTAAAGGGAATTTCTAGTTTATTGAGATTTGTCTCTACTCCTTCCCATAATCTGTAGATTTCTCTATGCCTATCATGATCAATACTACCAGCCACAAACTCATTAAGGACACCATCAACCTCAATGAAGCTCAATCCACGAGTCATCTCCATATCATTTTCGTCGATGAACTTCCTAATCATTCTTGCATTTTCCATTTCACCAGCATTGCCAAACATCAGCCCAGCAAGTTTATACCGGTCGCCAGACCTTGGCTCAAGCTCCATCAATCGCTTGAATGCCAGTTTCCCTCTTTCGGGATCATTATGCATCCTACAAGCACTGAGAAACGAACCCCATATTATCGAGTTCGGCTTTTCTGGCATTGCTAAGATGAAGTCCTTGGCCTCCGCCAACCGCCCTGCACGGCCGAGGAGGTTAACCATGCACCCATAGTGTTCGATTAATGGCACAATCCCAAAATCATGCACCATTTGATGGAAATATTGAAATCCTAATTCAACACACCCCGCATGAGAACACGCAGATAAAATGGCCACAAATACAACTTCATTCGGTTGAACTCCTTCAGAAACCATCTCACCAAAGAGTTGAAAACATTTCTCGGGTTTTCCGTGAATGGCAAAGCCAGAAATAACAGCTCCCCATGTGACAACATCTCTATGAGGCAATTTTCTGAAGACTTCATAACAACTTTCTATGCAGCCACACTTCGCATACATGTCTACTAAAGCGGTACCAAGAGTAATGCTAATGCTCAACCCTATTCTTATCAACATAAGCATGAATCCACCTTCCTTGGTCCAAAGCTCCCAAATGGCCGCAGGCAGACAAAGCGCTCACAAGCGCCGATTCATTCGGAGAAACTCGAAAGGCCACCATTTTTCGGACGATGCATAATGCTTCTTTATGCATAGCATTATCTCTATATCCCACTATCATTGCACTCCAAGAGGCAACATCTTTTGTCACCATTTTATCAAACATAGCTCTAGCCTTGTCAACATGGCCTTGACTCAAGTACCCCGAAATCATGGCGTTCTTCGCAAGCGTGTTCTCCTCCTCCTTGAACTCTCCGAGAACTCGTTCTGCACAAGCTATGCTACCGGAGCTCGCATACATGTTAATTAACGAGCTATAAACATGAGTATCCGGCGGTATCCCAGCCTTAATCATCCGGCAATGCACTTGCTTACCTTCGATAAGAGCATTCATTTTCGAACATGCTTTGAGAACAAAGGTGTAGGTATAATTATCCGGGATTAGTCCATTCTTCAACAGCTTGTTATACATCAATAATGAACTAAAGGGGTCCTTACCCAACGTCAGTCCTCTCATGATGGTGTTATAGGCGAAGATATCTGGAGAAGGAATCGCGCCGAAGATGGACAAGGCGTATTGAGTTTGTGACACTCTCACATAAGATTCGACAAGTCTCCCGCCGTTCAGAGGGCGGTGGAGGAGTCCGGAGACCACCAATTGGGCGTGTACTTGTCTTACCTCATGGAAGTTGTGACACATTTGAAGTAAAATTACAATGGCTGGAGGGTTCCTAACTTTGCTACAACTCATTAAGGGTGAAGCGAAAGGAGGAGATGTTGTAGCAGCCATTTTGCAGGCCCTCTGATTCTAAAGTAATTTATGTATACACAACATACACATATATATAATCTGCACTATGAGCTACAAAAACTTTCAACTTGAAAAAGACTCAAGTGAGGATTTTTGTTGTGGTGTAGTGTTGGTGAGCCACAGCCACAGAAACAAAATCCAAAGAGAAAAAGGTTTTATATATGAAAAAATTAGATAACTGCAATTTGTAATCCGGGTCCACATTCGTTCTCCAGCTCATCCGACACTTGACTGAAATTAAACGTATTAAATATTAATCCATATTTTCCTCTCAATAAAATGGAAGAGTCCATCTGGCATGGACCCCAGTAAAGTGTTTGAGGAAGAGAAGGCAGGTCTCTATTTTTATACATATAAATAGGATTATAGGGGTAGAAGATAACGTATCCAGATCAATTTAAGGCAAGGAAACCCCCACATGATATATGAATTTCTCTTGAAGTGGATTAGTAAAAAAAACACGCGTCTTACCATCATGCGTATTACCATCCAGCCTGGTTACTCGATGGTAGGAGAAGGCAGGTCTGAGAAGGAGAGTTCGCAAATATTTTATAGATCTTTTTGTTTCTCGACAAAAACGAATAAATCGCATGAGATTGTGATTGGGAGTCGACGTAAATCATATACGACTTTATCATAAAAGATTGAATTCAAATTCATCAATTTGAGAGATTGGTTTTCCATAAATAAACAGATCAACTGCACTTTATATCTTCATGTATGTTCTAGTTAGTAATAGATTTTCATCAAATTTTATTAAATTTGTACACACACATATATATATATATATCCCTCTTTCTGGTATGATTTACTGATGATGGTTAAAGAACTGCACAATACCAGAATATACATAAATATATATATATATATATATTGGACCATAGCATAAAATCCTCTAAGAAAATAAGAGGGCAGAAGGCCTGAACTCCAATAGGTGCAGTTTCCAACTCCAAGAGCACCAAAAACAAAAGAAAAATAATCTTTTTGCAGTATTTAGCTGTCAATATAATACACAAACCAATTTCAACGTTTTGATACGACAAACAAGCCCAAAAAAAAAAAACAAAAACAAAAACAAAAGACTTTTTGATACGACAAAAGCCTAGCCCCTACTATTTTTGAGCCAGCAAAGGCATAAATTGGCACATGAACTAGAAGTCTACAATCATTTAAGTGGAATAGTATAAGCTTTTGCACATAATTGTGCTGAAACATGAACACCAACCCAAATCAATGAAAAATTGAAATTTCCCACAAGGTTAGTAACAACAATAATGTAGGGGGAAAAAATTTAAGGCTATACTTTCTTCTCAAAAAAACTGGAAAAGGAAGATAATGAGGGCAGCTGATAGCAAGAGCAGTGTAGATGGGTAACCCATGACATTAGTCCCGTTTTCGTTTAATGACTGTGATGGTGCAACCGCAGGGCACGAAAGACCCTCCTTCCCCTCGCGGCACTCGCTGGCAAAGAGGCCAGGTGGGTATTTTCCGTAGAGGTTGATGTAGCTGAACATAGTTGAAGAGCAATCATTTGTTAAGTCATTCAGCACATCTGCGTAAGGACACGCGAAGTCCTTGAATGCTTTGCAACAACGGTCCGCAGGGTAATGTGGTCCTTTGCATTGGCTTGTGATGATGGTGTAGTTCAAAAACTCAAAGTTAACAGGGCAACCTGCAGATAACGTGACACGTTAAACTCCTTGGACCGTCCATTGATATCAAACATGATCTACTCCAGCTCTAACCGGGGAATAAATCTAAAGGCAAAATGAAAAACAGGGTATGCTTTTAGGTAGTAGAAGAAGAGAAGTAAAAGCTAACATTTTTTCGGTCATTGTTTCAAACCATGTTTTTAAAAGTATTTAATGAGACAATAAATTAAATCTATTATAAAAAATAAAAATTGTTACGATGAGGTTTCAAATATCTTGTTGAAGCTCTAGCATAAGTTTCAAAGTCTTTTCAGAAGAACCTTCTTGAAAAGCCACATTTTATAACTAACTGAAAGCTCTTCTAGAGAACCAAAGCACTTTCGAAAGGTCATCCAAATACTCCTAGAAGCAGCTTTTGGACTCAAAAAGCCAAAAGTGACTTCTAGATAGCCAAGACAAAAATGCCAATGTGTCTCTAGTACGCGTAGATATATTTATGGCACGAAAATTCAAAGGGATCAGAAGTCAAACAAGATGTACAACATAATCAAGGTGCACATGATCTAAGAGGAACGGGATTCTTAAAGTTATAGAACAGCGCATTGCTACTATCAATGGCTTCGGAAACCTTGATAAAGTTCAGTTCATAAGATCTAAGAGGAACGGGATTCTTAAGCTGAGAACAGCATGTCTTCCTTCCAAAGCACAAAACATTCGCTTTGCAAGATTATCCTAATCGGTTTTCCCAAGTTACATTGGAATGTCATGCTTTAATCAGATCAATCAACATCAAGAGAAAAGGAACATAAGAAAAAAGGCTTGTAATTCCTCATCTATGAACTCGATCTCTTAATTTAAAAGAAATTTCCTTTATCATTTAGGCAGTAGGTGGATTTTTCCGATGTAAATTAGACAACAGAAAAGAGCTAGAAAGGCAAAAGACCAACAATGACCAAGTACATTGTAGTCTATGAGTCATATCCAAAGGCGCCAAAAAAATTGATCATTTAGCACTACAACAAATGAACAAGCATTTACAACAGAAGAGATCAAATGGGCACGTCCTAAATGCTAAAAATATATGAGCTTTTGAGCCAATTCATGGACTTCAACCAGAGAGAGAGAGAGAATTTTTGGAGACCACCCCCCAAAAAAAAAAAAAAAAAACCTATATTGAAAATGAAGGTGCAGAGAAAATAGAACCTTTCTTGGCCTGAATCATAATTAAAATTTTTAATTTAGCACTAAACAACAAAACAAGCATGGACAACAGAAGAGATCAGATGGGTATTTCATAAATGTAAAAAAAAACATAAATGAACTGCAAGGAAAAAAAAAATAGATAATTATAGCCCCAACTAAAGAAAAAGAAGAAAAGAACTAATTTTGGGAAAAAAAAATTTTAAATTCCAACCTTTCTTGGCCTGAAGAAGGCTGCGGCCAGTAGAACCATGAGAATCAAGAATATCATCTGCAATTACAGAAAAATAAAGTAAATTTCATAGCTTGTAATTAAAAAAAAAGCAACAACAACTTATATAAGGGGAGAAAAAAAAAAAAAAAAAGGAAATGTGTAGCTTGTAATTTAAAAAAAATTATATAAGGAAAAAAAATAGAACGAAAAAAAGGAAATGTGAGAGTTTTAATAAAGTACCTGAAATGAAAGTGGAAGATGAAGCAGAAGAAATGAGACCTATTAAAAACTAAGGAGAAGACAAGTGATGAAGACATAGAGAAGAAGCTCCGATCTAGCTCCATGTTTGTGAACACCAAACAATAACAATTACAGGACAGAACAAGAAGAAGAAGAACAGATCTCTGGTTTTTCTGGGCTTTTCTGCTTTTTTTTTTTCCGGCCTTCTTCTTTCTTCTGTAGTTGTTGTTGTCCAATAATTCTTCTAGGGTAGTTCTGTTTTTTGTTTTTGTTTTTTTTTTTTTTTATTTTGTTTTTGGGTGTTGAAAAGAAAAACAACACCCAGATAGAGTGGAGAGAGTCCAGAAGTTGGAAAAGGAAAACAAAGACCAAAATTTTTTTAAAAAAAAATTTAAAGGCAAAAAATTAAAATATTTAACAGAATAGTTGGGGTTGGATGGGGTACAGCAAAATATGACGCGAAAACCTGGTTTTTCTTCAATAGTTCAAACCGCGTATGAATTCTACTCTCTTTCTCCATTATTTTTTTGTTTCTAGTTTCAACCAAGTTAAAAATAATAATACTAATAAAAAAATAAAAAAAAAATAGTATAGTAAAAAGACAGACAAAGAAGGATTCACTCTCATCGGATTGTTCGAAGACAAAGAATCAGCCTAGATATGCCGACAAGTCATCAGCCAACCCATAGAGTGACTTCCCAACAAGCCACATACGAGTCACCAGATAGATCATTCAGACAACTCCCTAATCAATCACTGATGAATCCCAATCCAAGAATAATTAGGAATCTTCCGGATAATTATCATAATTATCTATTTATCAATTTTGAGATTTTGATAATCCTTCCAGCTCGAAATATATTTGAATTTGACTTAATAATTCAAATATATTAATTTAAATGTAATATCCAATCATAAAAGTTCCAATCGAAGCATATAGATCCGTAAATAGATTTGTATGTATAGCCACTTCAGTCGTGCTCGTCGTTTCTCGAAAGTATCTTTTTTCTGGGAACATGGTCAACCGGAAATTATTATGTTCGCGATTCTTCATCCACCGATGCAGAAAATGCTCCAGTTTTCCATTCTCATATGAGGCCGGAAAGTTTATTGGCAACAGGTCGGCACGAAGTGATTCATCATGCTCAAACATGAGCCAATCGAAAGGAATGGATAATCCAAATATTATTCAAATTCAAATTCAAACTTGAATTTGACTTATGATTGGATTCTCTCAACAAAGCCTAAAAATAGGAGGCTTCCCTACACGTTCAAGGCATCCTAGCATCCTTATCCATCATCAAGAATTGATCATCCTATTATCACCTACTTAGAGAAAACCCTAGGCACCAAATCGGTATCAAGAGAGAGAGTTGGATATTAAGAGATCAAGAATCATTCAAGATTGTTCAAGAATTGCTACCGGAATCTTTCTGCCGCCTCATGCCGCCTTCACATTACCTGAATTCCTCAATTATGGTCTTTTCCCCTATTATATTTTGTATATGATTCCCCCTATTTCTTATCTCTCACATTCTTGGCTTACACGAGCTTTCTTGTATTTTTCTACATACATAGTGAACGTTCTCGAAGCACCGACAGAGGACATAGCTCACAAGATTACGGGTGAACCTCTATTAAAAATCCATGTCTCTTTATTTACTTTCCGCACTTTACTTTCTTCGTTCATGCACAGCCTGCTAGATCAACTCTAGGCAACGGATCATGCTAACAATCGACACCAAATTGGTCATTGGCCCTCAATACAAATTTGGCAGCAGATTTCACCTCTACAAAAGTCAAAACAAATTTGGCCCTCAATACGAATTGAGTTATTCCTTTACCTCAAATTCAATAAAAATATTACTACAACTGCTACTATCATTATTATTTTACCTATTTTATTTGAGTATTGATCAATCTCACACATTTATTTGCCTTTTTCTTATCCACAAACATTTGACGTATTAATTAACGTTATTGTATTACTAAAAAGATTAGCTTGTGTTTTGATTTGTCGGTTGGAGATGAAATTTTTAAGTTGAAGCTGGTTAATTTTTTAAAAATTAGTTATAAATTTTGTTGACTTTTCAGAAAAAATAAAAATTGAGATGAAAAACTAGAAATTAGAGTTAAACTGGAACCCCAACAAACGTTATTACTTGAAAACTTTTGGTATTCAGTGGGTTTTTTTTTTTTTTTTTTTTAAATGAATTCGGTGGTAGTTTTTGGAGGCCACGTTCTAAAGAGGGATGGTCTTCTTGCCAAATTAACAAAAGTATACAAAGCATCCTTAGTGGACTGTTTCATTAGTTGGGCAACATATTTCCAACCAAATCCAACCTGTCACTACCAAATCCAGGTGTATAAGGGCCCCACCTTACATTTTGACATTGATCCCTATTCCCATTGTTTTTATGCACTTTCACCCTAAAATTTTGACTTCAACGACTTACCTCACCTGCTAAACTTTTAATTCAGCAACTCATCTCTCCCACATTTTAAATTGTTGCAAAACGGTTTCTATTACCAACTTTGCAATGAATTTTTTATTTTAATCAGATATGAGGGATTAAGAATTGGAAAATTGGAATAATTATGTTAGTGTCTGAATTGAGAGTTTAGAATTTTAAATCGGAAGTGCTTTTCCCTCACCAATTTATCACAATCATGAAGTACAACAATTTTGTAACTTCGGAAGTAAATTGCTAAAGTTAGAAGTCCAAGGGGTTAGTTGTCAAAGCACAAAAAGTTCAAGGGCAAATGTGCAAATACCTTACTTTAATTCATGGAGAGCAACTCAAAACGTTATTGGTTTACAACTAAATTAATAAGATTCCAGTCTTCAGATTGCCAAAACCAAATAAATAACAATATTCTAATTGACATATTATTCTCAATGCACTTCAGCAGATAGCAAACTCCCCAGCGAGCTCGTTGAGATATGAAACCCGTCCGTCTGGTTTGGACAAAAGAGATGGGTTTGCGTTCGTAGTAAAAAGCCTTAAACGAGTGAGACCTCAACCTAAGAGGCATCACAATTCACGAGCTCCCAACATCACTACAGATAGAGGCGCGTTCCACTCCGTAGTGGAGGGTCCACTCCCGCCTTCTTCAATATTAGGGGATCGTTAAATCCCTAGGCAATTTTGGCCTAAAATGCTAGCTCCTTGGCCGCTTCCAAATGGTACGAGCCATGCAATTCAAGCGTTCTTGCTCGACATTCAATGTCATGCCTTGACGAGTAATCAAACCCCCAAGCTCTTTAGCACAAGTCTCGCCTTGCGGTTAAGGAGAGAAGAAAACTAAACGAAATATATGCCGCAAGTAAGCATTTTCATTTATCTTTCTCTATCTCTACACTGTTATTTTTTTCTTTTCTTTTCGTTTCTTTTTTTTTTTTTTTTTTTTTTTTTTTCCTTCCTTACAACTGTGCAAGGTTACAAGTCATTCAGCTTTTGTTATAAACTTGGCAATGCTCATCATTAGGAACTTTTGAGATTGAGAAGTAAACGGAGAGACAAAAAAGGAAAGTGTCCTAGTGTGTGCTTCTATGTGCTGGTGATTTCAGACCCGGACTTCGACGTGCTTTAATTTGCATTAACCTCCTCCTATCCATCGATGCACATGTTTGAGGCGATCTCCACCCGTTCAACAAAAGAATCTTCTTTGCTGCACCAATGATCCTCCCAAATGTCAAACTTAAATGATTCCAGAAAACTGTACCATGCTTAAAAGTTTGATATAAACAGAATACAAATGACTTTCTTTAGTTGGAAAAAACAGTTTTTGGGTCATAAATTCTTGTAACTGCCATCCTCAGTGTAAAGAATTTAGTAATGTCCCGAAATTGGTGACTCGGCGCTTTATCAGTAGATAAACTAAGTAAAAAAATAATCGTATGCTTAAGCTTGAGACAAAGTTTACTTACTCGAAAATTGGACTCCTGTAACTTCTCCAGCCACTCGGAGATCTCAAGTTGCTTCACCACCGTGGCATGTAGAACCTGCAATATTAATTCGGCATAATTATAACCGTACGCGCAATCAGGAGTTCAATATTCAGATTTATATAGATATACACAAGTCAAAAAGAGCATACCCTCTTTGTCCTCTCAAGTTCAAACTCAACGCTTTTTATCCTATCAAAAGATTCCATTAGAATCTTCTCCTTCTCCAAAGGAATTCCAGCGGGCTTGTTGCTAAGCTCATCGAAAACTTTTTCAAGTCTCTGAAGACGCTGTATGCAAGGAAGGACGCGGTCTTCTTCTGTCACAGCTTCGACAGTTGGGGGGTGGCTACTCGCACTCTGTTCGATCAAAGTACTTGGATGAATGTTGTTTTGTCTTCTCCAAGATTCAAATCGTGAACTGTGGAAAATCGTAAATATTCTGAACAAGAACGATGTCAACTCTCTGGTCACGCGATGGAACTCCCTTTTGTCAAATTTTTCCTTAACATGGTTGAGCCAATGGATAATTAAACTACCTGAAAAGTATATGGTAATTCAGAAAGGCACAAGTATTGTCTGATATTGGAAAAAGATACACAAAAAGAAAAAGCGTATCCAAGAAGATTAATAGCGATAACGAAATCATTTCAATACTCACCTCCTGAAGATAGTGCCTCATGACAAACACTTGAGATATTTTCATTGTTAAGTGATCGATCATAAAACTGTCCTGTCCCTTCATCACTCCCAGTAGTTTTCTCGGCTGGAGGAAAATGATCATCGCAGCTAAAATATGCAACTGGATCTGATGATGCCTTGACCTGCATGAAACAGATTTTGAAAGACGTTAAACAAAAGCTACAAGTAGGATCTATACACACAACCATGTTGTCTACACACTGAATCAGAAAACTCACTTCTTCATGAACTGGGGCCAAACGAGGAATTGCCGAACTTCTCCGGCCTATTGGAGAGCAAGGATCATCAATATCTGACCCAGATTCTGCTGTTGACATATCACTAAACCTCCCCTGCTTAGAAAACAAAGACGTATGGTTTAGATTTCAATGCTAATGACAGAAGAACACAACATACTGCTGATGGAAAAAACCAAACTTGCCTTCAGCGGCCGTATCTGTACATAAGAGTCAAACTTCTGCTGGTCATGAGACACTCTGGTGATTTGCCTCACAAGAGTTGCTTCGGCATAATGTACGAGCTACAAACAAGAGACATTGGTTAATCTCAAATATTAAATCCAAAAGTTTCAAGCCTAGCATATCTTTTGATGTGGAACCAATAAGGGGACAAAAAGTAAAGAATTGAACATATATAAAAAGAACCAATAGAAATTAAATAGCAAAGGGACCGTGAAGAGAGAATTCTAGAGAGAGAATGAAAATAGAAAAAATTCTCAATATTCATTCATCAACCAAACCCGAATACAATCACTAAGCGTATTTATATAGATATATAAATACAATGATTAAATAAACTCAGCCTATTAGTCTTATGCTCGTAATTAAATCGATCGAAATATTAAAGAAAAAACATTTCCTAATCTTAGTCTCTATCATGTTCCTGTTCAAGGCATAGTTCTTGTACCTTCATTATTTCAGGATCATTCCATGGACCTTTATTGGATCTAAGGCAACCTCCCTCAGCAGAACACGTACACGATCCCCCGAGGAAGTCTGGCAACTGACTGAAAGGGACAGAGTGAAAGGAATTAAAAGTCTAGCACTGTCAAACAAGATTCGTAGAATGACCACAAGTGCAACATACCTTGGGTCGATGACTTCATGTAGCTTGTTTAGTGATCTGGGCTCCAGAACCTGCCCAAGAGAAAAGAAAAGAAAACTTGAAGCCTTAATACAGAATAGTCAAGGTATTAGAGGACAGGAGACGCATAGCATAAAAGAGATGCTCTTTTACCTGTATCTTTGAAATTGTTTTAGGATCAAGAAATTTCTGTGCAGCAGGCCAAAGCATCTTCTTAAACGCCGCACCAGCATTAACGATGTACATCCGATGTAATGTCTGCATGCATTTAGAAAATAATTAGAATGAAACAACGGCAGAAACAAAATATCGCAAGGGCGAGTCAGAAAGATACCTCAGGGTAATAATTATTGTCTATCTTTGTCATGGCAGCCAAGAGATTTTTAGCCGTCAGAGAAAAGTTCTTTACTCCCTGTATGTCAAGTAAAAATCAATTGCAAGTTAAGATTGTGCGGATATACAATTTTTCCTTCTGACCTACCATAAACTGAATGCCAACCATTTTAGAAATAACAAATATGCAGAGTTTGAGAGAATCGCGGAATTTGAAGCAAGTGCGTCAGGAAACTGTTGGTAATTTGGATCGAGTAAAAAAGGAAGAAAGGGGATTAATAGTGAAGCCACGCACCAAGCCTTGCACATCTAATATCGTCGTCGTTGAACAGATCTGTCTTTTTGCTGCAATTGAACAAACAGGGAATTTCTCCTGTATGGCTCTCTCGAACTCTTGGACATGGTACTTTAAGTACCGATCTATTGTGGTTATATTCATGAGCCTACTTGGATGAGCTTTTCCCAACCTTTCAATGTAAACTGGCCTGCCTTCTTTATCAACTCCATGATACCCTTGGGGGTAGTATTGCAAGACTTCTTCCAGCTCTTCAAATTCAAAATCCTTCGTATTGATCAATTCGAAAAGGGTGTTAGAAAAAGAACAACGAGAGGTAAATCAGTCTTCTATGCACTACAGTTCAAGAATGGGCAAAATTAAAATGCTTTACTAAATTCTAAAAACTATGCCTACAAATTCGATGCCAAAAGCTGACATCATTACCTCCAAAATGGTATCTGTTCCATACTCCTTTCTCCAATTAAGCATTTGCTCCCACATTTGGATTGTCTTTTCAATGGTAAAATCCCTAGCTTTCAAGAATCTACAAAGTAAATGGTAAAATGAGAAATCACAAAGGCAATATATACATTGGTAGAGAGAAAACTAGGAAAAAGAAACTAGAACCGTCTGTGTGTCTCAGTAAAAGTTACGAAAGATTTGACTCACCTCAACAAAGTGTAGTAGTCATCATGCCTAGGCGGCAACAAATCCTTTTCGAGAAGCCTTTGGCGCAACTCTTGGACAGCACTCTCCTCTTTTGCATCCCGTACATCCTCTATGGAAACTGATGGAACCCTGTAGTCAATTTTCCTTTTCCCTCTTTTTTTAAGAGAATGGGTGAACTTGTTGGAAGCATTTATTGCCTTCTTCTTCAGG
This sequence comes from Ficus carica, assembly GCA_009761775.1. Classification (NCBI taxonomy): domain Eukaryota; kingdom Viridiplantae; phylum Streptophyta; class Magnoliopsida; order Rosales; family Moraceae; genus Ficus; species Ficus carica. Next base: position 23,118,200 of record CM019740.1, read on the forward strand.
TTCCCAATCTTAGAACGTCGTCTCTCATCTTCAGAGTTCTCGATATCTGACTTTCTCTCTCTAAATTCATCAGGAGCGCTTGATCCTTCTAAACCTTCAAGTGACAAATAAAACACAAAATTACAGCGTTTACAAGCTTGTATTTTTTTTCCTTAAATTTCCATCTCTTTTTTATTTTTTTTTTGTCAAGTCTCTATTTTCCTAAAATAGTGTAACTCTTTTAACTACTAATGCATTAGGATTAAAAAACATACATTTAAGGTTATGAACCAGAGACATACCTGCCATTTGATTCAATGCAAAAGGAAGAGTCTTTCAGCCTGTTGGCTAATCTTCCAAGGAAAACAACAAATTGACCAAAGCCTTTATCATGCACATGTATCTGTATGCTGTCAAATACAGAAGAAGTCATCAAAACATAAGACCCCAAATACTTGTAACTAAGAAATGAGCATTAAACCATTGCAAAGAAAGAAAATTGCAAGACAAAACCTAACAATTGCAATGCAGACCATAAAAAATCACAGAAAGAATCAATTTCATGAGCTGTTCAAACATGCGTAGAGCGTTTTTTTTTTTTTTTTTAATTAATAAGAGGCTTCCAAAACAGTCAATTATAGATATATAGGGTGTTTGTAATCCTTTCTTTTGGCCTTGGTTGAAATGGGGTTGCAGGAACGTGACAGACAATGAAATACTCTCATGGTAAGCTACTTTCCCTCTGACTGAGTACACAAAAGCCAAGCCAAACTATTTTCTTGAAACTGAATTTCTAAAGGACCTCTCTTTCCTTTCCTCTGCATAATCCACCAACCGAATTTCCTTGAAAACTCCCAACAAGCTAGAACCTTTAGGAAGATTGAAGGAATTTTCGCTGCTCCTCGGAACTTACAGGCTAAGCAGATTATCTGCTGATTTGGTTCTGATGAAGATAAAATTACCAAAAACAAACAAGCAAACTCACTTGAACATATTTCTTCATTTTATAAACAAGCCAACTATGATTGTATATAGCATTCACATTGCCACCATTAATGGGTTTCACTACTACTCCGCGGTTCCCAAATCATAAATCTATAAATAATAAAAGTTCAAAAAATAAAAAATAAAAATCGGATTTGAGTCCAGCTGAGCCGAAGAGAAAGAGGAAATTTATTATTATTTTAAAAGGAAAAAAAAAAAAAAAGACACCATTAAAGACTCAGAGTGAAGAACCGTAAATGAAGGTAGTAGCTCAGAGAGGAATGTTATAAGAGTGAAGAATGTACACACAAAAAAAAAAAAAAAGAAGGGGGGGGGGGGGGGGGGGGGGTTTGGGAAAGCTCTGAACTTTGAAGAAGAGAAGAGCTGAAAAGTACGAGAGAAACCATTAGAAGCTTCCAGAATCCGAGCAAACGATCACTTCGTCACCATTCAATCTCATCAGTACAGAATAGAGCTGAAGAGCAAGAGAAAGTGAAGGGGAAAAAAAGCCATTTATAATGAAGAAAAGCACCATAAATGAAAATGGAAGTTAAGAAAGGACTGTAAGAGAATGAAGATGGTGAAAAAAAAAAAAAAAGAGCTTTGAGCTTCGAACAAGTAGAGAGAGAGAGAGAGAGCGCGCTAGAAGCGTCGAGAGAAGAGAAACCGAAGAACAATCAAATCAGACTCGTGAATATCATCTGAAATCGAAGAAACGCATTCAAATCTCGACAATGCCGATGACCAGATCTCGCATTAAAACTCCTCGACGTGAAAGCAATTCCATTCACGAAAAAAATCAAATCAAATCAAATCAAATCAAAGAAGAATAAGAAGAAGGGGAAAAGCAGATTTCTTTACCTTAAGGAAGAACAAACCCTAGACGAAGAAGAGGTGGATCGCGGCAGCCATGGATGGAAAACGGATTGACGCCACGCAGCAGAAGAGAATCTCTCGGGAAACGCAGCGAGAAATAAATGAGAGAGAGAGAGAGAGAGAGAAAAAAGAGTGGATCTTCTCTTCTGCTCTGGTTGTTGTTAAAGAAAGAAAAGAAAGAGAGAGAGAAAAGAGAAGAGAGAATTTTCTCGGGAAAAGAGACGAAAGGAAGGAAGATACAACAACACGAGAATTAATAAGAGGAAGAAGAAGAGGAGACGAAGATCTGCTTTTGTAAATATTTTTGGTTTTAGCTTTTATTCTGTTTTGTTTTGTTTGTTTTTTTGGTTTTTATAAATTAAACCGATATTCTTCTCCCTTCCATTCTGTTGCTGCCTCACTCTGTTTCTCTCTCCTCTCTCTCTCTTTTTCCTCACTTCCTCTCTCTTAAATTTCTTCTTTTTTTTCTTTTCCTTTTTCAGAGTCTAATTTTTAATTTGATAAATTCGAACCATAAATCTCATAATAAAATCAAGTATAAAATTAATCTTAAATTATACAAATAATCACTTAATTTTGGAATAATATGAAGGTCATCCTAATTTTTTTTAGGAATAATCTGAACTGTTGTATGTAGATATTTTAAAAATTATCATGTGAATTAATTAAAAAAAATTGATATAGTGAGTTGATATTAAAAAGATAGATTAAATTTGAGTTACTAATACTAATCAAATTCATCCTGCATAATGGTTTGTAGCTTTAAAGATCTAACTCGTCCAGAGACTGTTAGTTCATCTTATATAACGAGAGTTTTTGGTATATTATGATAATTTTTAATGTTTTACTTATTATGAATTTATGAAAAAAAATTATGATGAGATGATAACTTAAAATTGTATACTAGCAACAAGAAATATTGTATTTTCTTAATCTAATTTCAATCATCAAAACTTCACAAACTACACATATTCATTTTTAGAATATAAAGTTATTCGGATATAATTTATGTACTGAAAATTACTCTGATTTCATTATTATTATTATTATTTATTTGTTGAGGTTATTTAACCAAAAAAAAAAAACTTTTTATACTCAAATGAAAATATTACTTTAATTTTATGTGAACAAAAAGGTGGGTGAAGGTTCGAGCACTTCTCTTTGCTTTTTCTTTTTTGTTTATTATATTTCTCTAATTTATCAAGGTTTTTTTATTTAACAAAAAAAAAAATTTGGGTTTGGATTTTTTTGAGTTCATAAATTGGAAGCTTATAATGTAAGTCCACCGCTATCCCACCACAAAGCTTGCACGCGTGTCGTCCCAGGAATTCTCATTTGGATTTGTTTACTATTATTTTATCAACAGAATTAATCAACATATTTAATAAAAAATAAATAAATTAAAAATATAACAACAAATAACAATAATAAGATGAATGATGATAGTACGGCCTAGCCAATATATCGACCGACAGTGACTCTTTGCCGTACCTAAAATCATAATTGCTGCATCATAATTATTTGTTTCTGCCCACTTCAAATAATTAATTCATATAGCATTTGTTAATTATATGTCTTTGAAGTTGACTTAACAGTGAGATTATATTTATTTTTGGTCAAAAGAATTATATTATGTTAATGTTTGAAATTATATTAATTTTTAATCATCCATTCAATAATAATATTTAAAATAATGATGTTGATTGGGAAGCATGAACCACAATAAATGAAAATGAAAGTTTACATATGTTTTCTGTTTTTAAAATTTTGAAAATTCATGTACTATTAGTAGTTATTTCTAAACTTATTAAAGTTTTTCATTTTTCTCAATAAGACCAAAAGTTCAGGTTTTAAATTTGTCTTCTACGTCTAGATTTTTCAGCAACAATTTTCAATCTAATGGTGGATAAGAGTATAACTACATCATTGATGCTTTCTTTCCGATAAAAGAATATTTAGATATCAAACTCTTTATTCATGCAAATCTTTCACTTTCCAAAAAGAAAGAGAGAGAGAGAGAGAGAGTGAATTTGTTTATGGATAAATATAGAGTAGAGCCGTTTCTGAGGATCATAGGAGTTTTATGACAAGTATGACATAATTTATGTGGAGGGATGTGGAAGCATCAAAATTAAATGTAAGGGACAGTTAATTTATTAATGTCACTTGTAAAGTATTCAATTTTGGCGGTATAGTGGGCCCCTCTTGAATTTACTGCCCCACCTCTTTTCTACTATGTTTTGTGTCAATGTCAAATTAATCAATCTCCAAATTTCATATGTTATAATTATATACATACATATATATATATATATATAATTGTCACAGGGATTTTGTGGGTTTGGCAATTGGCAATTCGGCATCCACCAACCATTAATGCAATATCTATTTATTCCCACAACAGTCCAACTACTATGTGTCTTTATTCTATATTTTATCAATACTTTACTTGCCAAAGTTTACAAATACTAAAAATTAAAAAAGTAATTCATCAAAAATAAAATAAAATGAAAGGGTAAAGCAACTTATGCCTTTTCCCATATTATATATTTTTCTTTTTCTCTGAAGAGGATTAAGGGTTGATAATATTGATGAAGCTTCTAAAGATATGAAGAAGGAAGGAGGAAAAAGGAATTGATCTAGATTTGACTTGGATAATCTTGACTTGACTTGGATTAATGAATAATGATGGGTTTTTACTAGGGAAAGGTGGGCACGCCAATTCTCTCTTTTTCCCTTTCCAATCAGAATTGGACGCATTTCAAAGCTAAAACAAGCAAACCACGCCTTGTGGACACCAATCTCAAATCTTACATCACTCTTAGGCAGAATGCATATATATATATATATATGTGTGTGTGTTTGTATTCTATAATATGCGTACAACTTTGATTGGATGCAATGGGGTTTCAATTTATATGATAAAGATTGTAAGATATTTTTTGAATTCATTATTATACAGATAAAATACTTACATTCCAATTTGTTATAATGTAAGGCCGGCCATTTCAAGGTATACGTGTACATGGAACATTTTAATTAAGTGAAGTAATTAACTAAATGCATTGCATAATCCAAAATGATATTGTTCTTTTTGTCTGATATATATATATATACATATATTGTATGTAAGAATCTAATAGGCAATATGGGTAATATTTTCTCATGGTCCAAGGAGGTAGCCACTAAAATTTGGATGCAAGAGGAAGAGGAAGAGGAAGAGAGAAATATCAAGATAAGGCAAGATTTGGGGGACCGATATTCCTCCGATGGTAAATTAAAGTGAAAGTCCTTCCAAAACAAGGCAATAAGAATTTTTGGGTGTGAAAAAGTGTTTTGTGTTTTTCCTTTGGCAGATAGCAAAATCCAGAGTACTGCACAAAAAGGCACCATTCTCCTTAATATGCACACATGAGTTGTCATTGTGAGAATTTATTGGAATCCATGTTTTTATTATTTATTATTTAGGAATGAAAACTTGAAGAGTAAATTCTACATTTTGCCTTTTACCAAATAAATAAATAAACCTTTTTGCCAAATGAATGAATAAGAAGAATATGTGTGTATATAAAAATATAAATGTATATATGGTTGTGTGTATTTATTTAAGGGGTTTTGTCAATGATTTTCGTATATAGTTAAGTTTTGACCAATAAGGAACTTTAATTGTGACGACTTTTCATTTTTGAGTGGAGGATACCAAAAGGGTCAACTTTAGTTTAGTTGATAACTAATTTTGTTTAATTCTTCCAAGATTAAGAAACCCACGTTCTATTATCTTATCTTACCCTATTTCATGAAAAAGAATAGAGAAATTTGTGATCGAGGTTCAAAATTTTCCTATTAACAATTTTCCCAATTTTAAATTATCGAGTCTCTTCGAAACTATTTTAAAAATATATACATAAATTCAACACAACTTAACAAAATATCTGCCGATCATGAACTACATAGTTCCGATATGAATTTTTTTTTTCTAATGCCCTAAAAAAAGATTTCACCAAAGAATAGCATTGGCAAATTGATTATTTTCTCTAAAAAACATGACGAGTTGACAATTCTAAAACGGATGTCCCAAGGTTGTAGAATGAACTTAATTTGTACAATATCTGTCATATAACCATAATCTTTTCAATAACACACTTGTATTTTAATGTACTATCAATTGTGATAAATGAAGATATTTCATTTTAACCTCGTCAAGACTAGTTCAGTAGGTGATATTAAATGAGTTTGAAATATGAGATGCTTTTATTTCTTTACAATAATAAGTTCCCAAAAAAACTTATAAAGAAATGAAAACATCTCATACTTTAAGAATCATAGAACATATACCGTTTAAAAAAAATATTTCATTTCAAGGTTGAATATTATATATTTAAATACAATAATTAACAACCAAAATTAAAATACAAGAAGTAATTAATAGGTAAAGCTATTGGTGTGATACGATAAACATATACACATATACACGTACATAGGCATGTAAAAAACAAGAAAACTACAATGCATTAAATGATGATTGCAAATATTGTGTAACAATAACTTCACATTTCACTAGATTAAAAAAAATAAGAATTTCAATCTCTCTTCTAATTATATATTTATATATGTATTTTGTAATAAAAATTAGAAAGGGATGGGGGAGGGGGGTGGTTTTTGGGAGGGTCGAGGCAAGGACGTCGTCGGTAGAGAGGTCACTTTCGAAGAGACAGAGACTTGTCTCTTCTTTCCCCTAAAAAAGACTTGCAGTCACTTGTTCTTTCCACTACCTCTCTACTTCCCTGTATTTCCCTTTTCTATATTCATAGGACCACTTTTTACACACCCAATTTAATATTTATATATATATATATATATATATATATGAACTTCTCTATCATCTTCGTAGGGGAGGACCATAGCCGTAGACAAATATCCTGAAATGAGTAGCGCAAATGACATTTATTTAACACAATAATAATAAATGCTGAGATGATTAAAATTTTTCGTTATTACATCATTTTAACGTCAGTAACAAAAACATGTGATTACTATTAACTAATCTCTTAATATTTCATCATTCTAACATGGTTTTACGTTAAATGAATATCATAATGAAAATAAAATATGTTTTAAAAGTATCATAACAAAGCCTATATTCATAACTATATATATTTGTTTATGAAGGGTTTGTTAATAGAAAATGATCACAGCACGCATGCATGCATGCTACTGCAGTGTAATTGAGACTCAGAGAAGAAGTTATTTGTGTTTTTGGGACCGAGTGTTTGACAGTATTCAATTGTTGTCGTTGGGAGTGTCGGTAATACCTCCGCCCCAGAAAACGACAACTCTTGGAATACAGATTGGATTTTTTGATTCCCCATCTCCAACCTTTTTTTCTTCCTTCCAATGAATTAAAATCCCATAAATATATATCTACACACACACACACACACACATATATATATATATATATATATATTATCATCATTTAATATTCACCACCACCACACCACCAATGAATAATACCTTTCACCTCTCACTCATGATATTATTTACTCTCATTCCCTTTGTTGTTTTTGAATTGTCAATTTCTCTTGACCATACTCTCCATATGCTTCTTTTGTTTTTTTCCCCCCTCATTGTGTAATTAATCCTTTCAAAGATTCTATAAGAAAAAAAATAATTTTCTACTGTGTAATAGACTGTCAAATCCTTAGTTTAATCTCAATTATTTTTATTATATCAACAATAAAATCATTTGTTTTTCTAAATATATGTAATTGAGGTGACAACTTGTTAAATACCTACACATAAAATAATGATAATCCATATCCTACCTATATATATAATATTATTAAATTAGGGACTTTAACATTATTGTTGTAATTTATTTAACGATTCTTGTGTGATGTTAATGATTCAGCAGTATACAATGTTAGTTTCTTTTTTCTTTTTTTTCTTTTTTTTTTCATGCAACGAAGCCTCCTATATTATGGTTAATGTCCTAATAATACAATTATATATATAATATCATTAAAATTTGACAGTTCAAAATAGTATATATATATATAATATTGATAATATTAAACTATATTGTATTGTGGTATTTTGTAATAGTTAATCATGTATAGGCAAAATTTTTGATAGAAAACTCGAATTACAAAGGCCCCGTGATTCCCTGCTGTCTGACATGCATATTTTGGGCTTTAAGCTCTGTTTGTGTGCTTTATTATTCTATGTGTGTGTGTGTATATATACACACACACCCAACACCAAGACAAAGAGTAGAACATATATATATATATATATGTATATAGAATAGAGAGAAACAAACAAAGAGTAGAATGTAGATGACCACTTTAACCCCCCTGGTTATCGCCACATCTTTAGTGGGTTACTGAGAGCCCCAAAATTATTATTATTTTTTTACCGTCATCATTTTTCAATTATAATTTATTATTCTGATCATTGTTGTTCACTCAATATCATTATTACACAGACATTTCCCTTGGTTATCTCAGTTTCCCCTAGTTTTATTATTTTATTTGGTCAACTATCCTCTTCCTTCAAAAAATAAAGTAAATAAACTTTTCTTCTCTTACTCATTTTACAGATTTTTACTCCAATTATAGCTTCCATTTTCTTTTCAACTTTTTTTCTCCCTACCCTAGCTTGATGCATGTCAGAAAATCTCTCCTTTGAGATTCATCGACAGTTTACTTGATATGAGAAAGAATAGATATACAAGGGATTTGCAAAGTAACATTTCCCTAGAAAGTTGACATGTTCACTCACCCTTTTCCAAAATAGCGTGCTTTTTTTTTTTTTTTTTTTGGTTGAATAAAATAGCGTGCTATTTGTTATATAGAATATCTGTCTTTAGCCTTCTATCAGCAAACACACAAATTCCTTTAGAACAGATCGATTATAATAATTTTTTTTTATCACATCCAGAAAAGTGAATCTTATTTATGAGACTCAAAATAAGACGATGAGAGACTACCATTACAGCCTTTTATATTCATTAAAAATATACAAGACCTATTTGATGGAGTAGTTTGAGTTGAAATTTTTAAATTTTAATAGTAAATTTTTTAAAATTTTAAAAAAAGACAAAAAAAAAAATTTTGAAGAAAGACAAAATTTAAAAAAAAAAAAACAAAAAAAAAATTGAGTTGAATGATTTAAATAATTAAGACAAAGAGACCAATAGATATATTGTGGGCATATATATAATATATATATATATATGGGTGGCGTGAGCCATCAGAAATTCAGACAGACCAAAGCAGTTGCTGCTGCTGTCGCTGCTGCTGCTGTTGATGTAAGAGTAAAGAGAACTGTAATTGTGGCAGGCATTTTTAGTCATTTACTGTGCCTTTCCCTACTCAATTCCTCACTCATACAATTCTCTCTCTCTCTCTCTCTCTCTCTCTCTCTCTCCCGCTATATATATATATATATATATATATGGACTAGACTAGACTCCAGAGGCAGAAAAGTAAACATTTGCTTTTATATTTCTTTTCTATCTTTTAAAAGTTGAGAAACTGTAGTTGAATTACCCTTTTTTTTTTTTTTTTTTAATCTTTAAGTTGGATTTGAGTTTTTTAGCTCCAGTTTGTTTCGTCTATTTGAATTGAAATTTTAAAAATATTTTAATTAAAATTAAATTAAGTTTTAAAATTAATTAAAAATAAATTAATTTAAATCTTGTTTCGTTCTCTCAAAATTTTATATTAAAAAAATTAATTCATTTGACTTAAATAATAAAAATATAAATAGATTTTTAAAATTTGAGTTTTTAAAAATATTTGGAGATGTAAATAATAAAATAATATTTTGAGTTGAAGAAAAAGATTTTAAAAAAAACTAGTTGAGTTGTTTAGTTGGAGTAAATTGCCAAACTATTTTTTATATTGAAATTAACTGTATAAATCACAATGTGTGTTTAGAAAAGAAATAAAATGAAAAATGAATGTGACGCTCGTAAATTAGACTATTTAATTGATGAATATAACAACTTTTTGTTGTTGATTTAATTTTAATAAGTCTGTATTAGTTTATATTGGAATATTTTCAATCACGCACTGTAATTTATTTAATTATTTTACAAATTTATTCTGGCAAAATAATTATTTACAGGCCACAGCTAAAATAACAAGATTTTTCTGTAAAGTAAAGTAAAGTGAAAAAAAAAAAAAAACAGTGCCAATGTAAGTTTATTTCTGTTTCCAACAGAACAGTTAGAAGTACAGATGTTTGGAACTAAACGACCCTTGTTGGACTAGGACCACTCCTAAAGTGAAAAAAATATTACCTACTGTCACCATTTTTTTTTTTTTTAAATAACTTTTACTTCTTTAACGGTAATTTATTCTTCAAATATTCCATGCCAACAATCCCAACAAAAATTACAACGACACCACAACCAACAAAATTCCCAATACCCACCTAGGGCCCACTTTTTTACCCTTTCTTTTCTTCTTTTTTTTCCCCTTCTTTCTTTTTTCTTTTTACTTGAATAAATGATTGATAATCCAATGCCCACATCTCAGTAGGTGAGAATGAATGCATTCAATAAAAACTCTTATATTTAGGCCCGTTTGGTGGCATTTTAGGATGTTTGGAGATGGTGTTTTGATGGTTGGATATGAGTTTGATTTTGAAAATATACGTTTTGTAAAAATAAACTATTTGGAGTGAAAAAAATATAAAATGTTAAAATATTTTTGAAAAAAATATCAAAATGAATATTGTTTCGTTTCTCTCGAACTTTTATATAATTAAAAAAATCAACTCATTTGAACTTAAAATTACAAAGTTATGAATGTTTAAAATTTGAGTTTACTGTAGATATTTGGAAATCATGTGATGTGAGTAGTGAAAAAAAAAAAAAAAAAACGGTACACACATAGAGTGGTCATTACAAAAATTACTCTTCAGGTCAATATAAAAATTACATGGTCTTCACCAACACTGGTTAAAACCGTCTTCACATCATCAAACTTCACCATATCCGGGGTAGTCCACCACAACATACAAGGAATCGCCTGAATATGGTTGGTCGTGAATTGGTTTGCTATTGCCAGGATGCTCTCAAATGCCCAAACGAGCAAGGCATGTGAAGGCCCACGATCGTGTAATGCCTCTTATCAGTCTTCTTAGATTTTACTTTCTTTAAAGGAATACTCTTTGAAAAAGCATGTTGGCAACTAAATTATGAATTGAATCTCGGGTCGCCTCCTATGAAAGCATTTCCCATGGAAAAGCATTGAACTCTTCCAAATTATCAGCAAAGGCAAAGTATTTCGCATCTATCTTCACGCTCTTTGAATTTACAAGTGATATACAAAATATCATGTACATTAGGACAAGCTTGACAGCGTTATCGTCGTGGTCAAATCTTGCAATAAACAGCATAGTATCCAAATTATCTCTTGACACAGCTTGTAAGGTTGGAAAAAATCTACTCAGCAATCTGTTGTTTTCAACCAGTGTTAAATATGTTGAGCCTACGCAGTTCATTCCAGTATTTAAGCAGAATTCTTTTATTGAGAGTTTGCTGATGTCTTCACCTATCTCGAACCACAATGCATTACCCATCTTCGAATGATCCATTAAACACATTAGTATATCATGCAAGACTTGTCTAGCTCAGCTTCGATTCTTCATTCTCAAAAATATTTTTAGGCACGGTTGCCGAATCAACTTCTTATATTGTTCGGCTAACAACCACTCCCTTAATTTTTTCGTTGTCTCCTCAATGTTGTCAAACGTATTTATCTTTGTGTGCATTATTTCAGTATTAGGGACGCGCCTCATAAATTAACATATAATAATAGTATTACAAGAGAGAGTAATTATATTTATGACAGCAAGTCATTATAAAAATAATCAATGGGTAAAATTACAACATGGTCTCAGATAAATAACCACACAACCACATTTTTAATATCAACAACAATTAACCACACATCAACACAAATAACCAATATCAAATTGTGTTATTAACCCAAACACCTTCGACAAGCATAAAAAGATTCAACCAAAATCACTCAATTTTCTGGTTTTCCCGGACTCAATATCCAAAAACCAAGACAACAAAACCACACTGGAAAACAATATCAACAACAACAACAACATATGAACATTTTATGAAATATACATTTATAAATACCCATCATCATGTTCATACAAAACTAGAAATAAACTTAGTTTATATTACAAAATAAAATAAAATGCAAACTTTTTTCAATAAATAAATTAGAAATGCGAAATTATATCCAAAAAATCAATTAAAAATGCAAACTTATTTGAAATAATTAATAAAAAAATGTAAACTTTTTTCAATAAATCATTTGAAGATGCAAGCTTTTTTTTTTCCCCAAAAATAATTAAAAATGCTTTTTTTAAAAAAAAAACAAAATATATATTAGAAGTGTAATCTATTTTTTTAAATCAATTGAAAATTCAAACATTTTTACCTCTTCAATAGCAACGTTTGACTTTTCTACATAACTTTTTGTCTTCTTAGATTTCTTCACTTCGTTTTCCCCCTTAATTGTCTTCAACGCCTCCTCTGCCTTCTTTCTTTTTCTCTCCATGACCGATTTTTTTTGGATTTTTCTCAGTCGGTTTATCTAGACCTAATGAGCGTTTCTTCGGCGAAGCCATTACTCATGGAGACCTCCTTTCAGGAGTAAGGGTTTTCTCGGACGATTTCGTTGGTTTAGCCGTGGCTTTTGATAGATTTTTACACAGTTTAGGTGGTGGTTTCGGTGGTTATATCTACTTCCTTACCCGTTACGAAGGTCGGTATTTATAGACGACTTGAGTGGTGGTTTATCTTGGTGGTTTTTGACAATTTCCGACAATTTTACTAGAGTATCTCTCTCTATATGTATTTCTCGTTCTCTCTCCTCTGTAACTCAGTTTCTCTCTCTAAAAATTGAAAATGGGATTTAGGTTTCACAGGCGCAATTTGGGCAGGTGGGAAGACAGGGGTAAACTCGAAATTTTGCCGCCCTTACAAGCTTGTGGGTTCAACAAATCAAATAAAAAACTAACGTGATAATGCTAGTATGAAAAGCAAAAAAAAATTGTGCTACTTTTAATATTATTTTTTTCCACATGAGTTATTTTTGAAATTAACCCTTTAAAAAAATATGCAGATCCCAAAACAGCCTAAAACATTCAAGATTCAAATGATTATATCAGAACGAATTTGTTTTTGAATTTCTTCAATCCCTTATTCCTTTTCTTCATTAATAAGGGCATATAACAACAAAACTCGAAAAAAAAAAAAAAAAAAAAAAAAAAAAAGGAAAGAAAGAAAGAAAGAAAGAAAAGGGAAACGTGGAATTGCAAACATCTAAAAAGAACTATAAAAATATGAATACGCATTATTAGATCCTTGTCCTTGTTCTTGTCCTGCTCGTTCCTCGTCCAAATCGTGAGTGTGCGGACAAAACCACACCGATAGGTAAAGGTAGAGTCCAAAAACAAGTCGAGGAGGTTGTTGGGAAGCAAATACAGAAATTATAATCAGTAACAAGTCCTCGAAGGAAAAAAAACCAAGATAATCCTCCTCCTCCTCTTCAAATGATATTCTTTCAGTAGTGGAGAATTTTGGACTTTGTCGGAGAGAATGTCGTGGCAGTAGGTTTCGGGATGTCCCTCACCCCAGTTACGGTAACTGCCTCTCAACAAAAGAGTATAGGGGCAGCTGCTGTTCATCTTCTTGGACTTTTTGTTCTTGTTCTTGTTCTTGTAATTGTCGTTGATGTCGTTTGAGGCGGCGATGGTAATTGAATTTGCGGAGGAAACATATAAGCCGCGTTGTGAGCGAGAGGAAACGAGAGAGCACCAGCGCTTGCAAACGGCGCCGCACTCGATTAAGGATCGGGAATCGGGGAGTCGGAGGAATATCTCCTGCAGAATGTCGTCTGCAACGACTGACAGCAATTCACTTTTTGATGACGATCGTGATGATGATGATGATGATGATTGTCCTTCTTCTCCAAACTGCTGCTGCTGATGCCGGTGGCATCTTTTGACTCTAAAAAGCCTCTCCGAATCATGTCGTTTTCCCTTAAGCTTTAGGCTTAAGCTTTTTGCGCCTTTCCGATTCATGTGTTAATCAGCTTCTGCTGCTGCCGCTGGCTTCTTCTCTCCCTACGCCTTTTCGCCTTCTCCTGGCTTTACCATGATGAATATGAGGGACGGAATTGAGTTTGGAAGCTGAAAACCTTAAAACATAGATAAATTGACAGGGCCATTAAATCTTTAATTCAGTTAAAATATATATATGTATTTTATTTACAATATATCTGACTAGTGTATTTACATCTACGATCTATGTGTGTGTGTGTGTATATATATATACATTTACATATGTCGCAATGTCGGTTTCTCCTTTAGGGTTCCCGGGCTGACTTTGAAATTGTAACGTACTTTTGATGGAAATTACAGTATTTCAACATTCGAATTGAGAAAGTTTATTCAACAGTATTATATGATAAATATGAGGATCCAAATTTTTTAAATAAATTTTAATTATAACTGTTGAAACAAAATATGATACTAATAAAAATAAGAGAGAAAAAAAAAAAAAAAACATAACTGTAAGCTCTAATTTAAAATTATATTTTAATTTTTAAAGATAGTATTAAATAATATATTTATATTAATTATACCACAAAAGACTGAAATTACCCAACAACTCCCCCCTTTCTCTCGCAACTCTCTCTCCTTCATATTACCCGCTCCGACACCGTCGGCGAGAGTATAGTATTATGTAAATATAAATTTGTTATTATTAGAATATCTAAGTATATATCTATAATAATATGTTATAATTTATCATCTTTAAAATTCTAGTTACAATTTTAAAGAATATTATACAATATATTATATGTTATAATTCTCTAATAATAAATTTTCTTTCAAAAACTTAAAAAATAAAACCTATTAACTTCTATTTCTGCCTTTCGTGTAAAAAAAAAATAATTTTTGAACTTTTTTTGGAGAACAAAATGTCTCAGTCCTTTCTTTTCTCTCACTCCCCTATCCACTGTAACAAACACCTAGAGAAGTCAAACGGACCGACACAGGCCAACCTGACCCATTTATTTTAAGCTCATTAATACTATGTGTCGTGTTCATGCCGGTCCAATAAACATGCCGTACTATACCGTGATCTTAATCGTGCCCAATAACAAATTTTAGATAATTAAGAAAAGTAAATTTTGAATATCATAGAAAAAAAAAATTTATTTCTAACAAAAACAAAATATATTATTAAAAACAAACTATAATATTAAAAATCTTATCAAACAAGAACTCAAAAAAGATGAAATAAAATTAAAAAAAACACCACAAGTCTTATATAAAAAATTTACTATAAATATCATTAAAAAGAATAATATTATCGTGCTATTTTCATGCTCCTTATCATGCTTCAGACATGCTCGAACCCTTAACGTGCTTCAAGCGATATCACGCCAAACAATCATTTAAATAAACATGCCAGACTAGACCTATAGACCCATGTAATTATCATGCCGTACTCATGACGGACACAAATCCCGGCCCATTTTGACATCGCTGCACTTGATTTCGACTTTACTACTCTACCAAACATGATATAAACTCAAAAGTAAAGGACTAGGCTTGTTCATCATGCAAACAATCAAAATATAATATTGCAAATAAAAACCACCAAAGGATTCACCAATTTTGCAATCAACCTTTTTGCTACTACTATTACCAACTAGTCCAAATAACAAGCCAGAGTTTAAAAAGGAAAACAAAGACCAAAAGTTTTACTCAAATCTTCTATTTTATTTAGTATTTACTACTAGGATAGACTGTAAACATGCTATGCTCCGAGACCTTGACAGAACGACAAATGCTCAGCCCATCGCATATTTCTGAGTCCAGGACCGAGCAGTCGACTCGTACTTCGCTCTGTCCGTCTTGTACATGTGCGCAATTTCGGGCACGAGAGGATCATCTGGGTTTGGATCCGTAAGCAGTGAGCATATCGAGAGGAGGACCTGCAAAGAAACAAATACTAGGTCTTAAAACCAAGATCGCATAGATTGCACGACAGAATTAAAACAAGAGAGGACTTGAATCAAGGTCAATTACCTTGGATATGGTAAGGGCGGGGCTCCATTGCTCTTTGAGGATGTCAAGGCAGATGCTACCATTGCTATTAATATTGGGATGGAAAACCTTTGTCCGGAAGGAAACCTGCATAAGTGTGATATATGAAATTAGTTTCCTTAAACATATCGGAAACGTTGCAGGGAAATAGTAAAAATTCCTATCAACACTTCTATGATAACCTGGTCAATTCAACTATACGCTTCTTCCTTAAATTCAGCGAGAGTTTACGTGCTATATATGAATTAGTTTCCCCAAAGAGGTCAACTGTCAAGACCATTGCACGGAAAAGGTAAAGAGTCCTAAAACACTACGATGATAACTCGGTCCAATCCAGCCAAATGCCTCTTTCCCCGTTTGTGTTGGAATTGGTTCTAGCTCAAAACTTGATAAAAATACTAATACGCAAAATCGGAACACAAAAGAACAAAACCAGAGTTAGAAGATGGGATACTCCTAGACCTGTCATGCATATTTAAGCATGCCTTCGGATATGTTCATACAAATCATACTGAGTACTAGAATGAAGTAAGAACAGGTACGGAAAAAACTGAAGCAAACAATGTAGATACACTGGCACACACCTATGCACATAATGAAAGTGATATGTTTTGTTACAATGCATGAATGCAAAATCAGGTGCAAATTGATAAGGAAAAGAGATAGAATGTTCTTTTTACCTTGGGTGGCTTGAATGGGTAATCAGGCGGGAAGTGAATGGATACAAGAAAAACACCACCGGAAAATGGACTGTCTGTGGGACCCATAATTGTTGCTTGCCAGTGGAACATGTCATCAGCCACAGGACCTATGTGATCGTTTTAACTATCAACAAATTGCAGTATGGGTGGCTTGAATGCGTATTCTTGTATTTAGCCACATACACACAATCACACACACACATGTTACATTATACATATGCATTCTATTTGACTAAATCAGAATTTATTTGTAGGCATAGCCCCTGGTTGGAATCAAACCCGAACACCCATCTAACACACAACAAGGTGGTACCCTTTCCGTGCTTGCTTAATAATGCAAGATATACCTTCCACAAAAAGCGTGGAAAGTGAAAACCATTGGATACGTGCCAAAAAAATATGCATATGTGTGTTGTGGATGCAAAATTCCATGTGAGTGTTTTATGCAGTTTAACAAACAACAAAAGTAATCAAATCCTGTACAACCAGCTTTTTACCTCTATGGACGACAACAAACAAACTCTTCTGCATTATATTATCTTCTATTTTCTGGTTTTGTCCATTTATATAAGATCATCTCTTCTCAATAGCAAAGGTACAGAACGTTTTTGAAATAATTGATAAAATAGAACTGCAAGAAGAGATGCCATTTTGACCAATACGGAATGCAAGAGATGCCATTTGACCAGAGAGAGTGAGAGAGGTAAAAGGAAAGAATACCAGCACTGCAAGAAGCAGGAGGGTCTTTCTGTAGGTCCTTCAACTCCTTGTTGATCCGTTTCGAAGCCATCGCAAATCCCAGAAAAGATAAAACTTGTTTCGGAGCTGTTCACTGCAAGGTCCAAAACCTGAGTTTCATTCAATAGTTTAAACAACCCCGCCATCCAAAACAAACAAAAACAGAACTCTAACAAAGAAAAATCGAACAGTCAAATGAAAAGAGGTAAAATTCCATCTTCCTTGTTACGCCCACAAAACAAGGAGGAGCATAAGCTCGCCCCTGCGGGCCCACAGTAAATCATAAAGGGTCCAAACACAGGCCAATCGCTTACATGAACAAAAACATAACCACTCCAAAATCAGATTTAAATGGACAAATTTAAGTGAAGCTTCTTACAATTATTTGGAAATCAGATTTTAATAAACTCCTTCTAATGACAGCAGATTTTAACAAAATTCTTTTGAATTGCAGCAGATCTCAATCAAATTCCTTACAATTTGCATATTATTTCAAGCTAATTCAAATTCCTAATTGCATTTTAAATTGGCAAACTTGAGGCAAGTTCCTTACAGAAAATATATTCACATATACATACATATTCATCCTAACATGAATATACACGAGCCAAGTCATGGTCTAACATAAAAAACATTTCTTTTTTCCAAAAATAATAATAATAATAATAAACCAATAAAAAAATGGAAGGAAAAAAAAGAGAGCAAGAATCGCGACAACAAACTCAGATTTCAGCAGAGATATATAAACAAACGAAAACACAGAACAGTGATAAATAATTAATTAAAATAATAAAAATCACGATCACCGCAACAAAAACAACATATTAAATTAAAAGAATAAAAAAAAAAAAAAAAAGATTCTGAAACCCTCGAAAGCACCGAAACAAAAAAAATAATTCTAATACAAAATAAAAACCAGAAAATCATCTACGAAAGCGACGATCGGAGCACTGGAAGAGACTAACCTGTGAGAGTCCTAGGGTTTCGTCAGGTGAGATTCGAGACACAGAGACAGAGAGAGAGAATCGGAAGCGCCGTACACAGAAAAGAGAAGCGAAATTTGGGGCTTATATAGAGAAGAGAAGAAGGCGTTATATATGTGTGTGTGTGTGTAAATGAATAATTTGATTGCCAAACGTAACAAAAAAAAAAAAGAGGTGGCGGTGATTATTGTCAACGTCACGTAAGCACTTTACTTGACACTCCTCTTTCCTCCTCCTTTTTTTTTTTTTTTTAAGAAAAAAATATTAAAAAAAAAACCTTATCCATTGAGTTTTGGTTTCGGTTATACTTCTGGTTCTGGTTCTATTTGTAATCATGTGATCTATATAAGATTTTATAAGTTTTACGTGTGCTTTTAAGTTTGATATGATTTTGATAAGGTTTAATGTTCATAAACGTACACAGTTATAATCATGTGATATGATATGTATAAGATTTTGTAAGTTTTATGTGTGCTTTAAGTTTGATTTGATTTTGATAAGGTTTAATGTTCATAAACATACATGGTTAACAAGAATGCCCGACTATAAAAAAAGCTTTAAAAAAAACTTAAATTATCTAATTAATTGCATTATGATACATCATTTAAATAACTTGAAATGTTTTTAACTAGCTATTTAGTTTAGGGCTTTAGGTGAAAGGATACGGATTTGATCACTTGTAATCTTCAAGTATTATATGATTACTATGCTTTAACATATGACTCCACGTCTTACTCCGTTAAATAACATGTCATAATGAGATCATTTAGATACCATTTAGAACATCAAAATTAAACAAAAGATCTGAATCTGGATACTATGTAGCTTTAAAAAGTTAGAATTGATCAAATCTTTATTAAAACTAAAAAAAAATGTACATTAGACAAAACTTAAGGAATATCTGGTTCTCATGAATTGCAAACTATTGGTTTCTACACTGTCATAAAATTTCCTATTTTTGAAATGTAAATAACTATACAACATCGATATGAGAGCCTTTTAAAAAAAATTCGTTTATAAATAACATAAGGCCATATGTATATACTTTTGGTCGAGGAGTTTGAATCTCATAGATTTTAAGGGGGATTTAGGTAAATATCATTTTAAATTTGAATCATTTAATATTTTCACAAACCATTATGTTCCAATTATAGATGTTTGTCCACCATCTCCCAAAGATTAAGAGTTTAATGAGTCACTTTTTAGGGTTAATAGCAAGGGTGGTCCTTCAACTTTAAAATGTGCGACATGTTGGGCCAATTTAATTTAATGACAAAATCTATTTAAATTATATTTTGAAGACAACAATGGTCCAAATGAATAAATTTCATTAAATATCAGATGAAATAAAATAGGATGATAATGTGACCTAATTTTTAAGGATATTTTGCCATCACCTTCCTTGCCTTCTTCCTCAAAAAAAAAAAAAAAAAAAAAAAAAATCCCTTCACGTACGAATGCTTAAGATTTGGGGCGATTATTTGAGACTCAAAAGGTCAGATATGGTCGTTTTGTCTACACGTCAATTGATGCCACACTTGGGCCACGAGATGCAGAAGTCAAACCACTTTTACATAGCCTTCAAATTTCAATGGGCAAGAGATCACGTGGGACTAAAATCTCCAACGACATCAATATCTTTGTTGGATGGTCTCTCGTTTGAATCACCAAATTTGTACATTATACACAAATTATGATATAAGTGGCGTAAAAGAGATGTAATATAGAAGTCTTCGAAATATATATATATATATATATATATGTCAATCAACATAGATAAGTGATGCGAATCATATACATATTATCTTCTTTTGCTTATTCTAACGGATCCCAATAGTAGTTCAACTAGAGTTTAGTGAATGTGAGTTATTTTTAATGTATTGAATTCTCAATTCTAAATTCAAGTCTTAAAAATAATATAGATTATGTACACATCCATCAAAGCCATCAATTAATCAGTGTGACTTTACCAAGATGAGCAAGAAATAACCATGCAATATATATATATAATAATATATATACATATACATAGAGTGAAATAAGGTTGGTAACGATATATCTATGCATTATTAGAAGTGTAAATTTTTTTTACTATTTTCGTCCAAAACGGTTTGTTTTGGACGAAAACAGTTTTTCTTTTTTTCTTTTTTTCACCCTGGAATTTATTTATTTTCATTTTGGACCATTTTAAATCAGTTTTTCTTTTTTATGTCCTTCATTTCTTTTTTTTTTTTCTTTTTTCCCTAAAATTTAATTATTTTCTCATTTTAGTCACTTCTTTATATTGGTCCTTTTTTTTTTAAATTATTTTAAATATTTTTTATTTTTTATTTTTGCTATTAATTTGTTTTATTTATCTATCTCACACGTACGAGCGCATACCATTTTTAATTTTTTTCCTTTTTTTTTTCTTTCACCCATTGTTTTTCAAATTTTTTTTTTTCATTTTAATCATTTTATCTTTTTCATCCCCTTTTTTTTTTTTTTTCAGGTACTTTGTTGATTTGATTTGTTTTGTTTTTTTGTCTATTTTTTTTTACTTACATATTTCTCTTATTAGAATAATTTTCTCAAACAAAGCTCAAAATCAATTTTTTTTTTCGACCCAATGTTTTTCATTTTAGTTCTTTTTTATTTAAATTGGTCTATTTTAACATTTTAGTCATTTTATCTTTTTGGTCTATTTCCATGTCTCTTTTTATTTATTTTTTATTTTAAGGTATTTTGTTGATTTTTTTACTTATAAGTATTTTTTTCTATATAATGTGCATCGCGCATACTTTTTAACTAATATATATGTATATAAATTGTTTATTGAAGTTCATATTAATATGGCTACCTCTCTTTGTCAAATCTCAAGGCTTGATTGTCTTGTATGTTCTATTTTAAGCTCTCTCCTTTAAATCTTAGATTAATAATTTATCTGAGGGCTCGTTTGAGGATATTTAGAGATGATATTTTTGAATGTTGAGTTGAAAATGTGTATATAAAGGAAAAATTTTGAAAAAATTTTGTAATATAAAAAATAAAAAAAAATTAAAACGTGTTCTGAAAAAAAATATAAAATGGATCTTGTCTTATTCGTTTTGTTAATACGAGTATTTTGACATTAAAATCATCTCATTTAAATTTAAGACGTAAAAAATTATAGAATTTTAAAATTTAAATTTAAAATTGAAATTTTAAAATCTAAATAAAAAAGTACTATTTAAAGATGACGCCGGATTTGAGTCTCTTTCTTTGACATCAAATCGACTTCACTATATTTGAAATGATAGACGAGTTCCATGTATATCTAAAATTTTCTAGCTTTGAAATAATTAAAAACCTCATTTAAGTTGACATTTCTCCTCTCTTTTATTTGTTGTCCGAAATCTGGATTGCAGAAAGTGCGCCACCCACTACATCATCGTGATCAATTTTGTTTTCTTTTCATCAATTTTATATCTATTTGGTGGCAGTTCGTATTCCACACGTATCATGTATATTTTTTTTAAAAAAATTGACAAATTAAATAAAAAAATTATGAGATATTATATTATTATATATATTTAATTAAATTTTCATTTCTACGGTCACCTTTCATTTTTTTTAATCAAATGGTTTTATTTTGTTTTAGATTTAGTTATTTCTTTTTCTTTTAGTTATTTTTTTTTATTCGTTTTTTAATATTGTAGATAATGATGAGAAAATATAGTGTCAAAAGAGAAAATGATTAAAAAGATTTTTAGTTAGATTAGTTAAAATCAAAACTAATTATTTCTAAGGTGGTGACAAGTGTCATAAGATAATTAGCTTGATTGTTGGGAATTGGTTTTATCAGTTTTTTCTAATATTTCTTGTATTTTCTTTTTTGCTTTTAGATTTTCATTTTTAGTCCGCAAAGAATAGAGGACTGTACAACTTTGAAACATTGCCACTAAAAATTTAGCAATTTGCTCCCCCATGGTTTACTTTTGTTACTAACACAGTCCTTCCATCGCCGAAGGGGTTTTTTTTTTTTTTTTTTTTTCTTTTCATTTTTTCATTTTTCTTTTTTTAACATCAGTTAAAAGCACATATGTCATGGGACTAGTTTCAAAATGGCAAAATGGTAAAATTAAGAGGTAAAGTCAAACTTGATAATCCTTTTCTTAAGCCCTAACAATCCTTTCCTAAATCCTCAATTAGAGCCAGTGAAACACTAAATCACAATGCTTAAATCAGTTAAAAGATTGACGTTTAAGTGATGGAAACTGGAAAGATGATCATGGTGATGGAAGTAATCCTTGGGGAGTAAATTGCTACATTATGAGTGTTTGTGGCCAAAGTGTGAAAACCCTCATTTTTCAAGGGCTAAAAGCAAAACTTAATTTGCTTGAGATTTTTTTCTTTCTAAAAAATATCTAATAAATAGTAAACTATTAAAAACTCATTAGATTCCATCCATTATGTTTATATTTTTATAACAAGTTTGACTTGATCTAAGATTCAAAAACTCTTATAACAATAAGATTTCACATTTCCTATTATACAAGCACCATTTGTTTAAGTAGTACCGAGAACAATAATTCTAAATTTTTTTTTTATGATAACTGATATGATAGTGAATGTCACCTTTTCATAAATAGATATAATATTTTAAATTGAAATAATGTGATAATTTTTTACACATGTATCAATGAGTTGGTGGTAACTTATACATCATATAAGTTGATAATAATTAAAAATATATTGGTATTAAAGTTACTTTTCCTAAGTTATTCTTTTTTGGACCAATCTCACTTGTGCAAACAAAATTTTAAGATCATCTCCACTTCGTACTTATCCTTTGAACTTTGATAGTCCTACTTAACCTATTTTATTAGAATTTTTATTAAAACCAGGGGGAAAAAGGGAACTACTCGCACTAAACCTTTTGATTAGAATTTTTTAATGGATTTTGGTTAAAAACAAATGGAAAAGAACCACCCAACCACATATAATCTTTTTTTTTTTAATATGTTTTTACCAGAAATTCTATGAGGGGCTAAGTAAGAGTTTTTTAAAAGATAAGGGGTCGAATAAAAATGAGCTAAATAAGGGATATTGATGGGAATAAAATATATATATTTCATTATTTTCTTACTTGGTTGTTGTGATTCTTGTGAATTGGTTCATCAGTTTCTCTGATATAGTTCTCTTCATTTTACTTTCATTTTCCCTTAAAATATTTATTAAAAAAAAAAAAAAAAAAGAGAAAGTCAAGCAAAGGAAAGAGAGGGGGATGAGAATACGTGGTGGGTGGAGCACAAACAATGGTATAAACACCAAAAATGAAACGCAAAGCCAACTCAATCTCATTACTCAATTTTTGACAAATTTTCAATGAACAAATTACACCCCTCCACTTCCCTTAACTTTAGCCTCTCTCTCTTCTTCTCCTCTGATCTCTTACCACTTTTCTTCTCAATCTGCACCACTTTTTTTGTCTCCTTTTTTTTTTTTTGCCCTTTCTTTCTTCTTCTTCTTAATCATTTCATGATCTTTCTATTGGAGGGATTTTTTTCCTGTCTATTCTGACCTATTTCTAGATCATTAAGATAAGCCCATACCACAGTTTGTTCTGCTGATCTTGTTTGAAGAGAGAGAAAAGAAAGCCCTGCAGAGTTTCCAAATTTCTGGTTTGTATTTTTTTTCATATATCTTTCTGATACTAGAGCTTATACTTTTTATTAATTATTATTTTTTTTTTATTATTCCTCTCTTTTTCCTGAAAACAAAGTTGTTGGTTTTGAAGGAAGCAAAGAATTTTTATCCAATAGCTTCTGCAAATAGAATCTAATAAGGACTTCTAAAGGGCCAAAAAAAAAAAAAAAACCTTTTTGTCAATGCTTTATTGGACCAACCTGGATCAGCAGAAATAACTTTATCTAGTTCTGGTATGTGGAATTTTGTTTTTCTCTTTTTTTGTTCCTTCTCAACTTTACAAGTCTTATCAGTTATGGTTTTGAAGGGAAAAAAAAAAACAAAAACTTTTATGTTATATTAGGCCAAAATTGGATCATTAAATTGTTAGAAGCAGTGAAATTGATTAGGATTTCTATCTAGTTTCTTAAGCAGTTGCATAAATCTTCTCACATGATCATCTGACAAAGGACATTATCCATGTTTATACATACATTCATATATATATATATATATATATGTATGTATTTATATTATGTGCACCATTTGTTAATACTTCTCAAAAGATGTTTATTTTGACCTTATGATTTGGCAGCAAGATTAAAAGTTGAAAAAAAGAAAAAAGAAATCCCATTTGGGTGTTGTTTAAGAGGAAAATGGGGGTGTAGTGGGTAAGTCTGAAACACCCCAGAAGGTATTCATATCAGAAACAAAGCTTGAGTCCCAAATTGTGAAAGCCATGCAGAGAAGAGCCACTCAAGGAACCTCCATAAAATCATTCAACAGCATTATCTTGAAGTTCCCCAAGATTGATGAGAGCTTAAGAAATTGCAGGGCCATTTTCGAGCTATTCGGTGAGTCTTCGTATGATTACGTAGTATGATACGAAAAAAATACTCTATCTGTAGGACACAGTTTTAACCATCATATCACATTAGAATCATGTTAAATTTTTTATTTTTCAAACAGATGAGGATTCGAATGGTTGCAATTGATCAAGAAGAGATGAAAAAGTGTTTCCATAAGCTCGAAATTTCTTTCACAGACGAGGAGATCAGTGATTCTTTGTTGCCTGTGATATAAACGAGGATATGGGAATAAAGTTCAATGAGTTCATTGTTCTTCTCTGCCTTGTCTATCTTCTCAAAGATGATCAGACTGCACTTCACACTGTATCCAAATCATTTTTACTTAATTGTCATGATCTTAACGTCTATTACGCTTCTTTGCCATGCTTAGGATGTATCTAGTGGATTTGGTGAGGCGTAGGTTGTCCGTTCTCCTTGATAAGTCGGGTTCAAATTAGTCCCATTATCCAACTATAGCGAGTGTAGGATATGGAAAACGTACATTTTGAGGGATCCATATGTCATGCTGAGATACCCCGCCTTCCCGAGGTCATCAAGTGCATGGCAAGTAGAGTGTTGTAATGTTGGCACTTGGAGAGGTCGTATAACATCAAGGAAGATTTTTCTTTCAAGTTTTGTTGTTTTCTTGACTTGCTCTAGAAATGAAAGTGGCGATGCCGAATCTGGAGACGACGTTCGAGACATTAGTGGATGCATTTGTGTTCTTGGACAAGAACAAGGATGGGTATGTGAGCAAGAGTGAAATGGTTGAGGCCATAAATGAAACAACATCAGGGGAACGTTCATCTGGGAGGATAGCCATGAAAAGATTTGGTCAGCTCTCTTGTAAAACGCTTTTAATCACCTATGTAATACTACATTAAAACTGCTACGTGAACAGAGTGGGACCAAATATTTTACTTTCTAGTTTTTATCACGTGACGGTTCTATTTACTCTTTTAATGTTTGACAAACTAATCCCTTCGTTCGTGTAATGCAGAAGAGATGGACTGGGACAAAACGGAATGGTCAACGTCAAGGAGTTTCTTTTCGCGTTCACCCGTTGGGTCGGAATCGATGAGATTGAGGACGAAGATGAAGAAAAACAACTTGATTGATCACATATTTCTTCTTTTCTCCCTATTGTCCTATTGGGTTGTTAATGCTTTGTAACCAAGTCTTACTAGGACAATCTTCTACCTTACAAAAAACTTTTCTTTTCTTTTTCTTTTTCTTTTCTTTTTCGTTTTTGCTTTCTTTTTCAAATAAAGGACTGCTTGATAAATATATGTGTAAAGTTACCTAATTGTGTCCCTCCTATAATTCCTTGTAAATATCAAGAAGCTCTCTCAGTTCTGTTCTATGGTTAGGAATTAATTCTCAACTCTCTTTATTCTATGTTGTGGAATTTCGTGTACGGGTTTTGATGTCTATTTGTTGAACGACATGAAAAAATAATGCAAAGTTGGATAATGTTTTTTTTTTTTTCGTATTAACTTGAGATAAAAAAAGACAGTTACTAGGTATCAATGAACCCAAAAAGAGTAGTCCAAATTCAGGTAGGCTTTTGGGCAATATCATATATGCAAGTCTAACGATATCAATAGATATATGTTCAACGATAATATAATATTTCAAAGGAAAATGCACCTACGATTAAATATTACAAACCGGCTTCTATTAACAAAATCCACCTTCTTTTCAATGTCGCAACTATGTAACATGTACTTTGAGATTCAGTCCTAATACAGGGCAATTGAATCATGAGCCGAGATCATAAGAAACATGATGTATCCTGCCAAATCTTGATATCTCATGCTCATTAACCGATTACCGATAAGAATAAGTTTTGGAGTACAGGACGATGCAAGAAAGAGAGAGAGAACGACGGAAACAGACAGATCTTATAACAAAATTTAGCTATAAGATAACAAAGAATGACAATAAACCAATGGTTCTATAATCTAAACTTATGAATAGAGCAAAACACGCGATCCGAGACAACACGCAAACAGGGTAGTAGATCATTGTCTGTCTCAGTACTCGTATACAAGCATGCCATAACTTCACTAAACCCCCATCCATTGTAACAAAACTGTCACCACAGAGCTTATAAATAATAAGCCTAATATTCAGTCTCGAGAGAAACTGCTCTGACCAAAACGCCTATTTGACAAAACCAAAATAGCAAAAAGCAAATCTTCCAAACTCAAACGTTTCTTCTACTAATTTCGTACGATAACTAAAACTTCCCCAGACTAAGAATAAACACACTTCATATAGAAACAAGTTAGAACCGGCACCCACCCAATGGTAGTGCCAGTGCCCCGACGGCAGTTGGAGGCGTTTGTCTGACACAGCAATACCTGTGGCATGGGAACCGCTGTATTCTTACTCGCAGATATTTCACACACAAGCTCCAAGAGCCCTCCGAGAATGAGATCCATTACCCCCTGGTCTTGGCCCTCTTCATGCCAAGACTGTTGTGGAAGGGAGACACAGAGCCGGACATCGGAGAGCCCTCCTCACGAAGGGTTCCGTTGAGCATTGCCAACTCCCGCAGCTGCTGTTTCTTGTAGAATCCTGGGATTCGTCCTGGTCATAAAATGAAGAAAACATCTTTATAGACACTACATAGTAGAACTCCATGGGGTAATAAAATTTATAAGACGAAAATGGGGAGCTCACCATTGGCTTGAGTAAGTCTTCAAGTATCTCGCGCGCTTGCATTAAACGAGCATCAACTATTTCAACTGGCAGTTCCGCCTCAACTAGAATATGGAGAGGTTCATTCAAATGCTCATACCCTGGTTTTCCTCTCATCATCTCTTCCTGTAGGAGATGAACGCGGGGTAACTAAAGTTTCAATTTGTATATAGCAAAAGAAACGTCAGGAAGAATTATTAAAACAAATGATATCAGAAATCATCAAAGAAAGGAAGCTTTATTATTACCCTAGCTGGATCCTTTATGCTACCACGGCCTCTGATCAAAACACGGCAGTCGGTGGTTTGCTTCCACTCGCTTAAGAGAGTTTCCTCTTGGACCTAGGAGACGCCCAACAAAGTTATACTGCAAGAACAAAACAGTGTCAGTCCGAGTCTGAAATCAAGATAAGCGTCTTTGAGAAAAGTGGAAAAGAAAAGGGACAGAATTCAACTGGTACATTGGGGGTATTTATCAACCGGGATGTCAACTCTCATTGTTCGCTTAGCAATTAGACCTGATGAGCTACCTTGAGGACTCAGCCAGTTTTGTGTTGAGGAGGGCTGTAATAAACTCGACATCTGAACATTACGATAACACCCAATTTCCTCAAATGAGCTAGCGCAAAATAGATCCGCAACATATTTCTTGGAACAGTTCTTAGAATATGCAAAGGGAAACAAGAGGAGAAAATAATAATGAGTGAACTAAATGCATCTTAGCGGCTACAACCGAAACAAATTATATTTTTCTGCAATTCAAATGCAATCTTAAAATCTATTTCTTCGAGCTTCTATATCTAGAATAAGTGCTCAAAACTAGTTTTGTCATTGCAAGCCGGCTCAACATTCCTTCTCTGATTTTATTTATTTATTTTTAAACAACAAAGACATCCAATAACTGATTAAACAGCACATTAAACTAATTTCTGCAAATTTCTGCAAACACCAACTATCTCAAAAGGGGTCAGTAGTAGTATTCCCAACAATAAGGGAACACGAATTATCTCAAGATTCTTATATTTGGTTGGTCAATCCCTTTTCAGTATTCTGAGTCAGGCTTCCGCTGTAGCAGGAATTGCAGTCATATGTCAGAAGTAAGACATCGAAACAGAATGTAATTAATCAACTTCATCTGTACAACAATATAAAGTACAGAGAACCATCTTAAATCTATAATTCAATGCTTGTCGATGTTAGCTTCAGATCAGACTACCTGTCAGTCAATTGCAAGCACTCAAACACATGTTAATAGTTAGAATGAAATGTAAAAGATCGTGTCAGGAATACTTCTAAAATACAGTAAAATTAGACGGAAAATAAGGTTATGTTAATGGTTAGTATCCGTTACTTCTGATTGGAACCGGGATGCCCATCCGTTCACATCGGCACTTCCATTTGAAAATATTCCTCCAGAAGCCAGGGGGCTAGGGTGTTCGAGCCCACTTTGACCTAAAACTGATGCATTCCCCAACAGTGTGGTTACACGCAATATTTCTGCTCCAAAAATGTCAATTTCCAAGAATAAGATGTACCAGTCAGCATTGGTTAAAAAGTTAGCAGTCACCACAAAATGGATAGACAACAGGGATTTTTCTCCAAGTCAGTTAAAATTACAGCTTCTCGTATATTAGTAAAATTTTCTCAAACAAAATTAGACTATAATCCAGGAAATCATACGTAAAGACAGTTATGTAAATGCTACCACATATGTAAAAAGCTACAAAATTAATTATTAAAAAAAAAAAAAAAAAAAAGGAAAAGTAACCTTAGATTTTGGGACCCAAATTCGTAGAGGTGAAAAATCACCCTTGGAAATTAAGAGAGAGAGAGAAAAAAAAAAAAAAAGGACTAAAAATTATGATCAACGCCAAGAAAAAAATTTGAGGTCAAGCTCTCTTCAAAATTGGAACATGTCATCTAGATTTGCCGAATTTTGAAGTACAAAATAAGATCAGATCAAATTTCAAGTAAACAAAGCCTTCGCCTCAATAGCCTAAGGCTTATGGTATCGAAGTCCCTCTTCAAATGCAATTGGCAAGACAACCTAATCCTACAAGGCCCATCTAAGAACGTAGCTTTTATCATCTCTTATGAGATGTCCAAAAGGTCTATGTCACAAAGATCAACAAAACTACAGTATAAACCTCAACTGCTGAGCCGCAGGCATCTGCTACCTGTAAACTCCTACTCCAAATGAGATTATAAATCCCAATTGGCGACTCTTTCTAAACTCAGAAAACTTTAGTGAAAGCAAATGGTCAGATTTCTTCTTTAAGTGATTTTGAAAACACAATCGACATTATAACTACATTGAGAAATGGTTATTCACCGAAGCAAGTTTATCATCTCTACAAAAAATGACCATCATTCCATGCGTAAATGATACCCAACAAAATCTACAAAACTCAAAAACTAGTGATCCATGACCAAAAACTGGAGTATGTAATCAACCAGCTACCTAACATGCCGTATATGGTTATTGATGCCAATACTAATTTAAACAACCAGCAAGGGAGTTAACAAACGTCTTCAAATGCAAAGGAAGAAACATCCAACTTCAAATGCCAACGATTAATGATAAATATCGTATCTCAGGTTAATTTATGAGCCACAAGTAGGAACTTAGCGTTCATAATCTGCAAAGTACCATAACCAAGACACTCCTACCATGGAACATATTCAAACAGAGGAAGGAATAGGTGATCACAATAAAATATTGCAACCAGCATCAAGAAACCTCCAAAAGTGTCTCATCTAGATAAAGCTCAAACGTAAAGAAAAACAGAAAAACTAACCTGCGGTCCTTGAATAAGTCTTACACGGCTAAATGGCCCAGATAAAAACCATAAACAAAGAATATAACTTTCTAACCATTTAGACTCAATTGCAAAAATTGCACTGACACAGGAGGATGTCCGAAAACTTCCGTCCAGAGACGTAACTATGAATCAATTATTATTAGGACAGACTGGAATTCACATGCAGCAAATAATGATGCTGTACTCACTGTCTGATCATTTCTGGCCCACAGAAATGCAATCACAAAATTCATGAGAAAAGAAACCAGGAATACCTACTTGACTTCATTAGGTTTAAGTCCTATACTTTCTTGTTTAAGGGAGAAAAGTCAGTGGCGGATTTTGATAAGAGAGGGTTATTAAAGCAATTTATAATTTTCACCATTAAGATCACTAAAATATCTAGACTTGGCATGTTACAACCTCTTAGAAATTTCTAGTCAGATCAAAAAAAAAAAGTTAAAAAGAATATAATCAAAGTCTTGCTTCGGTTAGCAAAGGGAATTGGACCTCACTAACAATAATGCTCCCTTTTTTCCCCTGTTATTGCCCGTTTCATCTAAATTCAATCATGGTGTGTTCACTTTTGTTGACCATCTATTGCTTGTTGTTAATCAGTCAGATCTCTGCTTTTATAAGCAAAGAGGAAATAACGCCAAACATAAAACTAATTTTGGTATCTTTTCACTCACCCTGGCTTAATAACTTGTAGCAATGTGGAAGCACAGGCATGAATGGACTGAGCTTGAGACGCTCTGCAAGTAACTCCGATAAATATCTGCCACCACAGAAACAAAACGTGTTAAACAATGGTCAAGATCAAGCTGCCTTCAGCGCTTTAAGTTTTTGTTGTTCGCTTTAAATTTGTGAATCTTGTTTTAGATTATTGCTAGAGTATAATCTTAGAAGTTATAAAAACCCAATTCACCTTCTTATTGATCATCCCAAAATTAAATGTCGTTTTCATCAAAGACGAAAGAAGCAACAACATCAAATCATGATCAGTAACAACGGGGACCAGAGACAGGCTCATAATATTCTAATAAATAGGCAATAATTATAACAAAAGCAGATCAAAGATATCCAAAGATTTGAACTTTAAGTTGTAAAAACACATCAAGATTCACTTGATGATTAGTTGTCACTGATCACACCAAATGAATTGTTTGATATCAGATGTAAGCAACTACAACTGGATCGCGCTGAGAGTTTCAGTGAAGCAGCTGAGAGCTCAAAACAATAACCCGATCATCATATTAGAATAAAATATAGCGGAAAAATGGAGCAAAAATCAGATCTTGATACTCAAAAGGATCTGCGAGACAGCAAATCGCGAAGAAAAATGAAACTGATTTTCTCAGCCGCCAAACAGGCAAAACGATCAAAAGCTTAAGAAATCACAGTCATCGAAGAGGCAAAATCCACAATCAAATACTGAAAGCCAAAGAATATGGCCACATCAAGAATTGAAAGTGAAAACTGTTCTCAGCCGCCAAACAGACAAAAAAAAAAAAACAAAAACGATCAGAAGCTTCAGAAATCACAATCGCAATCATCGCAGAGATCAAAGCAAACAAAAAGAAAATCAGGTATTGCATCTATGAAAGAAACTCGTGATCTCAGAGAAAACAGTAGAGAGGGGAAGAAGAGAGAGAAAGTATGATTACTTCTCTTGCTCGACGACGAGAGCGGCGGAAGAGGCGGCGGCGGCGGCTGAGCGGAGGCCGGAGACGGTGAGGTGAGGGGAAGGGGAGTGAGGTGCCGATGGAGACGGCGAGTATGCCATGTACCTCCCCGTCGATGACGTCATCCTCTCTTGTTCGTCTTTCTCGTCCTCGTCCTGGTCCTCGTCGACGTCGTCGTCGTCTACTTAACTCCCGAAGACTTCACTCACTCACTCTCTCTATCTCTCTCTCGAAGGTGTGGCTATGGCGGTTTCTCTCTCTATCTTGTTGGGAGCTGTGTGTGGGTGGTGGGATGGGATGATCCCGACCAGACGCTCTTTCTCTCAATCCACCCAAGCGTCGGTGGATTTTCATATTTATACCTACCAACCTAATATAAATTAATAAAAAATAACAATAAAAATAAAAAATCTCACTTGACTTTCTACTGTACGTATTCACAGTAAACTTTTTTTTTTTTTCTAAGTAGAAAACTAGAGCATTACATAATTGATGTCGTTGGTTTAAAACTTGTCGTTTCGAACGTAACTTTTTTGTCGTTTGAGTTACATTATGGACGTTAAATTTCATTTTTATTTCACTGTCAAATTTGTATGTTTAACAGTTTCATTCTTTGCTAGTATGCTATTTTAAAAAAAAAAACTGATGCATAGAATTATTTTGATGTTAAATTGTGTTGTTTTTAAAAATATATATTAATGCTAAAAAAAGGGTGTTATAACTTATAAATTTCGATAGGTTTCTATAGGATTATCGTGCTCTTGAGATAAATAGAAGTGTACGTATTAAATAAAGTTTCCCACTTTATACAATAGCATGCAATGTCAATGAGAAACTTATCGGTCATGAAGCTTTATTTGAAATCGAAAAATAAACACGATAGTTTTAAAATGTATGGTTATTTCATATGAGAAACTAGATGGTAAAAGAATTAAAAATCATTAAAATAACCTCAATTTTGATTCTATTTGTCTATTTAATTATAAAAGGAAATCGAATTAAGTAATGAAATAATGTATATTATATATAATATTTTTAGAAAGTCACATGTTGACATTGTATTTTATCGAATGACAATTGACTCCTCCATATTTGAATAATACCGTATGGTATTCAAATTTTTAGCAATATAATCACGATACTCCACTTTCTTGTTAGGATTTGAAATGTCTCTTTTGCCTTTTAAACAAAAACTCTACATTTGTTTCGTTTACATAAAATAATTAAAAAAAAAAGGGGGGGAGTTTGGTAAGATAGAAATGTATAAGCAGAGATTGGTATGGAGGATGTGAAAAAGTTTTCGGATTTACATATAATTTGGTTTGATTTTCTTTCATAAAAATTTTAAGACTAAGGACTAATCAAAACATATTAACATTTTGTTTAATTGTTTTTTTTTTTTTCTTTTTTCAAACTCCTATGTCCTAATCTCCTCTCTCTCTCTCTCTCTCTCTCTCCTCCAATTTTTCTCATCCTTTCCATTTCCTCTTTAAGAAATAGTGGGAAGTCATAATGAAGAAAACGACATGATCATTGCCTAGGAGGACCAAAGAATGGAAACTTGAAATCCCATCACACAAACACTCTTATGCTACACACAACAAAATAGTTTGGTTGCACTTCATTTCTCTCACCTACAACATACCCAAAGGCAACAACAAGACCAAAATCACTAAGCAATCAAATACTATTTCGTTCAACAAGTCATAGTCCAAATCCACCACATCATAAAGTGTGTTTGTGTGTGTGTGTGTGTATATATATATATATATTATTTATATGGTGATAAAACATAATCAAATTGAAATGATAGTATTGTGCACCACAACACAATGGGGGGTAGTTGAGACGTTGTTTTTAAGGGGTTTCTATAGACAACTACGTCTTACTTCTACAATACACGCAAAAAATTTCTCTTGCACTCATTTTCGTCAATACCTACATAAGCTTGATTTGACTTTTAGGTAATAATTTTATGTTAATAGGTATATATATTATATACTTACCAAAAAAAAAAAGGTACATATAATATATAGATGATTGTTAAATATTAGGGGGAGGAAGTTAGCATTGCAATAGCCATAGTCACCCAAAGTGGACTTTGAACAACGACTCCATAAAAGTGGAAGTTCAAAAACCCTACAAATTTGAGCATTACTATTTCTCACTATTAGTAATCTATCATCATCTATATATAACTATTACATAATAAAAGAGAAAAATTTAATCTGTGATAGGTTTAAAACGCTGAAATATTTATGACCATGACCTTATTGATTACAATAAATAATATATAAAATTAATATAACATTCCGTTAGATACTATTAAAATCATAAAACGAATACAAATGTAATATTGCTTCTTAAATATAAACTGAAAAAAAAAAGCATAATCATTTAAACTTAGCTCAACGATAACATATAAAAGATTTGGATAGAAATATTTAGATTCGAAGTCTATAAATTTTTTCATTTTTTTTAATAAATGAAATTCATAAATCTCAGTCTATAAATTATTTTTTTTTAGAAGAAATCTCACACCGTATTCAAATATATATACATATATATATTTATGTAACATTTGAATATAAATATATATTTATGCAACGACTCATAATGACAATGGAGTATTTTTCCGTAATACGTAAAAATTCTTAATTTAAATTTGGAATTTTATGCGTGTCGCATTTATGAATGGTCCACGTTGCAATTTAAGTTTGATTTTTCCTGACAACTTTAAATTGTCCCTTATCATTAATGTTGAATTTTGGGTTGTTTCAATAAAGTTGACCAATCACCAAAAAAAAAAAAAAAAAAAAGTGGGGGCTTAATATATACAATTTTGACCAGAAATTTTGTTAATGCTAAAGAGTGCAAGTATGCTCCCACATATGGTTATTTATCTAATTTCGTAATAAAAACGTCATTCTAGATATTTATTTTAATTTGGGTTATGTATTTAGTCTACCATCAGGTGTCTTTCAAGGTTGTTTTCTTATCATTAAAGTTAACATACAACATTTGAAAAAAAGAAAGAAAAAATTTCATTTTTAAACTTATTTTTCGATTATTACAAAGTTCTATATTTTCTAAAATATTAAAATCATACCATCATAAATTTAAAAATGTCATTTTGATATCTTGAAGTCAATTTGTTTTAGACATTGTTGGGGTTAGACTTCGTCTTCCCAATAATAACGTTAGCTTTAACAGTTTATTTAACGAACGATGAACTCCTTATTCTAACGCCTTCGTATTTGGCCCGGACCCAACTCATTGTTAAGTCAATAACGAACGTATATCGCTCGCATAATTGGACCGGACCCAATGACAACGCGATTCGTTCAAAGTTAAGCATCGAACATCGAACTAACAGATCAAATCTGATCTTTCATTTATTGACTTTACCGGCCGCGAACGATAGATCATAAGGATAAAGCCTTATTTTCAACACATCGTTCGTCGTTCATATCCAACAAAACTTATATGGTTATACTCTCTATAACAGTCGAACCCAATGTCGACGATAATGTGTCATGCCATTATGATAACTGATCAGTTATCATAACTGGCAAAAGGAAGCACATTAATAACCGCTAAGCCCATAATCTGTGGAACATTACAATAACTGGTGAGTTCATATCATGACAGGTGTCCCCAGAGGACAACAAGTGAAAACCGCTCAACATCAGTTATTGGTCCTTCCTCTATAAAAGATGAGGACCCCCTTCAGAAGGGGGACTCTTTCTCTGAATTCACATACTGTTACTCTGTCAAAACGTACCCAGAATCATTTTTGTACTTGAGAGTATTCATACACAATGAATATATTATACTCACAGAGACGTAGCCCAATTGGTGAACCTCTCTACATCTTGGTGTTGATGATTCTCTCTCTCTCTTTTACTTTTGTTTCCGATTATTTTCATATTATTTTGCTTTATGAGTTTCAATAACGATTTCCAGGGGCCCATTCAATGTTTGTTTTATCATTGTCATTAACTTTCTGTTAAATTTTGACTGTAGAAAAACTAGCATCTACAGTTTGGCCCCACCGTGGGGCCCTTGGCCATCTTACATCGGAAACTCGTGCAGCAACCATGGCAGCAGAACATGAACACAGGATGAACTTCCCCAGGGAAGCCCAGTCGATCACCAGGAAGCTTCAACCTCTGAAGCGATCTCTCAAATCACCAATCTGACGATTGGTGGAGGAATTAACCAAGAAACACAACGACCAGCAGAGTCATATGGAGAACATCACTGCGGAGAACCAGATTCTCAAAAACCAGTTGATGGCAATCCACTCACAAGCCGCTTACTCGTACTACTACAACCCGTATGTCGGGTATTCCTCAGGTGCGAGCGTGGGGGCTGGCAACAAGCCACCTCACAAGACCAACGAGGCGCGAACGATGGGACTGGCGACCAGCCACATCTTACAATCCTCAGGAGTGAGCGCCGGGGGCTGGGCAGCACGCTACGCCCTATCACCAGCAACGTTCGAGGGCTACTTACAGCCCTATTACTCCAATGCAGCCACTGTTCGCATCTGAGGATACCCCAGTAGTAAACGAGAGACAAGCGCATCAAGACAGACAGCACCAGGAACCAGTGCAAGACGACAGACAACACCAACCGGCGTTCGACGCCAGACTTACCGCAAGCATCAGAAGATCTCCTTCATCAGGGACAAACGTTGAAGAGATGATGCGAAGTATAATGTCCGAGGAGATGAGGACATTAGAAGCTCAGATGCAACAACGCTTACTTCGCAGATCCATAAGCCACAACCTCCACCCCGGGATTTGATGATCTAGCTCGCGGTGTTCGAGAGACGCCACTTACAAGCCGCATCACCAACACCATCACCCCGAAGTTTGGGAGTATTTCGTTTCCAAGGTTCGATGGAATGTCGGACCCACATGACCATCTGTTGCAATACAAGCACGTCGTACAGTCGACGAATTCCACAGGAATGCTCGACGATATGATGTGCAAACTCTTCGCTCAAACTTGAAGGGAGCCGCGTTGAGATGGTTCTGCAATCTCCCTCCAGAGTTGATCGATTCGTTCGACGAGCTCTCGCTCGATTCATGCGGAGTTATTCGGTACACATCCAGTCCGGAAAGACGAAGGATTTGTGGGGTGTAATCCAAGGACCGCACGAGTCACTGCGCGCTTATTAAGCGCTTTAGTAAAGCAATTTCAGAAATATCAGGGTCGACGACGGAACGGCGAGAGAAGCTTTGAAAAGGGTTTGAGGCACAGATCCTTGTTTAAAAATGAGATTTGTGCCCGATACCCTCCGACGATCCAAGATGCTTTACATCGAGCGAAGGGATTCATAGAACTCGAAGAGGAGAACGAACGAGTAGAACGAGACCTTGCAAGGACTAGGGAAGAGATCTCAAGGGCTCGTAATGAGCAGGAGAAAACCTTCCGCCGCGAATGCCAACGCCCACAACGTCGAATAGAGAATAGAGTCGAACGATCGACCCGGCGTGAACAAAAGCGTCCACTCTCTCCTCCTAAGTATGCCCTCGGCATAAGCCCCTCAACTCATCACTCACCTCAAGCGCAGGATTTTGTCACTTGGCCGAAGAAGTTGCCCGAGAACCCAGCCAGAGACACATCCAAGTACTGCGAATTTCAGAAAGATCATGGCATAATACCATCGATTGCAGGGCGCTGAGGGCAGAAGTGGCAGAGCTGTTGAGAAGGGTCACCTTCGTGAATTCCTTACAGAAAAGGGGAGAGGACGTACGGACTTGGTGGCGAGACTAAAGAACGAAGAATTGTGCAGCAGATCGAAGACACGCCTTCACCACCGCCAGTTCGAAAGACGATAGGCATAATTTGCGGAGGCTCGATTTATAGCGGGGAAACAGTAACTGCAGTCAAGTCTCATCGAAGGAGAGCCATGCAGCCGATCGCCGCGATTCTTCCTGATGATCTCGTCGAGCACTCTATCACTTTTCATAGCAGCGAGGCTACAAACCTGAGCCGACCTCACGACGATGCGCTCGTTCTGACATTGAACGTATCGAACTGTGAAGTAGGCCGAATTCTGGTCGATAATGGGAGTTCTGCGGACGTTCTTTTCCTTTCAACACTCAAAGAGATGGAGTTATCTGAGTCAGACATCGAACGATCGACTACCATTTTGACGGGTTTCAATGGAGAGTCGACTGCTGCTGTTGGAAAGATCAAACTTCCTGTCTTTGCGGCAGGAGAGAACAAGCTAACCACCTTTTTGGTTTTAGACTGCCCATCTGCCTACAACATAATTTTTGGTAGGCCATGGATTCATGCAATGAAGGCAGTCCCATCTACCTATCACCAACGTATCAATTCCCTACGAAGAGAGGAGTTAGGGAAATAAAGGGAAATCAAGAGGTAGCTCGAACCTGTTACCTCCACTCTTTAAAATGAAGAAGAGCGACCGATTATAGCAACTAGAGGAGGAGAAATCGAGCGGACAAGTCGAGCCAGATGTAGAGCAACTCGATGAAATTCAGATCGATCCAGAACGTCCAGATCGAACAATTTATGTTGGGTCGAAGCTTGATTCCATCGTTCGCAATGAGCTTCTGAGATTTCTTCAAGATAATCTTGATTGCTTTGCATGGTCACACAATGACATGCCAGGTATCGACCCGGAAGTGACAACTCATCGACTCAATGTCGATCCTAGCCATAAGCCAGTGAAGCAGAAACGAAGGAAGCTCGGGATCGAACGCAATAAGATCGTGAACGTTGAGGTGCGAAAGTTGATCGATGCTGGATTCATCAAAGAAGTTCAGTACCCAGACTGGTTAGCAAACGTTGTTATTGTGAAGAAAAATGGGTATATGAAGGGTTATATAGTTTCGTAGCACATCCAACGGTCCCGACTGTTCAGGAAAGGCTTGATCAAACGGTGTATGTCTCGCAACTCTTCAAATTCCACTTAAAAAGTTCGTACAACACAACGGCGCATATCCCGAAAATCTCAAATACGACAGCTAGAGTGTAACGTCGCAACGGTACGAATTTCAAAATATCATAATGATACCGTGTCAGGGTAACCACTCGACACACGTCACGTGTATACAATCAGTATTTTTCGCTGGGCTCGAGACTCCCATCGATCGATTCGTCAGTCTAGTCAGATTTTCCTGATCTGATTTAACCACAACTGATGCGACCATCGCTATGTATCATACACTCTATCGAGAATCCATCGCTCGATAGAGTGGGGGGCTATCTGTTGGGGTTAGACTTCGTCTTCCCAATAATAACGTTAGCTTTAACAGTTTATTTAACGAACGATGAACTCCTTATTCTAACGCCTTCGTATTTGGCCCGGACCCAACTCATTGTTAAGTCAATAACGAACGTATATCGCTAGCATAATTGGGCCGGACCCAATGACAATGCGATTCGTTCGAAGTTAAGCATCGAACATCGAACTAACAGATCAAATCTGATCTTTCATTTATTGACTTTACCGGCCGCGAATGATAGATCATAAGGATAAAGCCTTATTTTCAACACATCGTTCGTCGTTCATATCCAACAAAACTTATATGGTTATACTCTCTATAACAGTCGAACCAATGTCGACGATGATTTGTCATGCCATTATGATAACTGATCAGTTATCATAACTGGTAAAATGAAGCACATTAATAACCGCTAAGCCCATAATCTGTGGAACATTACAATAACTGCTGAGTTCATATCATGACAGGTGTCCCCAGAGGACAACAAGTGAAAACCGCTCAACATCAGTTATTGATCATTTCTCTATAAAAGAGGAGGACCCCTTTAGAAGGGGGGACTCTTTCTCTGAATTCACATACTGTTACTCTGCCAAAACGTACCCAGAGATCATTTTTGTACTTGAGAGTATTCATACACAATGAATATATTATATACTCACAGAAGACGTAGCCCAATTGGTGAACCTCTCTACATCTTGGTGTTGATGATTCTCTCTCTCTCTTTTACTTTTGTTTCCGATTATTTCATATTATTTTGCTTTATGAGTTTCAAAACGATTTTCAGGGATCCATTTCAACTGTTTGTTTTATCATTGTCATTAACTTTCTGTTAAATTTTGACTGTAGAAAAACTAGCATCTACAGACATAAAATTCCTTTATACTATTTTTCTTTTTCTTTTATTTAACTAGTTAGAAATAACCAAAAAGAAAAGAACAAAAATTAAGAAAAATAGAAAAAAGGTCTCATTTCATTACTAAATATCAATGAAAAGGGGGGAAAAAGTGTAGAGGACAATATGATTAAAGAAATCAGCTTCAAGATATCAAAATGATATATATATATATATATATATATATATATATAAAGCTTAAGGATTGCTAAAAAATAAGGTGCTCATACTAATTGTGAAAAAACGTGTTACCAAGATCAAATAATCACAAACACCTAAAATAAAAATTAAGTATCGAGAAAGACACAAGAATTAAAGTGGTTTGGCTGCATGTATCTTACGTGTATTATGATTTAATTAGATAATGGTCATTTTCTAAAACGACCTTCTTTTTTTTTTTTTTTTTAATTACAGTTCTAGAGAGATAGGTTAAAATGGTCACAATAATAATAATAATAAATTGGTCACAAGAATCATTATTTGTATAATTCTTTTCATCTAATGATTCGTTTTTTCTTTCTGTGAGTTTCAAATATAAATCTTATAACAAGAATTAAATAAGATGGATGAATGTTCTTTAGTCACTCGTTTAAAAAATTAAAGGAACTTTTGCTTTTAAGGTAAATGATCTTCTTTTTCTTTTTAATTAGATTTAATGATGGTCTATTGGGCTATTAGTGAAATAAAATATTATTGTTAATGAACTTATATATTAATGTCCAATTTATTACAGTTGAACATAGAATAAATTTTCCAATAAATTATTTATCAAAAAATTTTCCAAAAATTGAAAAAAATAATAATAATAAAAATAAAAAAAGAAGGAAGGAAAGGTCATCGTTGCCCTTTCCCGCTAATGGCGAGGTTGGAGAGTGTCTGCTAATCACATTCTAGAGAGAGAGAGAGAGAGAGTGTTGCAGAGAGAGAAATGGAGGAAACGATTCCCTTCAAGAATCTCCATAGCAGAGAGTATCAAGGTCACAAGAAGAAGGTCTCTCTCTCTCTCTCTCTCTCTCTGATTCTTAAAGGTTTCTCATTTCTCTATTTTAACCTAGAATAACAATCCGATTTCTGTTTCGTTTTCTCGTTGATTCGAATTGAAAGGTTCATTCGGTGGCTTGGAACTGCAATGGCACAAAGCTCGCCTCGGGTTCCGTCGATCAAACTGCTAGGGTTTGGCATATTGAACCCCACGGTCATGTAAGCAAAGCCCCTTCCTCAACATTCCGAGCCCTCCAGTTATATTTTCCTTTTTTTTGTTCGGCGAGCTGGAAAATCGTGTTGGAGTTTTATTTTTTTATTTATTTTATTTTTATTTTTGAAAGAAAAATCTTATTGGAGTTTAATCATGCACAGTTCTTTTTTAGTTTCATTTGCTTATGAATCCTGGTTTACTAGAAGAGGGGGGGTGGGAGGGTGGGGAAGCGAAATTGGGAATTCCCACTGTAAAGATTGAGCTTTGGAAGTCTTTTTAAAATTCTTTGGAATTGCCATTGTAAACATAGCAGAATTGGGAATTTCCATTGTAAAGATGGAGCTTTTGGATTTTTTTGAGTGACATTCTTTGGTTGTGAATTTTCATGGTTTTTGGCTTTTGAGGGGAGTAGAATTGATTCATGAGACTTTGAATCTTTTGGAAAATAGGTGAAGTGTTATTTTGATCCTAATTTAGCTCCCCAAAACGAAAAAGAAACCCATAAAAAAAGATTCTTAAATGGATAAAATTTTGAGGCATTCACTGTCAATTGGTTCTACTCGTAGCGGAATTAGGACTTGCCCTTGCAAAGATGGAGCTTTTTGGAAGTCCAGTGAGTTTCCACTCTTTGAAATTCTTTTGTTATAGATTTCGGAGCAAGCATTTGTAGGCTTTTGAGTGTTCATGAGGCTTTCTTCTGTTTTAGGAATACTGTTTTCCTTTTTGGTTTTTGACGAGCTGGGCAAACTTGCTTATCTCTCAAAATTTTTTTTTTCTTTCAGCTTATCTCTATTTAATCATTCACTTTCATACTTATTTTTGATTGCCGGTGATGTGTTGGTTTAACACCATAAAGATCAATACCTATATGGAGTAAGTTGAAGCTTTCTCTCTCCATTGATTCTACTCGGAGCTGAATCAGGACTTCCTGTTGTAAAGATCGAGTTTTCAGATGTCCTATGGGTTTCACTTTGGGAAATTCTCTGGTTATAAATTTTTTTAGAACTATTTCTCGTAGGCTTTTGAGAGTGGGTGACGTTCACAATTTATTCAAAGTTGTTGGAAATAAGCGAACCAGTTTTTCCCTTTGTTCGCATAGTTTTTTTGTTGCCAAATTAACTGAGGCCTGCGTATTTTTAAATCCAGTTGAAGTTTTTGTACCAGTAATATCTTTCCTATTTTTTTTTCTTAGCTTGCTTTTGTTTGGGGAGCTTCTGCCTGCTATAAGTTTTGATGAGATTTGAATACTTGTCTAGAGAAATTCATTATTTTTGAAAGAACAAAGTTTAGTGAAGTGTTATCTTGATGCAAGTTATTTGTTTCATTAAAAAAAAAAAAAAGAAAAAAGAAATTGATGTAATAGTTAACTGGGCTTAGTAAACGGTAATCTTCTTCTTGTTATGTCATTCTTATCTGAACAAAAAAAAAAAAAAAATTAGAAAGAAAATGCGAGGGCATCTTTGTCGTGTTGTTCGTGACATTTTATGTTTTTACAGGGTAAGGTCAAAGACATTGAATTGAAGGGACATACTGACAGTGTGGATCAGCTATGTTGGGATCCCAAACATGCTGATCTAATTGCAACTGCATCAGGAGACAAGACTGTTCGTCTGTGGGGATGCACGTAGTAAGTCATTCCAACGATTATGCATAGACTGAAACAAACTGAAAGTTTGGATGGTTGTTAATGTTGTTGATCATAACAAAGGTGTTGGTGTGTTGTTGCGTTGTTGTTGTGTCGTTTTTAACAGTTTTGTAAGTGGTACTTAGGTAGGCGGCATTAACAAGATGACTTAGGTTTGTGTTCGTTATGCAGGTGGAAGATGCTCACAGCAGGCAGAACTTAGTGGGGAGAATATT
Organism: Ficus carica; assembly: GCA_009761775.1. Classification (NCBI taxonomy): domain Eukaryota; kingdom Viridiplantae; phylum Streptophyta; class Magnoliopsida; order Rosales; family Moraceae; genus Ficus; species Ficus carica. Next base: position 23,161,521 of record CM019740.1, read on the forward strand.
AACATCACCTACAAGCCTGATGGCACGTACATAGCAGTTGGCAATAGGGTATGTTCTATCTAAAACCTGATGATGCATCTGTCAAACCTTCCAAACTTGCGAGTCATTCGTCTATAACTATTCAATGTGGACTCATACTGTTGCTAGTTATCCATTATGCGGAGCACCATCAGTCCATTTCAGATCTTGAACTAGTGTCATCCGTGTTTCTGCCCTGAGCATGGAAGGAAGGCTAGCATCCATTAATGTTTTTATTCTGTTTTTTGCCTTGAATGTAGGATGATGAACTGACAATTTTGGATGTTCGGAAATTTAAGCCAATTCATAAGCGCAAGTTTAATTATGAGGTAATTTCCCAAGTAGAAGGAGACGCCTCCTCTTTCTATATAATAGTTTCTGTCTGAGGCTTATTCTAGAACTGAACCTTGATCTTCTTGTCTCGTCAGTTTGCCCCTACATTCAAATTCTTCTTGAGCAGTTTCCTTCTTTTCTAGGTAAATGAGATTGCTTGGAACATGACGGGAGATATGTTCTTTTTGACAACTGGAAATGGTGAGGAAATTTTGTTCTGAGAAAAGTGTTTTTTTTTCCCCGTGTGCTGGTGGATAATGATTTAATTTTATATTTCTGTTTAGGTACCGTTGAGTTCTAGCATACCCATCACTTCGACCTCTTGATACTCTTATGGCTCATACAGCTGGTTGCTACTGCATCGCGATAGACCCAATTGGAAGGTATGCCACATGGCTGTCTAATTTTTTTTGTCCCAATTATTGGGACAAATCATTTATTCAATCATTGATCCAGCAAAGCAAATTTCTTCTTTTTGGTTGTTTCAACTACAAGTTGATCTCGGAAGTGTCACCTTTACACTTTCTTGCTGATCTGAAGTATATCTTGTCTACTTTGACAGAAATTTTGCGGTAGGAAGTGCAGATTCTTTAGTTAGCTTGTGGGATATCTCGGAGATGCTTTGCGTGAGGACGTTTACGAAACTCGAGTAAGTTTCATTTTCATTCCCCCTCTTTCCTTCCCTCTGTAAACAGACTTACTCCAATCATGTGGGTCCTTGTAAGAGACTTACCAATCTGTACCTTTCTTCAGATGGCCTGTCAGACGATAAGCTTCAACCATACCGGTGAATTATTGCTTCGGCTTAGCGAGGACCTCTTCATTGATATAGTGAGTATCATGTGGCTTATACTGAGTGGCATGTGGTCATGTAAAGCCATCTGTTTTTCATTGTTACAATATTGAGTAATCTGGTTTGCAACATAGACAAATAATGTAATGGCACAAAAAAGCTCCGTAGTTCGTAATAGTAGTATGGACAATAAGGAAAAAAATCACAACCCCAAGATGGGACTATTGAAAATATTTTTGTCTTGTGTGAAAACAGTCGAATGTTCAAACCGGACAGACGGTGCATCAAATTCCGTGCCGGGCTGCCATGAACAGCGTTGAATGGAATCCGAAATGCAATTTACTTGCATATGCCGGCGATGACAAGAACAAATATCAGGCTGATGAAGGTGAAATTCTACTTTCTCCCCACTGCTTTTGTTGGAATAATTTCTTTTGGCAACTACTAAACATGTTATTAAACATATTTTCTCGTTGCAGGTGTTTTTCGGATATTTGGATTTGAAAGCAGCGCCTAAGATGATCTAGCTAGTTTCGTTGTTAATGCATTTCAGAATTGTTGATTTTGACCAATTTTTAATCTATCTTGTATAATGATGTATCCCGGGATTTGATGAGTTATGATTCAAGAGCTTACAACAGAAAAATAGAAACAAATTTGTGTTACGTTCTGTTTATTGCATGACACGGGTTCTCTCTTGTTCATGCTGCAAGCGGTACTTTCAGAATGAAAGCAAAATTTACGATAAGAACGCGAGACAACAAAAATATAAATAAATATCTTTTAACTTGGTAATTATTCACAAGGAGAAGATGAAGCACACAAGCGGTGTGTTGCTTGCTGAGCTGTTATTACATATTTGCCAAAAGAATCAAATCAAAATTTCTGAGCTTTATGACAGTCAATATATATATATATATATATATATATAGAGTTTTTAATGGGCATGTTTTGTAATTTGGTTGTCAAGTGAAACTAGCTACAAAACAAATCGGACCAAAGTGCCTTCATCCCCTTCGAAGATGTTGTATAAAAACTATACTTCATCACTCTTCTATGCTCCCCCACTTCTGCTTGTTTGCCTGTCAAATTCTCGACCAAAAGATAAAAAATATATATATCACAATAAATGAACTCGTAAGCATGCATCATTATTGATGTCCGTATGCGATTCCACAAAGAGATTGGGCCCTGGCGGGGACGGGAAATGCTTCCCCCGTCCCCAGTCCACGTCCCATCCCGATGACCCCTCTTGATGTGAAGAGAGGTTGGGCTTGGGAGAATGCAAACCCTTGTCCCCATCCCTGCCGAAAGAGAGCGGGGTGGGGACAGGAAACCCCCATAAGCAAATGAAAAAAGAAATCTAGTTACTTTGGAAGCAAAATTCGATATGAATTCAATCAAATTGAAAAATTTCACATACTGTGAGAGAGTGAAACTGTAGTAAAAGTACCTGAACCTTCTTGAAGAAGAAGAAGAACTAGTCCTTGAGCCAAAAAAATGGCGAGATCAAATCCCGCAAAGGACGAGCTTGGGAGCGGGGAAGGAGAGAGCTGCGAAACAAACTAGGCAATGGGGATGAGATAGTGAGAGCACCAAGTGACTGGCTTCCACTTGATCTCGACGCTCGAGCTCTTCATCGCCCTCTTCCCGCCAATCACGGGCTCCTTCGACAGATCGAAGTTCGATCCCTTCATCCTCAGCTCCATTACACACCTAGTCAAGACCTACATCACTCCTCTCCCTCAGAAGCTGCTTCCTCACTTTCCACATCCTCAACAGCTTCACATGAGCCATCAACACCAACAAAACCGACGGTTTGAACCCGATAGAAGACTCAAAATCCACATTTCTTGCCAACATGCCCTTCCACTTCTTTGGAGTGAATTGAGGAGGTGAAGAGGAGGGTGAGAAGCGGGCATGGAAGAGGAAGAAGAGAAGGAGCAGCAGAGGTGGAAGATCTCTTGCGAGTGGACTCCAATCGGGTTTCTTTACGAGCGATTTTGCGGCCGAAGAGATCCTCCTCTCGTTGCCAGAGCTTGAGGAGGAGGAGGTGGCCGGCGCTTTGGGAGATTTCCATTAAAGGGTGCTGGTGGATTGCCGAGATCACCATGTCCATGGTGGCGGTGTCGAGAATTTTTCCCATTGTGCTCTTCGTCGACCGGGATTTCGACGATGTGGGATTCTTTTCGATTCCGCCATTGCTGATGAGGGAAAGAAAAATCAGAAGAATTGAGACCAAAAAAGATACTGAGAACACAATATCCCGAGAAAAAGAAGAAAATGTGAAAAATGAATCAGAAATGTGAATTTTTGACTGTGTTCTACAGAGAGAGAGAGAGGAGAGAGATGAATTGTTGAAGTTTTAGTGAGAGAAAGGAGAAGAGGGAGTGTGGTATTGAATCTGGGATTTGTTGAGAGAGAGAGAGAGAGGGAGAAAAGAAGATGGTTTGGTAACGGTTACTTTTTTTTTTTTTTTTTTTTTTTTCCCCTCTCTGTGTTCTCAAACGTCTGATTCTTGGTTCATTTCATTTTATTTGTTGATCTTTTTCAACGGTAACATTCTTGTATGGACCATGAAAGAAAGTGAAGGCCAAACTTCCAAATGGCCCAGCAGTTGATAAAGCCCAGATAATAAAGATAAATTCGTGAAAACAACCCTTCAAAATAAAATGGGCGATATTCCATAGATGTGATTTTTTGTGAAAGCAATCCTACAAATCACCAGATAATGAGATGAAAAGAAAATTATTAAAAAGGGAGAATGAAGGAAGGATGCATTACTTTTTAATATTATTAAATTAATTGAAGTGAATAACATACTCTATAGCATATTGGAGCAAATGACCGTAAACAACAAATTTACTAGAAAAGATAAATTATTTAATTTACTTCCGGTAAATATTTTAAAATCAACGGCTCAAGGAAAGACACTTCCAGGACCAAATCAGTTCAACCAACAGTAAGTGAAAAAGCCGACTCCTCAAGCAACATTAATTGACATTACTTAGTGTAGAAAATCAATCTCAAAGTATCAAACATGTATAGAATAGAACAAGGGGCATCATATTTGTTTTTTCTGGGAAAGAATGCGCTAAAAAAAATCGGCTTTCGGCCTTTTCACCTATTATCCTTGAAGTAGTGCTATCTGTGTCTGTATCTCTCTGTAAACGATGAGGGAATAAATATATCAATCAATGAGATCCTAAAAACTGCATATTGCCGAAAAAGCGTGTTATACATATTTCCCCCTGTATTTGGGCTTCGGATCTTTACTCAATTTTCCTTCATCACCTGCACTTGACTTGGAATCTGCAGGACTGAAAACGGCAGAATGAAGGTTACCATCTTCTAACCACTTGAGATGATTCTCCTTGAACTCCATATGTTTTATCCTAGCTGCCTCTGCAATTTCTTTGGTGTACGGGCTAATCTTAACCATTGTCAGTAGCACTCGACTGTATCGTGAGCTCAGAATCTGCTCGGAAGCAGAAATCAGTTTGAAGCACTCGTGCTCGGGGTAGTTGTTCACTACTACACAATCATCTTCTCTCAATACTGGGAAGAAGAAATACAAGCCTTCCGCCCATAACAAGCATCCTAGAAGCAAGGTCAAGCAAATCGTGCACACATTCAACTAAGCTGTAAGGTGCAGTTGACGGTATGTGGTCTGTCCTCTTGTCATCGGAACAACATACGGGCTCACAGCTCCCTTTAGCAATTTCCGGCCGCCGGATTTGCGTCCCCCAGCACGAACTCCATAAGGAGGTCACAGATTATGGCATCAAACATCTACAAAAACAGAAAGAAGATTTAAAATTAGGAAACACGACGATGTACTCAGTTATGGTACCGTTACATGCTCATAAACAAGTGTAAAAAGAAAAGCCTTGGGCCATGAAGAAAAAGCTTTTTAACATCAATCTACCAAGTCCAATGTGAACAAAGGAATCCCGACCATTTTCTTCTCGGAAACATTGTATTAAACAAGCCCAATTGTGAACACTGACTCACAGAGATACTAAGGCAAACTTATATAAAAATAATCACTTGTAAGAGAGAGAATTTTTCACTCAACATGCAACAGAAACCGGGGAAAGTTTACCTCTTTTAACCCAGTACGCCAAGGAGGAAGATTGTATCTGCCCTCAACAACGCAATTGGCATTGGTAATCCATACTGTAAAATAAAGTCAACAAACCATTAATAATTTTTCTGTCAAGCTCGAAGATAACTTGGCCAGTTTTTTAGCGAACAGAAAGGTGCAATTGTAGCTTCATGTTCAGATTATGTTATATATATAAGTCTACAATCATAATCAGTAAGCAGATTCACCTGTTTAAAATTGCTCCAGACATTACAGTTGGGACCGCGGCCATCACGTACCACCCTAATGTCAATATCTGCACCCTGAACAATACATATCAGTATGAACTAAAAGGAAAACCATCTTTATGACTAACTTATAAATAGAAATCATAATTTTATCGTTTCCTCCTCCTCTTTTTTTTTCCCCCCCCCCCTCCAGCAAAAAAGTAAATTAAAAAGAGAGGAAAGAAGAAGAGGAAGAAATGCAGACCATTGTCATTGCCCCAAAATGAGCTGCACCACAAGAATGCTTCCAGTTCCAACGAAGGGGTCATACACAAGCTTCCCCGGTGTCCGCCAGAGCTTGATTAGCCATCAAGAAAGCCATCTCCCGCATCCATGGCAGTTGGCCCAAGATATGTGCGGCTTTTCAACTGATAAGTTGGTATGAGTTTTCTATCACACCGCCGATCTCCCCGACCAAAAAAGATTCTTCTTTGAACTATTGGTGGAAGCCCATTATTGGAACCGGAATCATCAGTTTCCATAAGCCAAACTTGTGATCCGGATTTTCAAATTAACTGACCCTGTTACATATCAAGCACAAAAACCTCTATCAATTGTAAAAACAACTTACCATAAAGCGTCAGCTACGAAATTGCAGTGATCAAAATGCTAAAACTCGTTTGATAGGGTGAGTGAGGGGAAGAAACACAACACCCAGATGGCCATTACATTTACTTTAATTATCAAAACAACAGGCATTGTAACAACTGACAATACAAAACAAGCAAAGTTTTATCAAGGAAATCCTAACATACCAAAAAGAAGTTCGGTGAAAGTATATAACTGTTGTAAAGATCAAGTATTGACCGGAAAATTAAGACAGAAACCATCTTTTTCATCATCAATACACCTTAAAGACTGTATGCAAGCAAATCGGTATTTGAACTAAAAATCTTACGAAATATCCGGTGGGACTGTCCCTCAGTTATAACTTTCTTCTAAACAACTTGTAACAACTAGTTGACTACATATTTATATATAAAATCATTAAAAACAGGGGTGAGAAAAAAGGGAAAACCTTAAAGGGATGAAATTGAGGGCCTGCATTCGTTGATTTTGCTCCTGAAAGGTGAAGGCTTTCCCAAAGCTATCGACATTGATCTGAAAGAGCTTTCGGAGTCCAAGTAGGGGCAATTTCCGCTCCTCTGGAAAGCTTTAACAGACTCTTCCAATTCCTCGTAGCTGTCGCCTTCTCCCCAAACCTCGTACATTCCTTTCACAAGTATACCTAGTACGATACCAACAAATCGATCAACAATTTGAAATCTTTCAGAAATGGTGAAAAAAATAAGAAGTAAAAAAAAAAAAAAAAGACGCGGACTTCGATTGGCGATTTTGCGAGCGATGTCTTCGGAGGGGAGATTGACGAAGTGGAAAGGGGAATCTGGGTGGTGTGTTGGGGAAGCCGCCATTCCAAGGAGTGAGCTTTGTCGTTTTCTTCTTCAACGTCGGAAGCTCCGAAGAGGTGGGAGAGAGATTCGACCTCGGCTTTCCTGTAGTCCAACAATCTGTGGTAGAACACGCACAGATACCACATCTTCTTCGATTCGATTCGGTTCGATTTGCTTGTTCGGTTTTTGAATTTTCCGAGGTATTCTTCTGGTTCCGAAATGCTGAAACGACAGACAAATGAAAAGGAAGTCGGACTCGAAGGAGCCGAAATTGGCAAGATGCAAAAAGCAAAACCCCATAAACCCCGTTAACTTTGCATTCATGCCTTTAATTTGTACACATTCATAATTGTCCCCTGAACTTTGGACTTTATAATGATTAACCCCTCAAACTTTAAATTAGCACATCCGTTCCCCTTAAACTTTAAAAAGTTATCAAGTTTACCTCTTCTACTAACTTTTCGATGGAATTTGACAAGATAAGAGGTAGGGAAATATATACAAAATGAATGAGATGACAAATTTATCCTTTGTATGAACATAGGTATACACAAAATAATATGAACAAAAAAGTAATAAGAATGAGACCATCTCCAATTTATTGGTCTATGCTAATGTTATGTTTAGTGCAAATAAAGTGTGAAAATAGCATTATTCTACTTTATTTCAATGCATAATGTTATTTGTACCTTTTGTCATTATTATTGTGTTTTGGAACTTATTAAAATGAGCATTTAATAAATAAATAATTTTAAAATGTAATAATTGTATTAATTACATGATAAAAGTCAAGCCAACAACTAATATGAATCAATTATTAAATTTGATATTGATTATGTCTTATGGTAAATGTCATAAAATTTAGCATTTGACTAATTTAATATCAAATATAACACTCCATTGAAGATCATTTTTTTTTTTAATTCAAAATGTCAAAATTTACCATTGGTATAACTTTTTAGCATTACATTGGAGATACTCTAAAATGTTATTCTCATACTATCTTACAGAAGGAATTTGAAGTGAATATTGAATATGAAGAGTTTTTTTTTATTTATTATTATTATTATTCTTTTCTTGTAATTTCTACCCACCGGAAGTGTAATTTCCTAAACCGAAAAAATTTACCGATGGTCCTTTTGCTGTAGAATTTTGCCACTTGTGCTCCATCTTTTTGACACAAAACAAGTTGAAAAAGGCCAAAATAACGAAAAGAAAGAAAATAAGTTTGACATTTACAATTAGACAGGGATGCTCTTTGATTCTTCAGCTAAAAATAAATATGAAAAAAAACATTTATGTGTAGACAAATTTTTGATAGCTCATTTGTGAAAAAAAAAAAAAAAAGGAGAAGGTTTTTTTCTTTTTCTTTTCTTTTCTTTTTTTGTGAAGGAAAAAAAAAAAAAAAAAGAAGTATTTAAGGATATGAGAATCACAATTGCGGCTTAGAATATTCTGCACTTTTAAGAAATAATAGTATTATAATGCCACCAACTTCAAAAGAACAAAGAATATGTATATGAAACGTATTTCAACTTTGTCCAAAAAAAAAAAAAAAGAGAGACAGTGCACAAATATTATTTCTTTTCCTCCACTTTTATAAAGTCTGTTGTTCAACCGATCCAATATTTCGATGTGATCTTATCTAGCCGTTTTTTTAAGGGATGCGTTTGGTATATCGGTTAGGAACGAAATTTTTAAGTTAAAATTGATTGATTTTTAAACAATTAGTTAAAATTTTTAAAGATACTAAAAAAAAAGAGACAAAAATTATGATGGTATTTTTGGATTTGAAATAGAGAGCCAAACAGAAGCTAAAAAAATTTACAATGTTATCCAAAAGCACCAAGATTTTATGTAGATGTGTCCCATGAGGGACTATTAAAACAATGGATAAATGTTTTTCAATTAAATCAAGAGAACATTTGTCCCTTAATTATATGTCTCCCACTAAAAAAAGAGCGAGTAATTTATCCGCCAGATTTTGATCGAATAGTTTAAAAAAAATGTATACAAACATCCCAAAAAATAAGATGTATCAAAACATTCTCTTTTTTTCTTTTTGTTAATTCAAGTTATTTAAAAAAAAATAATAGTCCCAAATCAGAATCAGAAAACAAAAGTAACAATAATAAAATTGAAAAAAGCTATTAGCTTTATTAAAATTAAGAAAATTAAAAGAAAAATAAAATGGTTAATAGTTGACTCTATAAACGGTGGAGTTGGGATCTCAATTGTCAAACGTGGAAATGTGTCATTTGGTCCTTTTTTAATTTTTCTTTTTAATTTTTAATTTTTCATATGGCTTAAATTCTGCCACGTGTACTGAATGAACAATGGCCCCACCTTTCCTTGTCACCGGACTTATGTGTTGCCGTCGACACCGAAAGTCATAGGAGCTTTGTTTTTTTTTGCCAATCAGCACGCGCCAGTAGCCGGTGATTTTATATTTTATATTTCCCTTTTTCTAGTTTCGTGCAAGGAAATTAAAAGAAAAAGAGGTTTTCTAAATGAATTATGGGTAATTATCATTGTGTAATTTGAAGATTTGAGTCTTACGTATTAAAAAAAAAAAATAGTGATACCTAAAACTACCGATCAAATTTATGTGATAACATTACATATAAATATGTATTTAATAGTAATGTTAAATCCTTTTGTTGTACTACATGATTCTCTTAAAAAAAAAAAAAAACTATATTTAAGTGCACTACTTCGTGAAATAAAAAGGAATATATTTTAATATATATATATTTTCGATTCATATAACTATTATTTTATCTTCATGTAAATTTTGAAAATTTTATTATTAATAGCATGTATTAATTAAAAAAATATTATAGATTAATAAGTTAATATTAGAATACATTAGTTTATTTTAATTTTTTTCTAAAATTAATTAATTTCTTAATTAATTTTTAAAAAATTAATCAATAATAATATTAAAATTCCAATTTAAACCAGTAACCAAACGAGATTGCCTCTAATCTTATTAAGCTATAATCTTAATCATGTTGCACTAAGCACAATATTTACCAAGAGAAAAATACAAAATATATTAAAAAAAAAGAAAAAAATTTCAATGCGACCACATTATTTACCAAGACAAAATATAAAAAAAAGGAAAAAGATGTGGAAAAAAAAAAAAAAAAAAATCTCCAATCCCAATTCCCAATCTGTCGTCTCTCTTTCTCTCTCTCTCATAGATGTCTGTCCTATATAAGCTGTCAAGCTGAAGAAGAAGAAAGACAACAGTGTTGACGACTTCATTTCTCTCTCTCTCCTCTGTTTTTTTTTCCATTTCTTGTCGCCAAAGAAAAGTTTCTAGAGAGAGAAAATCAAAATCCCCTCTCTATAAATTCACATTTCTCCTCCTCCTTCTCATCCTCCTCAGAGAGAGTATTTCGAGCTTCTTTTTCTCTTGAATTCTCTGTGTTTTTTTTGTTTTTCTTAATCAGTTTCTTCTTCAAGTTATGCATCTCTACAATGCTTGGCTTCCGCCGCCGGTGGCCAGCGAGACCCGCCGCGAGAAGGAGTCCTTCGCTCGCGTTGTCGCCGCCGTCACCAACTCCTACCGCTCCGACGATCCCGATTCCGTTTACGCCACTCTCAAATGGGTCTCCGTCGTCGACCTGTTCGTCCCCCCCTCTCTCTCTCTCTCTGAATTTCTCTCTCTAATAACTCAAATTGTTGCGATTGAATTGAAAGTTTACTTTTTTAATTTCTTGTGATTTTGATTTGTGGCGGTTCTGGGTTTTTTTTAATTGGTTTCTGATTTAATTTTTGGTTTAGAAGGCTTAATGGGATCTAATTATGGTTAATTAACATAATTAACCACTAAACCAGTTTGAAATGCTCTCTCTATTCATTGTTTGTGTATTGTAAGAGGACATTAGTTTAAACCTTCAAGGATTAAGCTGAAAATTTTATTCATTTATAAGATTTTTTCTAAAATTGTTGTGTGTGAAGCTCTTAATTCATAATTTTCTTGGAACTTTTTCTTTCTTTTTTCTCTTTCTGTTCCAATTTTGATTTGTAAGGTTTTATTTTTGGATTTATCGAGTTAATAGCTACATTGGATGAAGAGCCTCAGTTTCAAGAATATTATAACTTTTCTCTCTCGTTATACTCTTTATTATTATTATTATTATTATTATTTTTTTTTCATTTTCTATTTGTTGGGGGTTCTGGGGGGTTTATATGGAGTTCAGGTCGAATTGGGTTTCTGCTGATCTCTGAAAAGAATTGTAGTTGTAGATTTGTTGGTAGGAACTATAGTTGTGGATTTGTAAGTACTAAACGAGTTTTGAAAATGCCGTCTTTTTGGTCTTTAACCATTAGTGGTGTATTGTTAGATGACTTTGCCATGAATGTTTATATTGGATGGAGACATTAGTTTCAATAGTTAAGCTGAAACTCTGTTCATTTAAAAGTATGCCCTTTAGTACCTGAGCTAAAATCCGAGGATAGAACGGGTTGTTGTTGAGCAATGGGCAGCTTGAGCTGAAGTTAGAGTTGAGTTTCTTACTAGACTAACTCAACTCGGTTTCTAACTTTTGTGAGATGCCATGGTGCCATTCATGCTAGTTATGTTGTTGTAAGGGGACTGCATTGTTGGAGATGATGATTTAGTGGTAGGTGTAAGTTGACTGATATGAACTCAATGGAGCAATAGCGGAGCTAGAGAATTTTTTTTAAGTGGGGACACAATATAAAACATTGGAGAATTTTTTTTTTAATGAAAGTTGAATGAGGACATAGCTATCGTTCTCTATATTGTGATTTTCTTAGTGATTGGTGGCACATCTCTATTTACAAATATATAAGGTATAAATTTAGAATTTTAGAATCTCAAGAGGGGTACATGGCCCCACTGAGATATAAGTAGCTTTGCCCCTGCAATGAAGTGCTTCTCTCTCTATCTTTCTGTCTTCCCTGTGGGCTTCAGAGTTGCATGTCATTGTCCCAATAAATAACTTACCGAGAATGCAATATCATTCTATGCCCTCAAGCCTAGGTTAGAATAAGGGGTTGCAAATTATGGTTAACAGTTTCTTGGTAATTTGTTTCTAGCACTTTCTCGGCTTGATCCATGTTGTTTAAGAAGTGGTAGATGGTATAAAGAGGATCCTTTAGTGTAATTGTGAATGGACCCCTTTTATATGCTCAATGTTATCTTATAGATGGTCAGATGGGTGTACCTGATATATTATATGTTTCAAAAGCAGTTTCATAAAGGCGAAAAGTGAGGTAGCTTTGGAAGATGTGAATGCTATTATCGAGGTTGGGTTAGAATTGTTCCGCATGTCGGAAAACAAGCTTTATGCCCAGGTGATAACTTGTATTTCAAAAGATTATTCTTACCGCACCTGTTTACTATTGTTCCTCTTCATTTCCTGAATGCCAATCCTGTTTGAATGAATAGGTTAGATGGGGAAATGTTCTGGTCAGGCTACTCAATAAGTACAGAAAGAAATTGTCACTGAAAGTTTCATGGCGGCCATTCTATGATACTCTGATCCACACACATTTCACCAGGTGAGTTTTACATTTGCAGCTTCCTTTTGCATTCATGTGGGCTTACTTAGATTTTGTTTTCATATACATATGGTCTTTGTTCTTGTGTGAATATTTGTATATGTGAACCTTAGGAGATTTTTTAATTTTTAAAATTTTGATGTTATTGTGCTTGCCGTCAATATCTCTTTGTGAGCCAAGAAATTTTTTTTGGCTTACTAAATATACCTTTTCTGGCCTTCCACTAACTACTTGGTAGTTAATGATCTGGCACAACAGAATAATTTGCAAACGTTGTGAACAATATACTTTGTGCATGTAATTGGAATAGGAATACTGGACCAGAAGGCTGGAGACTGAGACAGCGACATTTCGAGACTATTACTTCCCTTGTTCGGTCCTGTCGGAGGTTCTTCCCTCCAGGTTCTGCACGTGAGATATGGTCTGAGTTTAGGTACGTGTGCTTTGAGGCATCTTTTTCTCAATTTTGTCAATTTATAAGAACCATGTTATTTTCAGATTTTTTTTTTCCTTCCATAAAAATCTGTTGTTATTGAAGGTATCTCTAAGGAATTTTTAGAGTTCCACCTGGTTTCAGTTACATCTGCATATGCGTTGTGTACATTTTCTATATGACTGACTTGTTAATCTCATACCAGATATCTTTGGTGTTTCTTTCAAAGTAATTGGTAGATGAGAAAAACTTAACAAAATTATTCTCTTGAATTTTAAATCAACCTATCTAAAAAAACAAAAATGCAGATCTTTATTGGAGAATCCGTGGCATAATTCATCCTTTGAGGGATCAGGGTTCGTGAGGCTCTTTCTTCCAACAAACTTGGACAACCAGGAGTTCTTTTCAGAGTAGGAGCATATATTATTCAGAATTATTTCTCTTTGTAAATTCGGAATGAATTATTGGGGAAAATTAAATTCCTATTTTGACTGCAGGGACTGGATTAAAGAGTGTGTAGCCCTGTGGGAGTCTATACCAAAATGCCAATTTTGGAACAGTCAGTGGGCAGCCATTATAGCTCGTGTCATAAAGAACTACAACCACATTGATTGGGAGCCTTTCTTACCCATGCTTTTCACTAGATACTTAAATATGTTTGAGGTGATTGTATGAGCCTTAAAAGTAGCTTGGTTCGTATTTTAGTTAATTTGACTTGCTACCCCATTTTATGATAGATGGGTGTAAAAAGTACTTGTGATTGACACACACGATATTTACATACTCAACTTCATTTGTAATGGTAGGTTCCAGTGGCAAATGGAAGTGGGTCATACCCTTTCTCTGTTGATGTCCCCAGAAACACAAGGTTCTTGTTCTCCAATAAAACCATGACCCCAGCAAAGGCCATTGCGAAGTCAATTGTAAGATATTCATTATGTTACTGCTTACACTCTGCAGCATATCTTCCCACAGTGTTGATGACTTGTTTTCCATGTATACAGTCGTTACTATTTATAACATGTCCTTTTGCAAAACTGCAGGTTTTCTTATTGAGACCTGGTGGCTCAACGCAGGAGCACTTTGAGAAATTGGTCAACCTCTTAGAACAGTTTGTATACTTGCATTTTGACATCATTGGTCTTGTTGTTTCAGTATTTTTCTTCTTTTTAACTTAAAAGGTTTTGATTTTGTTATTTATTGTTGTAGATACTATCATCCGTCTAATGGTGGTCGCTGGACCTATTCTTTGGAGCGTTTTTTGCTGCATCTTGTAGTTTCATTCCAGAAACGCCTACAACACGAACAACTGTAAGAATAAACCAGCAATATATGAGATCTGTTGTTGTTTGCCATATTTTATGGTTCTTCTAAAATTGTTTTGGTGCAGGAACACATGTGAAAATAATCTCGGAAGGGCAGAAAGGACTTCTTTTGTCAATGTGCTGCTGAAGTTGATTGATCGTGGCCAGTATAGCAAAAACGAACATCTTTCTGAGACAGTTGCTGCAGCCACTTCAATATTGTCATATGTTGAGCCTTTCTTGGTCCTTCCTTTTGTTGCATCTCGGTTCCATATGGCCTTAGAAACGGTTAGTCAATCTTATACATTTTGTTGTTTCCTTCTTAAAGTACAATGGATTTTATCTTGATTGTATATGGTTTTTCATTAGAATGCCACATCAGCTTATGAGAGAGTATGTTCACTCTTGTAAATGGAACCTTGTCTTTGGAATAACTTCTCTTTTACCAACTTTTGTGTCTAGTCAGATGACTGCAACCCATCAACTAAAAATTGCTGTGATGTCAGTAGCATTTGTCGGGCGTTCACTATTTCTGACGTCCCTGTCAGCTTCTGCAGTAAAACTTGTTGATCTTGGTGGTGGTGGTGAGGAATTCATTGATCTTATGATGGTTTCTCTGTCCAACGCATTACTTGGTATGGATGCCAATGATCCTCCTAAAACCTTGGCAACCATGCAATTAATTGGTTCCGTGGTTTCCAATGTGAGTACACAATTTCCGTGAGCACTTCTAATGACAGTTCATGCCTATACATTTTGCTTATGAGCTTAATTTTCACAGTTGGCTTCTTTGAATGACAATATTGATGAGCTACCCTCCTTGCCTATGATTTGCTTCTCTGAATGGTTGGATGAGTTCTTGTGCCGCCTATTTTCCTTGCTTCTACACTTGGAGCCAAGCAGTGTCATGTAAGAAATGAACTTATATACTCATCATATAAGTAATGAACTTATATACACATTCGTTTAGTTCATAGTTTATTATTAAAAAATTTAAGCACTAATGCCCCCTGAATTTCTTGCGTGAAAAATTATCTTTTTGGTACTTCCATGCGTGAAAAATTATCTTTTTGGTAATTTATTCCCTGAATTAGTCATAGGATTACCTAAAATTTAACTCTGGTTAATAATTGAAGTTAATGGCCACTCTTGTGGAAGTTCAGAGACTATATTGCCAAGAAAAAAGTCCAGGAGGGGCACAAGGCTAAAAACTTGAATTCTATGGAAATAGTTCTCTTCTTTACTCTTTAGTGAATGTTATTGGTCACTGGTGCTGCAGCAATGAGGGCCTACATTCATCAGCAACATCAGGAACTTTTCTGGTCGAGGATGGCCCATACTATTACTGCATGCTTGAGATCTTGTTCGGGGCGACTTTCACAACCCTTGTTTAATCAGGTCAGTGTTCTTGCTCTTGCCTGTTGGCTTCAACTTCTCGGTGAAGCTCTTCTTTGTCTAATATTTTCAGCAAGACATTGTTGTAAGCTTTTCTTTATATCAAATTACAGGCCTTAAAGAAGATTTCCAAGTTTGTCAGAACAAATATCCTTCCGGGGGCAATTGCAGAGGTTGGACTGCTTTGTTGTGCATGTGTTCATACAAATCCGGAAGAGGCTGTAACTCACCTTGTTGAGCCAACTTTGTTGTCTGTAATGTCATCTTTAAAAGGGATACCTGTTACAGGATTTGGAAGAGGAATATTCAATGCATCGACTTCAACCAAGGTACATTCTCTTGTGTTTTACTTATTTTGTTTCATGCTGTGCAAGATTCCCATTACGAGGTTAAAAATGGCTCTCTCTCTCTCTCTCTCTCACAGGGAAAACCATCGATTTCTCCGGCTCTTGAAACAGCAATCGATTATCAATTGAAAATATTATCAGTAGCAATCAGTTATGGAGGTCCTGTGCTTCTACGCTACAAGGATCAGCTCAAAGAAGCCATCGTTTCTGCTTTTGACTGCCCGTCTTGGAAGGTTTTTGTTTCTTCTGTTTGTTATGATCCCTTAAACTTGGCAAAAGGTTCTGCTACTTTTGTGCCTAAATAGTAAATAGCCCTTATTTGCAAAATCAAATGGTTTTGTCTTAGTGGTTTTGGGTTAATTGTTTTGCCAATTGACAGATCAATGGAGCTGGAGATCACCTTCTGCGATCCCTCCTTGGAAGCCTGGTTCTTTATTATCCTATTGATCAGTACAGGTACGCCAATCCCTTTCTCTTCCGGTTCCTTTTATCTCTTTTACTGATACACAGAAGATTAAAGAATGATAATAAACAGAATTGAAGTTTAATAAGTGAAATTTCTTGTTTCCTAGATGTGTTTTACGACACCCAGACGCTGCTGGATTAGAGGAATGGATCAGCACTAAAGATTTTTTCGATGATAAACATTTGGCGGGTCCCAAGTGGCATATCCCAAGTGCTGAAGAAGTTCAGTTTGCAAATGAGCTTTTGGACCTTCATTTCCGTTCGGCTTTGGATGATCTTCTTAGAATATGTCAAACTAAAATTCATTCTGATCCAGGTAAACCTCTCTGGGACTTTCAGTAAGTTTTCTATGGAATGGTCATTGTAACCGAAGCAATTGTTGATTTCTCACGATAGGATTGTTTCCTGATAGTTGGCCCATTTTTGTGTTGTGGAAGATTTTGGAATAAAATCAGCTTGAGTGTGAATCTTCACTTATGATTGTAGTGGTATTGTTTTTGAATTTTTTTTTTTTGGTCTTTGGCGCAAAAGTGAAACATTCTCACCACATGGAGAGTTTTCGCAATTCTCTTTATACATTAGTAAATCCTAATATATACATGCACCTGTATTCACTATTACATTTATAGACATTACCCACTGTAGCTTATGGTACATGTAATTTTGTTAAACAGGAGATGAGAAAGATCACTTGAAAGTGACCCTTTTGCGCATAGATTCGTCGCTGCAAGGTGTTTTGTCTTGCTTGCCAGATTTCCTTCCAACCTCCAAAATGGCACGGTTGAAGATCCGGAGCATGCTTTTTTAATAGCTGGGGCAACCGGTTCAACTGTTGGCAGCATTGAATTACGGGAAAAGGCTGCTGAGATTATACATACGGCCTGCAAGTAATATTTTGCTAAAAAAATTCCTTGCTAAATTTGTTCATTCAGTGTGGCTTTTTCGTATTTACTGAAGCTTATTATTTTTGGGGATTGAACAGATACTTAGTGGAGAAAAAATCGGATGACAGCATCCTATTGATCCTCATTATTCGTATCATGGATGCTTTGGGAAACTATGGTAATCTTTTTGATCTATGGCTTTGTGTATTGAAATTTACAGAATGTATACTATAGATCGTGCCTTCATTTTTCCCCCCTTTATTTGCTGCCTAACATCAATTCCTTTTCTACCTCTCTTGTATAGGAAGTCTGGAATATGATGAATGGGCAAATCACAGGCAGGCTTGGAAGTTAGAATCTGCCGCTATTATAGAACCTCCAATAAATTTTGTCGTCTCATCCCATTCTAAAGGAAAAAGAAGGTAAAATAATGCAACCTTTTCTTTTAATTCATGAACTCGCATCTATATGTTTGTAATGACATAAAAAAAAAAAAAAAAAAAAACAGGCCAAGATGGGCACTTATCGACAAGGCATATATGCACAATACGTGGAGATCATCACAATCATCGTATCATCTATTTCGCACTAGTGGGAATTTCTGTCCACCGGACCATGTGAATCTTATGATGGATGACCTTCTGAATCTCGCTTTGCATAGCTATGAAACCGTTCGTGCGTAAGTTTCAAATCTTATTTGGCCCTGTTCCATGCTGAAAATGTAGTAGAGTGAGAAGTTATCCCCAAAAAAAAAAAAAAAACACACTAAAATTTTATAATATTGTTGAATTTGTGCTGTAGTTTATTAGTTTTCCATTTATTTGCCTGCCCACATATCCTAGGAGTACATGCCTTTAACTATTTCCTAAAATCCTTCTACAGTGGCGTCAATGCAGAATAGCTGAACATTTTGAAACTTTAGGTGGTTAAATTTTGACAAAGAAGATAAATAGATGTTTCAATGAATATCTTAGAAGACGTTATTTTTCTTTTGTTTTTGGTTTCTTCAACAGTTAAATAGTATGCTTATGTTGTCTCTTTGTTCTTGATTTCTAATTGTATGCTTCATTTTGTTATTTCCTTCAAAAATGCTTTGATTGGAGAAACTGTTTGACCAATTTAGTGTAAATGACTTGATATCCAGGCTTGCTGGAAAATCTCTTTTGAAGATGATAAAGAGATGGCCGTCTATGATTTCAAAGTGTGTTCTCACACTCACCGAGAACTTACGGAACACAAAAGCACAAGAGTATGCAGTTCTGGGCTCTTGTGCAGTCCTTGCCACACAAACGGTTCTCAAGCATGTGACAATGGTAGTGATTTGAAACAAACTGCATGCCATAAGATATTTAAGAATTGGAATATTCTGATTTTTTTTTTTTACCCAGGACCCTAAGGCGTTTTCTTCATTTATTCTTGGGATTCTTTCAAGGTAACCTTATCCGAAGGAGTAGTTGTTGATGGAACCAACTTTAATTGGCTAAATTAGTTATGTCATTTCATCCATCACGCCAGAGATACATAATGTCTACCTTCTATGGTGATAAATTGTTGCTGTCGCTATCATGTCAAATTCTGTCATCTCAGTTTCTGGCTTTTGTTTTGATGTTGTCACGTTGGTGCCACAATGCAAAAAGTTGGTCAACAGTTGGTGTCTTTTTTGTTTTTTTCATTTTCTTTTCTTTCTGTATTGTTGTTGTTGTGTGTGTGTGTGTGTTTTTTTTACAACGTGTTGTTTATTCATGAGCACTGTCATTCATCACCAAAATCACATGTAACAGTAGAATAAAACTGTCATATGGCAAACGGTAAAAATTATTGAGTCCCACACTACTACGTGAGAGTTTTAATGAACTAACGTATATATGGTGATATAATTGTAATTATATCACCAATTATGATAATCAGCGTTTTTGATTTTTCAATGTGGTTACTTGTTGAAAGATACATGATTGGTGTCAATTATATTGTATCTGATTACAACTTGTTTTTTTTCCTTCTTGAAGCTCTCATCATGAATCACTGAAATCCCAGAAAGCGATCAATGAGGTAGGATCTTTCCACATGATTTTAGTCTATGGTTATGTGTTAGAGGAATTTTGATATGATACGAGTTCCTGCAGCTTTTTGTCAAATACAACATCCACTTTTCTGGAGTATCTAGACGCATTTTCAGAGCGCCGAACGATCATTTAGACGGCCAAGATTTTTCAGATTTGGTCTCTCAGATTGGTTCCATGAGTTTTGATTCTGTTGGTTTGCATTGGAGGTATGCATAAGATTATATTGGCTGCATTTTTCTAGTTGGTGTTTTCAAGTTATGGATGCCTTTTTTCTCAGATTGCCTTCTTTTTAAGGTACAATCTGATGGCGAATAGAGTTCTACTCCTGTTAGCTATGGCGTCGAGGAACAACCCAAATTCCTCTTCAAAAATTATGAGTGAAACTGCTGGTTCGTTCATACTCTTATCCACTCATGATTGCCTTTGATTCCATTTATCCCTTAATTAATTGTATCTATCAGTTTTATAACCAATTAATGTTAATGGCTTTCCAGGTCATTTCTTAAAAAGTCTAAAAAGCCAACTTCCACAAACAAGAATACTTGCCATTTCTGCTTTAAACACACTGTTGAAAGAGTCACCTTATAAACTCTCAGCTGAAGAACAGACCCTCTCTCTTGGAAATTTGCAAGAAAATAGAACATCATCGCTTGAAGGTGAATTAACTCAAATTTTTATGGAAGAGGGGTTTTTTAACGAGACTTTGACTAGTCTTTCTCATGTTCACATCACTACGGACGAAAGCACATCTTCCAGAGGAAATTATGGAAATTCTTCTTTTCAGAGCTTAGCAGATAAATCCATCACTCGTTTTTATTTCGACTTTTCTGCTTCATGGCCTCGCACTCCTAGTTGGATATCATTATTAGGTACTGATAACTTTTATTCGAGCTTTGCAAGGATTTTTAAGCGGTTAATACAAGAATGTGGCATGCCAGTTTTATTGGCACTTAAAAGCTCATTGGAAGAGTTTACAATTGCCAAGGAGAGGTCTAAGCAATGTGTTGCTGCGGAAGCATTTGCCGGGGTGTTACATTCTGATGTAAATGGTCTCGTAGAAGCATGGGACAGCTGGATGAAGGGCCAGTTGCAAAATATCATTCTAGCGCAGTCAGTAGAATCAATACCAGAGTGGGCAGCTTGTATACGTTATGCAGTTACTGGAAAAGGAAAATATGGAACAAGAATTCCTCTTTTGAGGCAGCAAATATTGGATTGTTTAGCCACACCTTTGCCTCCAACAGTAACCACCACTATAGTCGCCAAGCGCTATGCTTTTCTTTCAGCCGCTCTTATCGAAGTATCCCCACAGAAGATGCCCGTAACCGAAATTCAGCTCCACTTCAAACTTCTGGAGGAGCTGCTTGGTAATATGTGCCATTCATCTGCTCAAGTAAGCATGCTTCTTTTTATTTGTTATACCAACGTCCTTGTTAACTACTTATTAATTTGTGTCTTAATATCTATCAGGTTTATGTGTGTACAATATATACTGGAAAACCACGAATGCTTTCTGTTCTCTTCTTTTTGTGTTTTTTTTTTAACCATGTTCTAATGCCTATATGATGTTGAACAGGTAAGGGAAGCTATAGGTGTTGCTCTTTCCGTGTTATGCTCAAATATTCAGCTTTATGCATCGGTTCACCGTGATCATTCAGACGAGGGTGGAAATATGAATCTTGAAAACCTTCTTAAACAGAGAAGCTGGGTTAAATTCCTCAAAGAGCGAGCATTGGAAGCGGTGATTAACATTCAGCGTACCAATCAGTCAGACAGCTCAGAGATCAAGAGTGCAAATCAAAATGGGCATCTGAATGGTGATTCACAAGATGATGCCAAATGGATGGAAACGGTACCTTAAAAAAAAAAAATAATAAAATAAGGATTTTTGGCGTAATATTTTCTGACATTTAAAATCTTTTACTGATCAGTTTACTTTTACATTTTGTGAAGCTTTTCCATTTTATCATCTCATCTTTGAAGTCTGGGAGATCTTCATATTTGGTTGACGTACTCGTGGTCTTCTTTATCCTGTAATATCCTTGCAGGTTCGTGAAGTTCCTAAATTTGATCAGTTTCATAGATCTTTAGTGGTGGTGGTGGTTGTTGTTGTTGTTGTTGTTTTTTTTTGTTTTTTTTGTTTGAGGAATATGACTGAGCTAAATATGTTTTATTTCTCTTCAATTAATAGGAAATAGTTTGTTGTTGTTGTAGTGTAAAGATTTTAAAGTATGACTATGAGCTAAACGCATATATTTCTCTTTTATAATGCTTAAAATATTTTGAGATATCTCCTGCTTGGGATCAATTCGTCTTTATCTTAGAGATTTATTTTTTTGCTTTCTAAAGGAAACGTCGAACAAAGATTTGTCAACCTTGGCCAAGGCGGCTTTCGAATTGCTAAAGTGGAGGGTTTTCTGGGAACCTAATCTCCAGGAGGCTCTATCTGTGATTCTTTCTTCAGCCAATGACTCCAACTGGCGAACTAGATCAGCAACATTGACGTTTCTGAGAACTTTCATGTACAGGTATTGTATTTCTTCCCGGGACTCAACATTGCATCTCTATTATTTCATTATTTGCGATAAGATCATCGCAAAAATACATACTAAGGCCCGGTTTGGGATTGTTTTTAGAACCCCTAAAAGCACTTTTTACAGAAAACGATGCAACAATAGTGTCTCCGTTTGTAATTTTGGGCTAAGTACGAATAGTGCTTCTCTGAAAAGTACCGCAGTACCAAACTGGGTTTAAGTGTAGTTTTCCTTAAAATAAATACTCAAATTAAATCGAGTCTGGATTAGGTTTTTACATCTTTGGTCCTCCTCCACCGCAAATTCTTAACTTTCCCAGTTTTGAATAATGCCTTGTATTGAAGAAAAATAATAAATAATTGTCGTATGAACTGAATTACAGGCACACCTTCATTCTTTCGAGCACGGAGAAACAACAAATCTGGAGAACTGTTGAGAAGCTGCTAGTAGACAACCAAGTTGAGGCAAGTTCTTTGCTCTATGTGAAATAGTAAAGTAATTTCCATCAAAGCGGGTGTTGTGCAGTAAATTCCTTTCTTTATGGCATTAAAAAAATTTGGACCCTGTCATATCAAAGACTTGATTTTTCATTTTTTTGTTTGTTTGTTTTGTTTTGTTTTGTTTATAGGCTATAGACGCCTGAAATGTAGTTAATTCTTAAATTTTCAATAGTATAGTCTTTAATTTAGAGGTGGGATTCTCATGTTTACACGTCTATTTTCTGGTGTCAGGTAAGAGAGCATGCGGCGGCAGTTCTAGCAGGCCTAATGAAGGGCGGGAATGAGGACCTAGCTAAAGACTTTCGCGATAAAGCTTACAAGGAAGCAAGTAGCCTTCAGTGGAAAAGGAAGCAGAGGTTAATTTTAATGCCTTCATTCTCGTCTCTATTCCCGCCTTGTGTTTGGAATACTTATCAGTCCTGGTCTTCTTGAAAGCTTTAGAGACATCGTGACGTGACCATCGGGGAAAAATAGGGACCTAAAAGATTTAGTGGAAGGATACCTATTAACTTTAGATCTTTAATTATGTTAGTTTTGCTTTTTCTGCTTTTGTTGTCCTCTTTTCTTTGTTCTCAGTTAGGGAAGTTTCTATAAAAATAAAAAATAAAAAAATCCATCTTTAAATTATAAGGCACTCGTTTACTTCATTTGTTTACTTTTCCACGGATTCAATTGTTCAAAAAGGAATTCAGAGAGAAGAGAAAAAATTTTACCTGTGTGTTCGTGTAAAAATTGTGGAATATGAGAATGTAAAACTTTGTAAGCGGGCTAAGTGCTGGTTTTGATTTGTGAGTGCAGAAATTTAAGTTCAAATCGGTCAATAGCTTCGACACATGGTGCTGTTCTTGCATTGGCAGCTTGTGTATTATCTGCTCCTTATGACATGCCCAGGTATGCAATATCCGATTCAAGCAACTGATCTCGCCTCTACATTTGTATACCCCTTTTTCTTGTGTATTCTCTTGAGCAATTTTTCGTACTTTCTCAGTTGGTTGCCAGAGCACGTTACCTTACTAGCTCGGTTTGTCGGGGAGGCATCTCCTGTTAAATCTACGGTTACAAAAGCAGTTGCGGAGTTCCGGCGTACCCATGCAGATACATGGAATATTCAGAAAGATTCTTTTACCGAAGAGCAACTTGAGGTAGCTCCTTAAAAGACATATTATACCTCCTAATTGAAGTTTTCAATTTTTTTTTTTTTTTTTCCTCAAACCTTCTTTTGTTGGTGCTTGCAGGTTCTTGCTGATACGTCCTCCTCATCGTCATATTTTGCTTGATTTGGAACGTATTTATAGCGATTGAATAATTTCGTTTTATAATATATTTGTAGTGATTGGATAGTTATGTTTGTTAAACATTGATTGAAACTGATAGCAGGAAATAATGTAACAATTTTTTTACTTTTCTATTTCTTTTTCATGGTCCATAAAAATGAGCTTTATTTACACTTTAATGTTTATCACTGCTAGTTTATTTTCCTTGGTAAAGTGATAAAATCCTTGCCTATTAAATTCCCTGCTTTTTGCATAAATTTCTGTTAGACTACTGGATGCATTAGGTCATTAGAGGGTAAATCCCATAGGACGTTGTCGGAGTTGAAGACAATAGGCTTTGTTCTCATCTCCTTTGTAGCCCGAGAGTCCTCCGCGTTTTCTTCTAGTTTCTCTGGCAAGCTGGCTTGCCGGTCAACTGCTATGCATGTGCTTCCGTTACAGATACTCTGGTTCAACAGTGATCCATCATGTTCGTTGCTAAAAGTCGATGGCTCATATGGAAACCCAGAAACAGAGAATGGGAAAGCACTGCAGTTGCCTGTGAAATTTGCAAATGTGGGTCCAGCAGAGTTCCAAAGCACATCAGGCTCCTGGATTGCCCTTGACAGACCGACTATGATCTTCTCGATGGCGTCATTGTCCTGTTCTTCATGCTTACTGTTAATGTAAGTGGCTGGGGCATTTCCTATTGCTGTATTAGATTGCTGCAGCTGAAAGTCAATGCGTCGTTTAGTGAGCAGATGTAGCATCTCATCTTTGAAGCTGCCAACCGCTGCCTTGGCTAGGTGAGCCACTTGTGGGCGTTCCAGCGTGGTTGCAATCTCTGCCATCAGATGCGAAAATGGCTTGTGAGTGACGGGATCGATTCCCATACCTGAGAGCTTCTTTTTCAGCTTGGTAATCCAGTGGTTCTTCACATCGTTATCTGTACGGCCGGGCAGCTGGGCTGCGATTATTGACCATCTATCATATTCCAAATATGAGTTAAACTTTTCAAAAAACAGAAATTGCAATATCTTTTCCACATTCAGAGGAATAAAGTAGTGTACCTGTTACCAATAATGGAGTGAAGCTTGACAATGGTTTGCTCTTCCACATCGGAGAATTGGCCATGCTTGAGGTCAGGCCGGAGGTAGTTAGTCCAACGCAACCGGCAGCTCTTCCCGCATCTTTGAAGACCTTAATTTGTACGCGTATAAAGAAAGGACATGAGGAAAATCATTACAATCAAATGAATGCCAAGAAAAATACCTGCATTCTTGGGGATGAGATGCCAATTGCTAGTGCCGTGTTGTGCAATGTAAGAAGAGAGCTTGTTATCCTCTTCTGGTGTCCATTGTCCTTCTCGCAACAACGGATCCGACCCATCTATCTGACCTCTTGTGCTCGTAAAATTCGGTGCTAATACCTAGAACAAAAATAAAAATAAAAAATAAAAAAAGGAAGCAAGGCATAAACTAGGAAGGCAAATTAATAGGGAAGAGAAATTTATTGTGAGCAAGTTCTTTGTAAAAAGAGAAGTGAGTGGCAAAGTGCAAGTGCACGGACGCATATAACAAAAGTAACTTTTTCTTTTTTTTTTTTTTACAAAGAATTACAAATTAAGGAGGTGAAGAAGAGAGAGAGGGCAATGCATCAAAGGTGCATGATTTTATTAAAGAATTCAACGCTGTACAGCGTGTGATTATTAAGCAGTTAGCTCACCCACATGATGCTTGGTCAACTCTCCTCTCTCTCTCTCTCTCTCTCTTATTGACCATAGTTTTGTTTTGTGTGTTGTGCATGTATTTGCATTGAACTACGTTAATAGTAAAAAAAATTTAAGGATGTTTCTTCTGATTTTGTCTCCTTGTTTTAAAGTTACAAATTTATTTCACTTTTTTCATTACCAAAATTTTAAGATTTGAAATTTATATAGTCGTACCTTTTTCTTTTTTTTCTTTTCTTTTTTTTTTTTTTTTTGTTGTTGTAGTTGTTGCTATGTTTTCAGCAATACATTATCAAGTACAACAATTATGTTATTTAATGTATATTTATATTTTGCAATGTAGAAATGCTTGCTTGGTTGAGATCTATCGAGGTTAGATTGCGTAGTTCACTGTATGCATATCAACTTGTTTCATACAAAGATCAAGAATTAGCTCGGAAATAACTCTCACAACATCATCAACTACTACAAAAGTTTGATTTTATTTGATTTGACGGTTGATTTTACCCTCAACAACATCCAAAATCGAGAGAAAGAATTAGGCACTCATAGCCTTTGTAATTCTCGTATTTGAGTGACTTTGTACCCAAGGATTAATTCCTAGCTTATATACGCGAATGACAATTTAATATGCATGTCTTTAGTATAATGAAACTCATTTTAATCAAATTTCCCTGTAAATTAATATAAAGTTAAGCAAGTTGTCTTTAGTATGTATTTTTTACTGATTGATTATAGTTAATCAGTGATTAATAACCATTTTTCTAAATAATTTTTTTTGATCATTTAGTTATGTTTCATAGAGTATTATTTATGCGGAAGCGATCGGTATTAAATCTTTCAAACGAAAAGTGAGTTTATAGAATAAATTTTTTTTTTCTTTTTGTATATTGTGAACTTTGAGGATTGGATTTCGGCCCAGGGAAAATAATATCAGCCACGTCTGCAAGTTGTTTGTAGCCATGCACGCCATCGTAATTTTTAAAACTCAAAAAAGCATAAATAATAAGGAAATTCAACATTTTATTTGATCTATATATATATATCAAATAAAGGAACATAAATTAGCTTAATTCTAATAAATTTCTTCTAAAAAATATGTATCTTGATTTGAATATGGTGAAGTTTGAGGAGTGGATTTAGGCCAAGGGAAAACTATGTCACCCGCGGCATCATATTGTCTGTATCATGCACGCCATCCTCACAAACTTCCATCAACAAATATTTAAATATGGGCATTTTTCTTCCTTATTCCTCCAGGTATCATATATGTTGAACGTTGCCGACGTAACGCCCAAATTGAAATTGCATTTGTAGAGAGTTCCTGCATTCCTCCGTTCGAATCTCCAATCGAAGGTGCCATTACTGGGTAAGACATGGATTCCGAGATCCTCGTCTTTAGACTTGCAATGAACTTCGACTTGTTAAGAATGGTGACTTCGACAGGATCGACGTAGGACGTATCGGTATGGTCTTCTTTGCCGGCGCATGTTTTTGTAATGTTTTTGGAAAAAATGAACAATATTAATGCAAACAACAAAGTTTGTGACATTCTGAATTCAATAATATTTGATAGGCTGGCTAATTCGAATACTCATATTTCACAATGTAAAATCTATCCTCTATTTGTTCGTACAGAATACATCTCTTAAAAAAAAAAAAAAAAAAAAAAAACAAAAGAAAAAGAAAAAGCCAAAGTGTAGATACACGCACATACACACTTGCCAAGAAAAAAAAAAAAAAAAAAAAACTCTCTTGCATATAATAGGGTTAAAATTAAAGTAGGAATCTAAAAATTAATGCTAAAAGATTTTTGTAAATATAAGATTACACTATTGCATATCTAACTGACTAAAAAAAAAAAAAACCGTCACACGCAACCGTACAATAAATTCAGAGTACAATAAATTCAGGATGTACCGGTGTAAAAATTTTTTTAGTATCATATATTTTTATTCACAATTATATATATATATATATATATATATATTCAAAATGCTATTGATTGACATTTTATGTCACAATAGTAATTTAGCTGACAAACCTGTCAATCATGGTATTAGATTTGTTTGGATCTGATCACTAGAATTTATGCTGTTTAGTTTGTTGTATGCAATGTGCAACGTGCAGTCTACTCGGCATTTGAAAATGGGTTTTAAACGGAGCTCCAAACTCTTTACATTTTGCGGAAGATTTGGTGGTTAATTAGGATCTCTCAGAATTTTCGTGAAACTAATGATATGCTAGATGAATTTAACAAATCATTCGACTCAGTATTATTAGATTTAATGGCAATTCTAGACTTCAAAATTTATTCTCCATTTGCTTTACATGGATGTGAATGGTCTTCCATTTTATGGATTTACTTCACTTTTTAAGGTGTTTTGTTTTCCTGAACCATGCACTCTTTGTTCCTCTATCGGAATTTTTTTCCCCTGAAAAAAAAGTTTTAATAATGAGGCATCGGACTTGTTTGGATAGATGTAGTGTAATGATAATTTATGTGTTTCTCTCTTCTTTGGAGCGGTTTTGTTTTAGTTTTGAACAAACTTTATTGCATTTTTTTAGTTATTATTGATATCATATGGGATGGATAGATTATGAAGGTGCAAAAAGAATGTTTATAATATCTTAGTATACATATTGATTCATATCATCAGTACGTATTATTACATAAAAAAAACAGAGATCTAAACGTGCTAAATCTTTTAAAGAAAAAGTGAGCTAATGTATAGCACATAGGCCAAAGCACAAATAGGAATTCGTCACTTAAATCATTGCCATATTAAATAAAGGAACATACATATTGGCTTGGTTTCTCCTAAATTTGTATCTTGTTTGCATAGTATTGTGAACTTTGACGATTGGATTTGGGTTCTATATCTAATTTGCCTGCAGTCATGTACGCCATCTTCATGAACTTAGCGGTAGCATCTTTAGTTTAAATCCCTCGTGGCTACAAAAATGTTGAACGTCGCGGGTGCAGCATGCCAAGTGAATTTGCAGTATAAGAGAGTTGTCCAAAAGAAATTCACTTTGAAAGTCTATTCGAAGGTGCCATTGAAGGGTAAATCAGGAGTTTCGGGATCGTCGTCTCCTCGACTTGGGCAAGTAAGAGTGCACAGCTTTGTCTTGGCTAGTCAACTAGTACGAGAGAAATCGTTCTATCTTATTAATTAGACATTCGATTAAGAATACTTTTAGTAAGACGGATCAGCAGAAAGTAACACTACATGAAACTAAGTAAAAATGACTAGTTATGCCCTTATTAACTATCACGTGTCAAAAAAAAGAAAAAAAATAAACTCATTGAAAATTTAACAAATGCGAATTAAAAAAAAAAAAAAAAAAAAAAAAAACTGACTGTATCACAAAATATAAGTTCAAATGGCAAATTGTCAAGAAAAAAAAAATCATAAACTAATTGGTAAATTCTAAAAGTTCAAAAGGTGTCTACGAAAAATCTATTAAAAATAAATTGGTTGTTCCTCTTGCCGTATCTCAATGTTTGGCTGTAGAGTAGGTAAATGTATCTAACAAACCGAAAGTACTTCATAACAAAGTCTAGGATCTTAAAAGAGAAAAGGTTCAACAAAAGTAAAACAAAACAATACAATCTTTTGCCATAAAAAATTTGGCACTCTAGGAGATGTAATGAGAGCACATCTAAAAGAAAAAAAATAGAAAAAGAAAAAACACAAACGAAATTTTCATGTAATGCAAGTTGGGATCATTTATCATGGGAAATCTCAAAATGAATCCCTCTCTGCTTCTAAAGGAAATCGAATGTCAACTTCCTCAGCTTAGCTTTGCACTTATGAGTCCTTGGATGGATCCGATCAAGGCAAACACCGTGACAATCAAGAAAATGATGGTGAAGGTCCGAAGCATCACCCACTTTGGTGTCCATGATCTGATGTTTGCCTGCTTCAGGTACATCTCGACCGGGAAATATATAGTCAAGGGCCAGAAATTTATGCCACCTAACACCCCTAGAACCTGATTGAAGTAAGGAAAGACCATTGCAACTGCGGTTGTTGACATGACATAAGCTGTTCTGAAACACAGCCTTAGAGGATTCAATCTGAAGGTCCCGAATGGGGGAACGTTTAGCATGTAGTTGTTGTTAACAAATCTGCTGTGAGGGAGATTCTCACCCAACCATTTTTCCACACTCGCAAACAACGGTTGGCTGTATATCTGTCGATCAAAAGATTCACGAAAATGATTTATTGCTATCGAAAAGTTAAGTTTGAGAATGGTTTAGTTTTGTAGTATTTAGTACCTGATAACCTCCAACTAGATGAAGCACAATGCAAGCATTAGCCAAGTCAACGAGCCAATAAGGCTCGTATGATACAAATGCAGTCATGAGGTTCCCTGACGTGTCGTCTCCAAAGGCCGCATACCCAAAACCTCCACAGAAGAGGTAGAAGAATGTTGTTATAGTGATTGACATTGCAGAAGCCTTCTTCATTGTCTGGGTTTCTGATGGTGGTGCCCCCAAAGTATCCTTCAAAATTTTCCAATGTTAACTTTTGTAAGACAGGCTAGGACAAATAAAACCACAACAACATTTGAAAAAAAAAAAACCTTAATATTCGTATAGCATTTATTGTAAAAAAGGGAAAAAAAAAAAAAAACACCAACCATGCCTAAAGCTTCCTAGTCTACTGAACAGATAAAATTCTAATCTAATGACAACATAGGATAAAAATTTCGAGATAAACGACTTAATGAAGATATAAGTCCTAGCAAAATATAAATTATCTAATTTCACTAAGCTTCTCCTACACCAATAAGCCTATAAGAAGCCAAAAGAAGGTCCACAAATGCTATTTTCCCGTCTGGTTTGGAAGTGCTTTATACCTGAATCTCAAAGAGAATTAAGGAGAACGGATAGGAAAATGTGACGTCTCCGAGTGCTTGAGAAATCAACCATAATTTATCGCCCACGTTCGGAGTTGAAATACCTCCTATGCTGCCCTTTGCATAACCAACAGCTTCATTACAATGACAAGATATTAAACTGTCAGTTAACCGCAGATTTCGGTGTTTTCTTGTCAGTCCAATAGGAAGACTATCATTCAAGCATACCTATAACTTTCACAACGGAAAGTGCCAATCCAATAAAAGCATAGGTGAAAGACATGATTGCAGCAACAACAGAAAGCCACTGTATGTTGTGAAAATTGGGTATTTGTGAGAGTACGATCTGAACACCGCCGAAGAGCAGTATGTAATAGGTCTCTCCGAATTCACACATCGCTTCGGGCCCTTCTCTATGGTAGCAGTTTGATTCCTGAATTGTTCTATAGCCATGGAAGAGTGTTTAGGATTAGCTCTTACTAGCACCAATTATCCACAAATTCACAAACTTTTGAATTTTATCTAGTTCAAGAAAATAGGAAAAGAAATTCAAAACAAACCTCATACTGATACCAGATGTGATGGTATAGGCGACACCGAACCCGTACAAGCTCGCTTGCAAAAGAAGGCCACATGCCAGAGCGTTCTTTCTTCCTGAAATTCATATGCCTTTACCAACTAATTTTACAGCTAAAAACGAAAAGGGAATCGAAGAAACTCATAATAAGTATTGCCAAAACATAAATTGTGAGATGTTATCTACCGGAACTGCACGTATTGAATGTCGGATCTTGTCATAGTGTATGTAAAACAGGTTTTCCTACCTAAGTTCATATCAACTGCCTCAACATAGGAGCGGTTACGGTAGGGACCGTGTTCGGGGTCGGGGGAGCGGTAGCAGTTACAGAGGAGGAAAGCAGAGAAAAGAGTGGTTAAGGCAAAGGAAAGCATGGCCAGGGGGCCGGCAATCCAACCTAACTGAGCCATACTCCATGAAAGTGAGAGAACCCCTGACCCAATCACTCCTGTTATGATATGTGCCACTGCTGTCCATACATTCCCTTCACAATCCAAAAAACATCACTCAAACATATACACATATACAAAAAAAAATATATATATATATATATATCTGGAATAAGCAAAGGAGTTTATAAAAAGAAAAGAAAAAAGTTGTTACAAAGCCAAAATCATAAAAAGCCCCAAAAGGGCCAAAACAAAGTTAAGCAAAAACAGAACCTTAAAAAAAAAAAAAAAAAAAAAAAAAAAAAGCTATGAATCTTATTGGATTGAATAAGAAAAAGGCGTCAGAAAATTAAATGATTGTCAATACAAAA
Source organism: Ficus carica (assembly GCA_009761775.1). Classification (NCBI taxonomy): domain Eukaryota; kingdom Viridiplantae; phylum Streptophyta; class Magnoliopsida; order Rosales; family Moraceae; genus Ficus; species Ficus carica. Next base: position 23,193,081 of record CM019740.1, read on the forward strand.
ATAAGTGGGATTCTATATTTGGTGACTGTGTTTCATTCTTGGAAATAAAAAGTGTTCAATACTTTTCTATATATATACTCATGTGTGTTTATATACATGTATTAAGAATCAATACATGTAATATATACAATATGCTCATACGGGTAATTAAGAACCAGTAATACCAAACAATCTTTGAAATGAACCTTGAACCAGACATATTGATTTTGAAGATTAAAACTTTCTGGATTTCTAATTAATTAATGAGGCTTTATGAAGATTTTAAAAGCAAAAAAAAAATAAAAACACATACTGAAAGACGAGAATAATATCCAGCAGAACAAATAACGTTTGCGAAAATGCATTTTTTATGGTGTGTAAGACTTAATGTCATCTAGATATTTCATGGAGAAAACGCACAAAAAATCAAAATTATAAGGCAAAAAAACAAGAAACCAGATGCTAAAATTTCATGTAATGGGGATTTCTGAAAACAAAACAGAACGGAAAAGAAAAGAAAAAAAATGGAAAATGGGAAAGAAAACAAACCAGTTCTAGAGAGAGGAAACTCTTGGCATTGTTTCTGTAGAAATGGGGTTTTCTGATCAGTTATATCTGCCATGGCTGATTTTTCTTTCTGCTTTTTCTAAGCTCAATATTGCAACACTCAGTTGCCAATAATAAGAACAACAAAAACGAAAGAAAAAAGGGCTCAAATTTTTTAAAAATTGGAATTTGAGAACGGAAGAAAATGCAATTTCGTGTTCGTGATGATTATGAAACAATTGATTCATGTAGTGCTACGTGTTCGGGGGGGGGGGGGAAAAAATCTTTGCGATGTTGTGGTCCCTCAAATGAAAATAAAAAAATCAAAAATCAAAAAGGTACTAAAAAGTCCATGTCCTTCAAAGTTTTACATAAATTTTATAGCATGTTTTTAGGAACGGATGTGACCACGTGGCATAATTTTAATGGCAGTCCAAAGAGAGAGAATCATTTTCCAAATTGAGTACGTCTCTTCCCACTCTTCACACCAATATATATATATATATATATATATATGTGTGTGTGTGAAAAAAAGAAAAAGAAAAAGAAAAAGAATAATAAAACAAGGGTTGAGTTGAATTAGAAGAAAAAAAAAAAAAGGAAATAGAAAATCTTTTAGCTGATTATAAACTTTCTAGTTTATTTTTTTTAATTAGTTCAGAAACTTTCCTTTTTTTTTTTTGGAAGGTAAAAATTCATAAACTTTCTTATTTTTCCTGTAGCTTATGAACCTTTTGTTTTTTTTTCTTTTTTTTTAAATAAACGGTTTATGAACTTTCTTCATGGTTTAAAGGAAAAATATAAATTTGAAATTAAAATCGTGAGAAATACGAGAGGTGGCATTTAGTTGATTCTTGGCCTAAAAAGTTAGAAAACCAGAACATAATATATATATATATATATATATATTAAAAAAAGAACATATATGTAATCGTGTCAATAAATGAGTAAAGCAAAAGGAACGTGAACTAATCTATTTAAAGGTAAAGATGTTAACGGGTAGACCGATATGGCACCACTAATTTATTTTTCAACCCTTTAATATTTTATGTCGTGTCTATACCTATTCATTTAATAACCATCTAATTATCATTTTATAATTTATAATGTTAAGGTCAGCTTGTATATACTCTATTTATACTAACATCGTCTCCTTTTGAACATCCGAACAGATTTAATTGATGTAGGAGCAACTTCAGCTTGGCGTCGTTTGCAACTTAGTATATTCAGTTTGGTGTCGTTTTGATGCACCCACTAGACTTTTATTTTGTCGTAGGTATTATTTTATTGTTTGTTCATTTTGTAAACAGCGTCTTGTCGTTTTACTTGTTCACGGGTTGCGTCTTACTACAGCTTTAGCTAGCTCTAAAAGGGTGGACACTCCGTCCTCCGTCCGTGTTAGACCGGTAACATTTTTCTTCTATAGGCTTCCTCCGTCATTTACACTGATGATAAATAAAATTCCTATCTATATCTTCTAAAAAAATTTCTCTGTTTAAAATCAATATTATTCTAAAAGAAAAATTACAGTAGCAATATTCTAAACGATCAAAAATTTATTTACTTCATCACCATTTATTATATTTATTATATTCTAATAAAATATCCTATTGTTCATATATATATATATATATATATTTTGAAAGGTATTGTTCATAAATTCTAAAAGAGAAATAATTTATATTTTCACGAATATTACTAAAAATAAAGATAAATAATTCTGAATTTTTTTTTTAATTTCCCTCTTTCTCCCTATATAAATCGGAAGTGTCCTAAAAAAGAGAAAGTAAATGGGCCAATAGGCCCATTAATATTGCTAGCAGAACCAAGGCGGCGGCCACCTCTCTCTCTCTCTCTCTATATATATAACAATTACACAAAAGTATATATTTAAAATCCTGTTTTAAAATATATCTATTTTTTAATAATATTATCATATTTATCTATTTTTTAAAAAATAAATATATATAATATTTATTTTATCTTTTTATTACAATTTAAATCATTTTATTTTTATATTGATTATTTATTTTTCTTTTTTGTTTTTTGGCTTTAATGATGAATATTTTTGTTGATAAATATAAATCACCTTTAATAAATCAAAATTAGATATAGACATAAAAATAATTATAATAAATATAAAATATTTCATTAAGAGGTCCAACTCCTATATCTTGAAAATTTGGGAACTTGATGACGATGATCACACCAACTATGCCTCTTGGGATTTGGTTCACCAGGTTCGCATTAAAAGGAGTAATGAAAGTGTGGTGTTGGTTCTCGTTGCTCTTCATCCGGAAGACGGAGACGCCTTTTTTCTTAACAAGTATGATTCCTCGTGAGATCAGTCACGGCAGCACTTAATGATCTTTTCGAATACGCCTTTTTATGACACACTTTTGTTATTGTTATTGTTATTATTATTATTATTATTATTGTTACTTTTTTTTTTTTTTTTTGGATTCTCGTAAGGCTTATGGTATCAAAATGATAATCTAAGACTTAGGGTTTGTTTGGTGTATGAGTTTGAGTTGAAATTGATAAGTTTAAATAGTGATTGATGTGTACTTTTTCAGAAAAGACAAAAAACTTTTGGGGAAAAAGACAAAAATTGAGTTAAAATCCATGGGTTTGGACCTGTGGTCCAAACGCACCCTTATACTCAAAACGTGGCGAATCTAGATTGACCTCAAGTTTTTCATGGTCTTGGTTCATAACTTTGAGTCCTTTGTTTTCTTAATAGTTCACATCTACACATTATTTTTTACTTTACTGTTTCATTATTTAATGAATCAGGTATTGTTGGTGTAACACCCCCTAACCAGTTTAGCCTTTAACTAAACTTAACTAGAATATGTCATTAATTCATACATTTATAAAATCTGCTATAACACAGAAACATAGTAAAACCAAGATAGTGGTATGATAAAAGATTAATATAAAATATTTACAAACTCTTCATCAAAGTTTAGTCAAAATATGAAGAGTTGGTATTACAACTATCCCATAGCACTATCTCAAAATAAAACTTTTTAGTGTAGCCCACAGAGTTCTTTGATAATCATTTTTCATGAAACAACTTTAGTTTAGTATGTACATAGGTTCCATGACATCAGGTTCCCAAAAGAGGTTCAGCCCGCCACTAAGTTACTTCCTCATTCTTTCCTTCCTCACCTGTGCCATGAAACTTTAAAGTGAGCTCAAAACCCAGTAAACGGAACATAATTAAATACAAAACCTTTAAACTACAATCTGTATCCAAAATACAGTTTTCAATGAATTTTGAATCTTCTTACAGCAAATAGAAATCCAAATCAACATTTAAAACATATAATGAAAACCCTTGAGATATGGCACAAATTGGGCTTAAGCTACAGAATCATTTACCATTCATTTCCTTTAGGTTTGGCCAAACACTTTCATTACTGTCATTGGGATCCCAAACGTTGGTATCAGTCATGTCCCTTTCAGGACCCATCCGTGGGTATTAGTCAGTCCCAATGACACAATTATAATGGGGTTACACATTCCGTAGATATTTCCATCATTTCATAGGCCACATCTAGAATTTTACAAACCTTTAAAACATTATAAACATGTCATACAAGCTTTCAATAAAGCATACTTTTCCTTTAGCTTTCCTACTTGCAAATCATATCCATAGTCTCATTTGAAATGTTAAACATTTGTCAAAAACATTAAAACGCTATATCATATACTTTTTAAGTTTCTATGACACAGTAAGTAGAATTCCTACTTACCTCTTTAAAATTGAACTTCTGCAGAGAAATTGACTCCACCGTTTCAAGGAAATTTATCGTGCTTGTCCTAAGGTCCATGATCAAGTCATTTTACATTTAAAAGTATCTTCAATTCATTACCAGTCATATAAAATAGAAATATATGCATTATAGTATCACTTTTCAACGTTTTAGACCATTTAAGGTCCTTTAAGACAAATTCTAAGCACAAACAAAATCTTTACCTAGTTGCTATCCACAAATTTCCAGCTACAGACCCAACTTTTGAAAATTCACCAAAAATCCGATTTACAACATTTTCACGTGAAATTTTGTGGAGAGCAAGATTCATATGTATACTTTAACTTCACAAAATTTCAGCTTCAAATACAGGGTATAAACAAACAAATGAAACTCGAAATCCTACTGCTCTGTTTTAGAAATCTCAGTCAAACATTTTCACAAATACCTTCTGTACAACTTCATAAAATACTTTAAAAACAATAAAAGCTCTTTTCCAATCAGACCTCTCAATATTTTACATCTCAAATAACATAGAATCATCAAGATTCTTGAATAAAATCAGAAGTTACACATTTGGAATAAAATCAAAACACACTTTTAACATAAGACATTTCAAGTATTTCAAATCACACACAACTTAAAACCTCATATCTCTAGCTTTGAATAGCTTCAAAATCCATTAAAAACCCTAATTAAAACTGACCTTAGATAGTTTATACAATTCGGACTTCAAAATGATGCCAAACTCCACTTTGAGCTCAACTAGCTTGGAAGAAAAATGGGTGTATGATGGAATCCGAGAATGAGCTTTTGAATGAAGCTTAGTCTTGATTTGTTTTGTGATCTAGGAGGGGAAGAGGGTCTTATGATGAAGAAGATCAGTTGTTGAAGTTGTTGTTTTTTTTTTTTTTTGGGTACTTAGAGCCGTCTGGAAACGAAAAGTGTGAGGAAGAAGAGGATTTGGCTAAATCAGCTTAATAACACCTAAAGATAGCTGTAAAACATGTATAAAGACAGCATCAATACAAACTTTTAAAAATTTCATAAAATGCCCAAAAGAATTTAAAATTATGCTAGATCCTTAAAAATATATTTTCTTTGCAAATAAGTCCATAGAAAATTTGGATAAACTTCATTTAAAGTATATTCTATAACTTTAGATTACCATTCTTATACAAACAATCTCATGGACTAAGCACATCGATCAGCTTCACTTCCGGTGGTTGTCAACTCTCCTTTGCATAGTTACTTAAAAAAAATGTAGTTAAACAATTTCTGTAGTACATAAATTCTTAAAAAAAAAAAACATTTCATATAAAACGATTAACATAACTACTAATGAGCACTTATAATATTAATAAAATACTAAACATATTTGTTAAACTTAGTTATTTTAAATTAATTAAGCTCGGCGTTACAGCTAGGCAGCTAATATTCTTCTTAGGAGAATGGAAGTTTGAAGAAAAGCGAGATATTGTAGGGTTGAGATTTCAAAGGGTTAGCAATTTGTCTCTCACAGTGTTGGAATAAAAATGACTATTTATATCAATAATTGATGACTCATGTACAAGTTCCATGCTAATTTCTATATATATATATATATATATATATAAACTAACAATGCTTTTTAAAAAGAGGTAGATTACTATAGATTTACAAATTCATGAGTGAAATTATCAAAATTAAAAATATAGGACTCAAATTGCAATTGTATCATAAATCAAGGCGACATCCGTGAAAAATCAATCCATGGAGTTTGAAATCTCCACGGCTCTCCAAGTCTATCCATGAAGTTTGAAAAATCCATTTGCAATTATAGAGTTTCGATTTTTCTCCATAGAGTTTGAAGTCTATCATAAATTAAAGCTCCACCGCTCTCCACTAGACTCCCCTAGATCTATCGCCACCCACTCTCATTATCATACTACCACTCTACCATTACAAACAAACACATAGGAACTTGATGAGAGCAACCTTTAATTCTTGGGATGTTACCCTTATTCTTAGTCTTTTTTTTTTTTTTTTTTTTGGTAGTAAAGGATTCAGCCCTTAATTCTTTGTCCTTTCCTCTCAGATATCACTCACTTCTCATCAAATTGTGTTTGCCAGAAGGAAAGATTAAGATTAAAAGACAACATCATTATTGTTATTATTATTTCACCAGAATTTAATTAGAATTTAAAATTTTAAACAAGAATACAGAGGTCCACAGTTGTTGTTGCTGCTTTTTTTCTTTTACACCATGATGTCTTTCATTTTGAGCCCTTTCAACCATAAATATTCGATTTTGTATCTTATTATAGTGGCGTAGTACCTACACTTGTGGTTGCAATGATAAATTTCATTATCTCAAGTTTTAGGAATTTTAGGGGCTGTAAACTTTTTACCTCTGGTCATTTATATCCCAGTGCAAAAATGTACTTCAATGTACTTCATACAAGAGAAAGTCAGGTCTTGGACTATTGATGGATTCTGATCGTCTTTGGATTGAATGCTAAGTTACAAAGGTTAATCACCAAGTCAGATCTTGTTTGAAAAGAATCACCAAATGAACTCAAATTTCATGATAGGCATAAACTTTTTCTTTGGAAAGTTGCTGCAAATGCGCTCGCTGTTAGGACTAAGTTGCGAGTTTTTTTTTTTTTTTTTTTTTTTTTTTTTTTTTATGGTAATATGCTAGTTTTATGTCCGCTTTGCGAGTGTGAGGACTGAGGAGGAAACAATCATCCACCTTCTTCTCTTGTCGTTTCGCAACTGCCCTTTGGTTTGGGGTCCTGTTCGGTTTTAGGTGGGGAACTTTACAAGTCCACTTTAGTGAAGAGCGTTGTTGAAGCTTTGCTTGGGGAACGTTATCTCTTGCTCGATATTTCAGGTCCTGCTCCTTCAGATGGGTGAGGAGGACAGGAAATGTCGCTGCACACAACCTCAATCACTGGGCTAAGATGTTAGAGATTGTTTTGTTATTTAGAGATGGTAGAGCTTCTGGTAGGATTTGATATGTTGCTTCTGTCGACATTGAAGAGCAAAAGCTTCAACTAAAACTTCATGGAATCAGTTGGAACTTATTTAATTGTGTGTATATGTGGTTCATTTTTTACATTAGTACTAGAACACCCTAATTAATTATTTTCATTCTCTGTTAGTTGCACTATTATCGCCTTCTACATCAATGATCGGAGCAAATGTCGATCGAATGGTGTATTCATATGAGAAAAATCAATCCATGGAGGGAAAAGGAAAGGAATTCGCGCATTAGAATGATAGAAGTAAGAGACTTGAAAAAAAAAAAAAAAAAAAAGGCGGTGAAAATACGATTCTACATATAGAAGGAGAATTATAATTGCTAAAAAGGATTGTCTAAAAATAAAATGCTTAAAAGGAAACATGGAAGTACTAAGTAGATTGCAGCAGAGAGGGAATAGTAGTAGGCCACCAAGGATGCACCAGAGGAAAAACGCATAAACTACTTTTACATCGGCAAACAAGTTTGATATCGTCACGCCCAATCTCGTATCTGAAAAGATGATGATAAAAGCCATCTTTATCACGACTTGTGAAGAAAAACGCATTTCCATCTTCGGGATGAAGAGCAACAAGAAACAACACCATGCTTTCGTCGCGCCTTTTAAAACCAACATGGTGAACCAAACGCCAATAGCCATAGTTGAGACGATCGAGTTCCCAAGCTTTCAAAACATAGGTGTTGGACCTCCTAAGGAAGTAGAGCTGCGAAAGCCTTAGACGGCCCCTAACAACTCCAAGACGCGCTTTCACAGACTGACCCCGAAGCCTGCCCCTGCCAAATTGCAAGGGCAAGCCAATCAATCTGCATCGTTGTTCGTCTCTCTCAAAATCATCCTTGAACGCGTCGAACGCAACAATTCCTTCCAAATCATCCTCCCCAAATCCCCAGTATATAAATCCGTTGTGCCCAACGGACGTGACATGCCAAGAATATAAACTGTGTCGAAACTGGAGCTTCGATTTGCTCCATTGTCCGGTTTCAGAAGAAAAGATTGACACAGTAGACACGGTGCTGTTGGAAAAAGCTGCATTCATTAGCACGACCCTGTATTTTACGCTACAATTGCAATAATAAGAATCCGATCCTCCCCCGATTAGTTTGTTGCAGCTGCAATTGGGCTTGCACACAAAACCGCACCTATAAATCTTCCGATTTTTCGACTGGATGGTTTTCTTAGGGAGCATAATCCATTGCTTAGTTAGCGGATTGCAAATATAGAAATTGTGCGGAGTTGGCCTAATCAACAACAAGTCGTCGAAGGACGATAATATACACCCGCGCTTCAAAGACAAAAAATCTAGATAACCGCCGCCACCACCGCCACCACCGCCCCCACCTGTAGCAGTAGTAGTACTAGTAGTTCCGTGGTGGAGAATCTTCGACTTGTCGGATAAGAAGTCGAGGCGTGGAATGGTCGGAAAGTAGATGTAGGGTAGTCCGGTACCTGAGGTATAGTAATAGCCTCTCATCAAAAGAGTATACGGCAGTTGTTGTTTGTGTTGGTCTCGTTTTTGTTGTTCTTGATGTCGTTTGAGGCGGTGATGGTGATTGAATTTGCGAAGAAAATAAGAAAATTTTTGTGGTGTACGACGAGAAACGAGAGAGAACCAGCGCTTGCAGACGGAGCCGGACTCGATAACGGATCGGGAATCGGGAAGTCGGAGCAATATCTCCTCCAGAATATCGTCAGTAACGAAAGACATGAATTTGGAGGCTGCTGATGATAATGATGAATATTGTCGTTTTCCATTATTAAGTCTTCGCTTTTTCACTTCCGGTTGTCGTTTTACACTTAGTTGATTACGTCGTTTCTCTCTAATCCTTTCCGATCGTCGTCTTTCCGAATATTGTTGTTCTCCAAGTCCAAGCTGTTGTTTTAATCTTTTCTCTTTAAGCCTCTCTGATTGTCGTCGTTCACCAAGGTTGAACCTTTTCTTTGGCTTCACCATCTTGAATAAATATGAATACGAGGTAGGGATGACAGACGGCTGTTTGATGAATGATATGTACATAAACATTCATATATATATATATATATATATATATATGTATATATAAATAAATAAATAAATGTGTGTGTCGGGTCTCTTTAGGATGGTTGATTTTTGTAATTTAAAATTTTAGAATTCTCGTATTAAATTGAATTGAATATCCACACACTCTCTCTCTCTCGTAGATTTTTTTTTTTTATTTTTTTTTATTTTTTTTTATTGTTGAGATAATCTCAAATCGTCATTCTGATAATGCACGATAGTAATTGAAGATACTATTGGTTTTGAAGTTCAAAAATTGAAAGTTTGGAGTGTATAATACGAAAGTACAAATTTTTTTTAGGTATAGTTGTGCAATTTAATATTTGAATTATTCATGTTTAAAGCAAATGAAGGAATATAAATTACAATAGCAAATTTAACTTTATATAAGTTTTGGAAATTATTAAATTGACCCTCTTTTACAACGGGTCGGTGGGGTTTAGTTTTTTTTTTTTTTTCTTCACCCTTTAGGTGTGCCATGTCAACATGCGAGGAAAACAAAGAAAACATGGACATTTGAACTAGTCCAATATTGCCAGTTTTATTATCATGATAATAGTTATTGTACTATTATAAGATTCTTGTACTCTAAGCTGTTTTCCTGGATTGTTGCCGTTTTATTTATTTATTTATTTACTTATTTATTTTAGGAAATATCTTTTTTAGAGACTGTTTCTTTCTTCTTTTTTTTTTTTAGGGGATTTTAGAGATTGTTTCTGTTTGTAAGTTCTTATTATTATTTTGTGAGATTGTTCAGTTGTAATTGGTTTCTTGCTCCTAATTCCTATGTTTATTGTGTCCTGAGATTTATGGTTGATTTTATTTTATTTTTTGAACTCATGGTCGGTTTTATTTTAATTACCTTTGTTGTTTAGCATTAGGATGAAATTTTCAAATTCTTCGTGAACTATATCATTGGAGTCAAAATTCATGAACTTTAAGAATACATGTGTCATGCTTCCTGAATTATAGTAAATCTCTAAATTCATTCCCCTACTTTGAAATGTGCTATTTTTTAGACAGTGTTGCTAACGACTATTTTATTAAACCTCAAATTTCCTAACTCAGCCAGTAGCTCAAATACACGTGACTGAAAGCAAACATTCAATTCTTTCCTTTTATTTTCATTCCAAAGTAATCGGCTCCAACAATAAACTCGAATGAAGCACTAAAGGAAAAATTAATAAATCACTCTTGAAAAATTAAGAAAACAAAGGACTCAAAGTTATGAATCAATACCATGAAAATTTTGAGGTCAAGCTCTCTTCAAATAGGAACATGGCATCGAGATTAGCCACACTTTGAGGTATAAGTCTTGGATTATCCTTTTGGTACCATAAGCCTTAAGAGAATCCGGAAAAATAAAAAATAATGATAATAAGGACATTTTCTGTTGAAAATGGATTTTAGGTTCGACCTAAAAACCGAGCTCCATATCCACAACTTTAAATCAATCTATAGCATATGTATTGAACCTATGTTTGTATATGAACTGGTTCCACTTTATTCTCCATTAAACAACTAAACTAAACTGATGATTTTAGCAAAATATATAACCTCTTTGTCGAAGTTATAAAATTCTCATCGCCATAAAATAGCTCCCTTGGACATGAATTTTCCTCACATAATGAATTTGTAACAGCAGCCTCAGCTGCGGTAGCAGTGATATCGGGGCGGGGCTGACCACCTACGGTTGATGAAAGAGCTGCCTAATAGAAACAACTTTGAATTTGTCATTAAGTTTTGATCCGATCCCAACTATGAGACGTTATCTTGATTCTCAAATGAGATTGATTAATCCTGCTTTAAACCGTTTAAGTTGCCATTGACATCACAAATGATCTCCCAAAGAGGCAGCTCAATGAGTTTAGCCACAAGGGCTTCGTTTTGATCATCGAAAAGAACATAAATGAGATAAAATAAGCACCGGACTTGCGTGAGAACACAAAACTATTCAAAGGTGACACAAGCGATAGAAGTAGAGACGGGCATATGGTTTGATTCTGCTCAAGTTCTTTTGGCTTTGAGCCTAGATTTTAGAGATACAAAAGTGTGTCATAAAAAGTTAGAAGCACATTCAAATAAAAAACACGTTAAAAAGTATATGCAAACATGGAATTGCAAACATCAAAAGAGAATTAGGGAATGGGAAGCAACTATAATTATATCAAACAAGAATAACATTAAAACAACAGTGATAGAGTTTCTGTTGTCACTAATAGCTTAAAAGGAAACATGAAAAAGCAAGAATGTCTGCACAAATTAATAAATTAAAAAATATGAAATAAACTGGCTGGAGGCCTCAAAGCTCTAAGTAGAGGACGGCAAAGAGGGAATAGTAGTAGGCCACCAAGGATGCACCAGAGGAAAGGCGCAAAAACCATTCTGCATCTGCAACAAGCTCACATCGTCACTACTCCAATTTTGTATTGGAAAAGATCATAGCCCTCATGCCTGATCTCACGAGAAATTATTCTTGTTAAGAAAAAAGTGTCTCCATCTTCCGGATGAAGAGCAACAAGAGCTAACTTCACACTTTCGCCGCTCCTTTTAATAAGAAACATCGTGAACCAAATCCCAAGATGCATTGTTGTTGTGATTATAATCGTCATCGTAAAGAAGTTCCCAAGCTTTCAAGACATAGGTGTTTGACCTCACGTCGAAATAGAAATGTGCAAGCCTCAAATGACCGCGAACCTCTCCTAGACGTGCTTTCAGAGCCTGACCGTGCACCTAGCATCCAGTAAACTCCAAGGGCAAGGGCTAATCAAACGGCATCGTTGTTGTTGTTGTTGTTGTTCTTCTTCTTCTTCTTCCTCCCGAGAATCAACCTTGAACGGGTTAAAAGCAACAATTCCTTTCAACACTTCCTCCCCAAAGCCCCAGTATATAATTCCATTGTTCCCAACAGATGTCTCATGCCAAAGATATAATCTGTTTGGAAACAGGAGCTTCGACTTCCTCCATTGTCCGATCTCAGAAGAAAAGTGCCACAGAAAACACCTCGAAGATGGATCTAGAAGTCGTGATCAGTAATGCAACCCTGTATTTGATGCTACAATTACAGTAATATGAGGATGAAGATGAAGATGAAGACGGAGATGGAGATGGAGATGGAGATGGAGATGGAGATGGAGATGATCTTCTTCCTCCTCCTCCTCCTCCAACTCGTCCAAATTGTCGAAATTGGGAGTTGCAGGTGCAATTGGGCTTGCACACAAAGCCACACCTATAATAAAAGTTATCAGATTGAGTATAGCTGATGGGAATGTTGGGGAGCAAAATCCATTGCTTGGTTAGGGGATTGCAAATACAGAATTCCAGCTCACGCTTTCTCATCAGCAACAAGTCGTCAAACGACGATATAATACAGCCTTGATTACTTGGCCAAAGCAAAAATTCCAGATAATCTCCTCCCTTTTAGCATCACCGTAAGCAGTAATAAATGTAGATACGTTTCCGTAGTGAAGAATTTTGAACTTGTCGAATAGGAAGTGGTAGCTTGGAGAGCCCGACCTGTAATGGCCAAAATTCTCACAACAAGTTTAGCATTACCAAAAAAAAAAAAAAAAAAAAAAAAAAACCTATAGTAATGCAACTTCATTTCATGTGCATCTGTATGTTTCAGTTTTAGTAGCGAAACTAATTGTTTGGCACCCATGAAGTTTAGTACAATTTCAATTATAGCTTACTGGCATTAGTAAATAATTCATGACTTAATTTTCAAGCTGTCCTGCGTGCCTATAGTAATAACTTTTTCTTATGATTTATATGTCGCTAGTGTATTTTAGTTAAAGACTCTGAACTTTCTCATGTTGTAAATATGCTAGTTTTGTGAACCTTCTTTTTGGATTGTTTTGCAAATAGTAATGTTATTACAATGAAGATAAAACTTTTTTTTCCTCGAGTTTTATCGGCATACGCTTATTACACATGACAAATGCAATATTAGCTATCGTAGCTTGGTGTTACACGACCAGTACCTATAGGATGGTCCGAAACCTGAGGTCTGGTAACAGCCTTTCATCAAAAGAGAATAGGGCAGCTGTTCTTCTTGGTCTTCTTTTTGATATCGTCTGAGGCGGTGATGGTGATTGAATTTGCGGATGAAATCAAAGCCGACTTGCGAACTAGGAGAAACGAGAGAGAACCAGCGCTTACAGACGAAGCTGCACTGGATTACGGATCGGGAATCAGGAAGCCTGACCAATATCTCCTGCAGAATATCGTCTGTAACGACTGACATGAATTTAGAACGTGCCGCTGCCACTGCTCCACTTTCTGACAACGACGACGATGACGATGACAACGATGATTGTTGTTGTTCATTATCAAGCCTGCGTCTTTTAACCCCAAGCCTCTGTGATTCATGTCGTTCTTCGCCATAAGCCTTTTCGATTGCCGCCCGTTTCCCAGCTCCATCACGATCAATATCAATATCGATATTATGAGGCTTGCAATTGGATTTGGAAAAGCTGAAAGCAATGTTTATTTACCCAAAAAAAAAATAATAATAATAATAATTCGGAGCATCCTTGATAATAACTATAATGAAAGGCTGGATATGCCTGCTTATTTTTTTTGGTTCTTTTGAGCTTGTCTCATGTGGCCAGCTAACATAGTAGTAGCTGGCTTTAGCATATATATTTTTTTTCTCCTTCTTCACGCTTTTTTCTTTTTTTTTTTTTTGGGTACTTTTCTTATTGTTCGTTTTTAAAAGTTGTAATGATTACCTGTTATATTTATGTTTATATTCTTTTCAGTTCTCTAGCACGAAAAAATCATCATCTGATTTCATTGACTCTCCATTAGAAAATAGGAAGCAACTCAGAATTATTAAACAAATTAACATAAAGTAACGACAATAATAAAGTTTCTGCTGTTACTACTAGCTTAAAAGGATCCTTTAAAGGGGGGGGAAAAAAAAAGGCTTAAAAAGGAAACATGAAAAAGCAAGAAGGTCTGCAAGAATTAATAAATTAAAACATGAAATAGCTAAGTAGAGGACGGCAGAGAAGGAATAGTGGTAGGCCACAAAGGATGCACAAGGGGAAAGACGCAAGAACCATCGTCACCACTCTCAATCTTGTATTGGAAAATATCATTAACTCTGATGCCACCATTAGGGTTACTTGTTAAAAAACCGCGTCTCCATCTTCAGGATGAAGAGTAACAGGAAACAACACCACGCTTTTGTCTTTCCTTCTAAAAGAACATGGTGCACCATATTCCAAGAGCCATTGTTATGATCACCATCATCAAGTTCCCAAGCTTTCAAGGCATAGGTGTTTGACGTCTTGATGAAATAGAACTGCACAAGCCTCAAACGACCCCGAACCACTCCAAGACGTGATTTTGCAGAGTGACCATTTACTGGACCTCGACTAAACTCCGAGGGCAAGCTAATCAAACGGCATCTTTGTTGTTGTTCTTCTTCTTCTTCCTCCTCAGAATCATCCTTGAACGGGTCAAACGCAACAATTCCTTTCAACATAGTATCCCCAACTCTGCAGTATATAATTCCGTTGTTCCCAATGGATGTTTCATGCCAAAAACATAAATTGTCTGGAAACCGGAGCTTCGAATTTCTCCATTGTCCGGTCTCAGAAGAAAAGACTGCCACAGAGAACACCTGAGAGTTGGAACTACAAGTCATGAACAGGGCAACCCTGTATTTGATGCTACAATTACAGTAACATGAAGATGAATATGAAGATGAAGATGACATTCTTCCTCCAACTTGTCGAAATTGTGAGTTGCAGTTGCAATTGGGCTTGCACACAAACCCAAACCTACAATGATAAAAGTTATAATTACCGGTCAAGTGGAAGGGGATGTTGGGGAGCAAAATCCATTGCTTAGTCAGGGGATTGCAAATTATGAATTGCAGACAATTACCAACTCTCAACAGCAACAAGTCATCGAACGACGATATTATACAGCCTATGTGGCGAGGCCAAGACAAAAAATCAAGATAACTTTTTTCATCTTCAACTTTGCCATCAATAGTAGTAGATGTAGATACGCTTCCGTGGTCGAGAATTTTGGACTTGTCGGATGGCAAGTGGTAGCTCGGAGAACCCGGCCAGTAGATGTCGGGGCGCAGTCCGGAACCTAAGGTGCTATTGTCAAGTCCTTTGATCAAAAGAGTATAGGGCAGTTTTTGTTGTTGTTGAAGTCGTTTGAGGCGGTGATGGTGATTGAATTTGCCGATGAAATATAAGCCGCTTTGCGAACGACGAGAAACGAGAGAGAGCCAGCGCTTGCAGACGGGGACGCACTGGATTACGGATCTGGAATCGGGAAGTCGGACTAATATCTCCTGAAGAACGTCGTCTGAAACGACTGACATGAATTTAAAACGTGCTGCTGCTGCTGCCACTGCTTCACTTTCTGACGGTGATGATGATTGTTGTCGTTTGCCATTATTAAGCCTGCTCCTTTTAATAACAAATCTAAGCCTGGGCCTTTCCGATTTTCCTCCTTTTCCAAGCTCCATCATGATAGAATATATGAAACCCTAATGTGAATAGCTGAAAACGATAGAACATATATAAATATATATAATATATACACAGATTTAAATGATACGAGTATTTGTTTTTGGTTTTTTTTTTTTTTTTTTTTTTTAATTTTCATTATTGCCTAACTAATTCAAATATAAAAGCAAAAAGTAAATAAATAACACAGCCAATTTAACAAGATTCGGTTACATCTACTCCTTCACATCTACTCTTTGTGACTACACCTAGCTATAGAATAATCCACTAATAACTTCAAATAGTTACAAGTACTAATGGACTTATACAACATAAAAACTCAGGCTTTGTTTGGCATTTAAATTTAACTTCAATTAAATTGTACTTTTTCATCTTAGTTTTTATCTTTTTCTAAAAAATAACAAAATTTATAACTAGGTTTTAACTAGTTTTTCATCTTAGCTTACGTTTGGTTCGCCAGTTGGAGATTAAAATTTTAAGTTAGAGTTGATTGACTTTTCAAAAACTAGTTATAAATTTTGTTAACTTTTCAGAAAAAGATAAAAACTGAGATAAAAAAATACAATTTAGTTAGGGTTGAACTTAAATGCTAAACAAAGCCTCACTATTCTTTTACTCACCAGTCGTCTTTACACCTATTCATTGGATCTATTATGCGAGTACCACTCGTCTTGATCTTCTATGTTGTTGAACTCCGTTCTACTGTAGATTAGCTTATCCCAAAAGCTACAAATTCTTCTCCCTGAAACGATAATGCCTTCTTAGTAAGACTCTAATAATTTCACAAATTAGTTCTAAAGCTATAAGTTGATAAAGCTTTAAAGCTAGATTTCTCTTTGAAAAGCTCTTAACTTAGAATGTTTTAGAGCTAATTTTTTTTTCTCTGGATGGCACACCTACGTTTAGCCCAAGAACCTCTATTTATAATGTGCTTTCCTTTAAGGCCCCATTTCGGGACACATTTGGAGACGGTGTTTTGGAGATTAGAGATGATTTGAGTTTTGGAAATATGCGTTTGATGAAAATAAACTGTTTAGAGTAAAAAATTGTAAAAACTTAAAATGTGTTCGGAAAAAAAAAATAGCAATATGGATCTTGTTTTATTCCTCTTGAAATTCTATGTAAATTGAAAAAAAAAAATCATCTCATTTAATATTAAAATGATAAAGTTATAGACTTTTAAAATTTGATTTTTTTAAATATTTGAAAAAATAAATAGTAAAATTGGAGGAAAAAACAAAAAAACTTTTGGAAATATGGTTTCCAAAAGCTTCCTCAGACGGATCCTAAATTTCTCCACTTAAAACTTATTTTGAATTTAATCCACCCAATTTTCTAATTCTATCAAAACCCAAATTACATTATATAGACCCAGATTTAGATGTTGCTATAAGACGCCAATACCTAAATACCTAATATTATTGTTAATGAGATAGTTATCATATTTTTAAAAGAGAAACAATTTAGTTTCAATTTATATTTTTCCTTTGCATGAATCATCAATAAAGTTCATAAACTGTTTAACCAATAATAATAATAATAATGATATGAAGTTATTTTTAAAAAAAAAATAATAATAATAGGAAGTTCATAACAACAATAAAAACCAAGAAAGTTTATAAGCTAAAATTTAAAAACAAAATCTATAAAATTCATGGACAGCTAAAATGTTTTCTTTTTCTTTTCTAATTCAACCCAACCCATGTTTTATTTTTTTCTCTTTTTTTAATACTCAAATACGAAAAGAAATCTCTCTCTCTCTCTCTCTCTATTGATGAATCTCATCTATTGTTTCAAAACCATCAGCAACACGTAATTTGTACCCAGCTTTGTCCTTTTCTTCCCAATTCAATAATAATTAGAGCCCCTTTTTTCTTTGTTGTTTTTTAACCAATTTCTTTCTGTTTTGTTGTTCATATTGTTGGCAGCTGAGTGTTACATTGAGCTTAGAAAAACAGAAAGAAACTCAGCCATTACATGAAATCCCTCGTTTCCTTGTTTACTATTGTTGTTCATTGAGTTTTTTATCAGATCGATGCTTATGTTGGTTTTCACTACTATCGTTTTTAGTTGTTGTTTTTCCGCTTGATACATTTTGCTTTTATTTTTACGGTTTTTATTTATTTATTATTATCTTTATTTTTAGGCTACATTTGTTTTATTCGTTTAAGTTAGAGTCGTTTTCCAGCAGTTGTCGTTTTTCCAATTGAGGTCGTTTCGACTAAAAATTGTTCTGAGTCCAGCCCTTTAATCAACTTATTGTTGTTTTTGCTGATGTTGTGGTATTTTAATTTTAAGTCGTTCACTGAGAAAATCGTTCCCTTTTTTTGTCGCTTGGTCCGTACTTATTGTTGGGATTTTTAATCCTTGATATTATTGGCATTAAATATTGAAACATTAATTAATAATCGTGTTTGTTCTTTAATGGAAAATCTGTTTAACAAGATAATGATGCTGCTGTTAGTTTGAATTTCAAGTTCTTGATTCATTAAATCTTACTCTTTGAATTTGGAGCAATTTGTTTCGTTATCACCGTGAGATAAACATGGAGAACAAATGTGTATGCGTCATCTAAGGGTGCTTAGTTTTTCTAATTTAAATTAAAATTTTAGGATCTTTATATCAAATTAAAAAAAAATTTAGGTATGAAAATTTGATTTTTTTTTTTTTTTTTTGGAAAGACAATAAAAATTTATTTGATAATTCCTTCAACTAGCTTTTCTCCTTTTTAGTTTATTTTTTTAACTTTTTTATAATCATTTTATAATCATAATTTCTTTTTTCATTATCATTATGGTTTTTTCTTTTTTAAATGTGTGTGTGTGTCTTCTAAGGGTGCTTGGTTTTTCTAATTTAAATTTAAAATTTTAGGATGTTTATAACAAATTAAAAAAAAATTTGGTATTAAAATTTGATTTTTTTTTTTTTTTTCAGAAAGACATTAAAAATTTATTTGGTTATTCCTTCAACAGTTTTTTTTTTTTTTTTCCTTTTTAGTTTATTTTTTAAACTTTTTTGTAATCATTTTTTAATCATAATTTCTTTTGTCATTATCATTATAGTTTTTACAATCATTATCATTATAAATTTATCATTATCCTTATTATTAGAGGATTCTTGTACTCTAAGATATTATTATTAGAGGATTCTTGTACTCTAAGATGTTTTCCGGGATTGTTGCCCTTTTAAAAGAAGTTTCAATAAAAATGCATTCTTCTGAGATTGTTGAGTTGTAATCATTTTGTTGTTCTTAATTCCTATATTTGTTGTCCCCTAAGATTTATCTTCGATTTTATTTTAATCTCCTTTGTTGTTTCCCTTTCGAATAAGTTTATGAATTTTTCGTCGACTATGTCATTAATGTCAATATGTACCTGTATTTTGAAAAATAGAGGTTGTGCATTTTGAACTATTATATATCTATTTTAAAATATATATATATTATATCTAGATTCACCTCATCACATACTTTGAAAAAGTGCTATTTTTAAAGATATATAGCACATATGACGCACATAAATAGTGTAAATTCGTCGATTTCTTTAAACTCTTGACGAACCGAATTTAAGTAAAGTTCACTCTCCAATTTTTTTACTTCTAAGCAATTACTCTAGAAAGTAAATATGCGAGATATTTACTAACCAACTAATTTACTTTAAAGCAAGAGCGTTTATTAACCCATAAATATTATACTTAAAGTTAAACTAAGTGATAATTCAGTAATTTTGTCAAAAAAAAAAAAAATCATTTGGGAGGGGTTAAAATATATATAAAGTTACAATTGGAAGGACAAAATATGTAAATTTCGATAGCATATTGATGCTAGTGGTATAGTTTAGAAGGAACTCATAAAATATATCCTTAGTTTTTTTTTTCCCCCGCTTTATTTGTCGTTTTGTTCACCTCGTTTCCATGTTTTAATACTGTCGTTTTTAGTTGATGTTTATCCCCTTGATACATTTTGTTTAGATTTGTGATATCTTTCTATTTATTTTTTTTTTTGGGGGGGTTATTGTTCATTTTTATGTTGTTTAATAATTGAGTCGTTTCTATCCGTTGTCTTTTTTCCAGTTGAGGTTGTTTTTCGCCTAAAAATTGTTCTTTGGGTCAATGCCTTTAGTCAGCTAATTGTCGTTTTTTCGGATATTGGCTATTTAAATTTCAAGTCGTTCACTGCGAATGTTGTCCTTTTATTGTGTCGTTTACTTATGTTTTTGGATTGATGTCGCTTGGTTCATACTTAATGATGACGTGGTTTTAATTAGTGTCGTTTCCTTCATTATTATATGTCAATTTTATTACCTCGTATAGTTGTCTTTTTGTTTGCATGTCGTTTTTCACTTGTGTAGTTTTTTTGTTAATGTCGTTCTTATGTTACTGTCGTTTCCTGAAATTGTCGCTGTGAGGTTATTGTCACTACGACGCCGGGGTCGCTTTTTAGTCGTTTATCTTATTGATGTCAAGTTTCTTATGCTTTAAAGGCATTTGTCGTTTTTAATAATTTTCGTCTTTTTTCAGTTGATGTCCTTCAATTGGACCTCTTCACGGTTTAACATAGAATACTGTTAACCTATACAACACGTTGTGATTCAATTCTATAACTTTTCTTTCAATTAAATTTGCTCCAAAATGAAGGAGTAAGTTCCAGCTTTTGAACTTTACAACAGATAAACTTTTTTTTTTTCAATATATATATTTTTTTTTCCTGACATTACAATAAAGATACATCCATTGATGAAGAATGAAGAATCGTATAACTATGTATTATATGTAGAATAAGTCTCATATCTGACAGTTATATACGTCCAGCAAATATAATTTTTTTCCCCCAATCATGCAATTACTAGCTAGAGGCCAAAAGTTAAGAGCGCCTAACACTCTCAAAACCTGGTTGAAATAAGGATATATCATTGCAATCCCAGTAGAGGATTTAGTTTTGTTCCGAGAGCTAACTTTCATGAAGATTCCGCTAATCAAATGAGAAGAGTACTCTTGTCGATTACTAAAATAATCAGAAAACAAAGTTCTTGATGGTTATAATTCTTCACGTTCTTCCTTGTTTTCACACTATTCTGAAACATAAACTTATATATATCAACTGCTCCAATGTAGGAGCGATTTCAATAGGGCCCATCTTCAAGGTCGGGTGGGCTTTAGCGGTTGCAGAGGAGGAAAGCTGAGAAAAGAAAAGTGAAGGCAAAGGGAAGCGTGGACAGTGAGGTGTTTTTTCGTAGAACATTCATAAAATTCTACAACTTAACAGTGATGATTTGTGATACCGTTCTCGATATGGTTCCCTGCATGATTCTAAATATCAATCCAACATTATAAGTCCTGTTTCATTCTTGGATACTGCAGTATTTTATGTGCACATACACTTCACTGCATTCTTATATATAAATGAGAGTTGGAATCTACATTCATATACTGATCATTTGGTCCTTCCTCACAAGAACTTTAAAATAGGAAGCAACTAGAATTATTATCATAGAACAAAATCAAATAAGTAACCAGAATTACAGACTTCAGTTCTTACTAATTAGCTTAATTAAAAGGGAAACATGAAAAAGCAAGAAGGTCCGCATCAATTATAATCTAAAATTAATATGGAATAAACTTGGATTGGAGGTGTCAAAGCTCTAATTGGATGGTGGCAGAGAAGGAATAGTAGTAGGCCACCAAGGATGCACCAGAGGAAAGACACACGAGCCGTATCTACCTCTGCAAACAGGCTCAACATCGTCACTCCCAATCTTGTATTGGAAAAGATCCTGACATTTGGTTTCACCATTATTACCACTTGTTAAGAAAACCGCGTCTCCATCATCGGGATGAAGTGCGACAAGAAACAACGGCATGCTTTTGTCGCTCCTTTTAAAACGAACATGATGAACCAAATCCCAAGAGGCATTGCGGTGATCATCAACAAGTTCCCAAGCTTTCAAGACATAGGAGTTAGACCTGTTAAGGAAATAGACCTGTGCAAGCCTCAATCGACCACGAACCACTCCAAGCCGTGCTCTCTTAGAGTGACCGTACCCAAAGCCTCCGGCAAACTCCACTGGCAAGCAAATCAAACGGCATCGTTCTTCTTCCAAATCGTCCCCATCCTTGAAGGCGTTTAACGCAACAATTCCTTTTAACTGGTTATCCCCCAATGCCCAATACAAAATTCCGTTGTTCCCAACCGATGTGGCATGCCAATCATATAATGTCTCTGGAAACTGGAGCGTCGATTTGGTCCATTGTCCAGTCTCAGAAGAAAAGACCGACACACTTGACGACTTGCTGAGCACGGAGTCATGAAGCCTAGAGATTACCACGACCCTGTATTTGATTCTACAATTACAATAATTGTTAGAATATGAATATGAATATGATCCCCCAAATTGTGAGTTGCAGTTGCAATTGGGCTTGCACACAAAACCACACCTATGAAGATCCGGAAAGTTGCGGGTCCAAGGGAGCAAAATCCATTGCCTAGTTAGAGGATTGCAAATACAGAATTCCATCCTGTTCGGCATAATCAGCAACAAGTCGTCGAAGGACGATTTTATAAGCCAGCTCGGCCAAGGCAAAAAATCAAGATAACCATCATGACCACCACCAGTAGTAAGTAAAGATACCTTTCCATGGCGGATAATTTTTGACTTGTCAGAGAAGAAATTGTTGCATGGAGTGTAGGGACAGTAGGAGAATTGTAGATCGTCGCCTCCCGAACTGTAGCGGCTCGTCATCAGCAGAGTATAAGGCAAGTGTTCTTCTACTTGTTTTCGTTCTTGTTGTTGTTGTCGCTTGAGGCGGCGATGGTGATTGAATTTGCGGATAAAGTATAAGCCGCCTTGTGACCGAGAGGTAACGAGAGAGAACCACCGCTTGCAGACGGTGCCGCACTGGATTACGATTTTGGAATGGGGAAGTCGGAACAATATCTCCTGCAGAAGGTCGTCCGAGACGACCGACATGAATTTGGAAGCGGCTTCTGATACTGCAACAACACATTCTGCTGCCGATGAATGTGATGGTGATTCTCTTTCTCCATTTATAATCCGAATCCTCTCGGATTGTTGTCGTTCTCCATTATTAGCCCGTTGCTTGCATATTCTTTTCACCGTCGGCCTTTCTAATTCATCTCGTGTTTTTTGTTGAAGCCTAAGCCTTTCCGATCGTCGTTTTCCTCCAAGCTCCAACATCATGAATATGTGAGACGACAGGACGGCTGAATGATGAATGGATATACATATACACACACACATATATTTATATAGAGGTCTTTTAGGGTTCTTTATTTTTAAAGTTTGAATTTTTGGTCATTTTCTTTTCTTTTCTTTTTTAATTAAGTATTTTAACTGCATATTTATTTAATTTTTAGTTCAATTTTTAATAGATAAATATTCCGGGAAAATACATTTACATAAATTTAAAGATTGTTATATTAATATGAGACAAAAATTTGATACTAGATTGATATGACACAATATAAAAATAAAATTTGTGTTATGTTTATTAAGGATAAAGAATTTGTGCTATGTTGATCAATTTATGGGGAAAAAAAAGACTATTATTCAGGTAATTTTCTCTAAATAATTAATATCTTTTGAAATTTTTTTAAGAGATATTCTTTTACTTTTAATTATATATACCAAAATGATATCTGTCGTTTTTAAGGTTGCCATGCGAAAGAGGAAGGCTGTAGTTTAGAAATAATGGATTAGGATTATTCATGTTCATAAAATTTACACAAGTGTAGAGTTTAGACCCTTTTTTTTTTTAGGCTGCCACGTTTCCTTTTTTTGTTCCTTATTCTTGTATTAGTTTCCTTTTGTTGTTAGTTTTCTAATTGTGCTTAATTGTCTACCTATAAATAGATGATCAAGCTATATCAATGTAATACAATTCAGATTAGCATAAGTGAATTAATATTTCCTTCATTTTTCTTCTAAATCGCTTTACTATTATCTAAATCCTTCCCCTTTCTCTTCTCTCTTTTATTTTAATTTATTTTATTTTACTTTATATCTCTATTTCATTCAAATTTCTTTCTATATTTTTAACTGTAAAAGAGGAGTTTGGTAGAGTTTTTCTAGAAACTGCTTTTGGTTTCTCAAATCCAAAAGCAATTTTTGAAAGTGTTTTGATAATCTGTCAGAATAGCTTCCAATCTTCGAAATTGCTTTCTGTCAAAGCCAAAAAATATTGCTTCTAGCAAAAACTCTTCTGAGTAGACTTTAAAATTTGTAACATAAATTTAAATTAGACATTATAAACTTCATTTAACATTTTTAGTATTTATTAAAATACTTTAAGAATTATTTTGACCTCAAAAGCTCTTTGGTTCCAAACATTTGTAAAGAAGTCACAACTTTTACTCTTCTTTAACTGGTTAGAAGCAAAAGCAAAAGTCATGCTAAACAGACCATTCTATCTGTCTTTTCTCCATTTTCTTCTTTCCAAATTCGTTCTCTCTCTAGTTCAACGTCACGTCGTTTCTTCAGATTGTTGTTGTTGTGAGGAGATGCCGCTTATTAGTCGTTTGGCCTATTTATGTCGTAATTCTTAGGCCTGCGTAGTTAATTAATGCAATTGTCGTTTTTAGTATTGTCGTCGTTTTTTGGTTGATGTCCTTCAACTGTACCTTTACATGGATTTACATGGAATATTGTAACCTACAAAACACTTTTTGATTAAATTCTGTAACTTTACATTCAATTAAGGCTTTTTTTTTTTTAAACATCAGAGCACCATAAACTTATTGCACAGTTGTAACTTATACTCTAAACTTTTAATTTTAACAATTTATACCCTAAATTTATAAATCTACAACAATCTACCTCGATTATAACAATGTCGATTTTTTCAAATATAAAAACCCGAGAGCTTAGGGCCTAGGCTGTAATACCTAGATTTTTCATGTCACTAATTTCTTCTTAAGAAATTAGATTCTATACCATAAAGGTATTTATGAAAAAGTTCAAGTAAGAGCTTTTGTTTGATTATGTGAATTCTTTTGGGTCAGTAAGACTCAAAATAGGTTTTAAGGTTAGAAAACGCTCTTTCAAGTCAAAAAGGACGAAAAAGGATTTAATTTCAAAAAAAAGTCAAAGTTTGACCAAGAGTGGTCAACGGATTGACTTGGCAGTATTATATGATGCAGTATGAGAAAATACTGTAAAATATGTCAGTATGGGCGAGATAGCTCAAATAGGCTTTAAAAACCACCCTAGAAAATCAAGCACACCTAGTTAAGGTCAAGGGCAAAAGGACGAGAAAATATGGAAAACTTGGTCACCAAGTAACCCATTGGGGCCGGTCACATGCAGGGGCAAAAATGTCAAAATTTTCACTTTTGGGGTAAAAGTGCAAATTTTGGAAAATTGATGATGTAAGCACATGATGTCATCAAGATGATGTCATCATGATGAGATAAGCTTGGCTTGCTCACCAAGAAAGCAACCGGCCACCTAGGGGGCATTTTTGTAAGAATTTTGCCTTTTGGGGCAAAAGTGTAATTTTTAGAAATTAGTGATGTAAGCATGATGTAAGCACATGATGTCATCAAGATGATGTCATCATGATGAGGTAAGCAAAACTTGGGCTCCAAGGCAGCCAATGACCGGCCAACACCTAGAGCTAGAGGGCATAAATGCAAGAATTTAAACTTTTGGGGCCAAAGTGTAAATTTTGAAAATTGGGTGATGTAAGCATGTGATGTCACCAAGATGAGGTCATCTTGCCTTGCTCTCCAAGTGACAGCCGGCCATCTTGACACCTAGCATGCCAATTGCATGATTTTCTCAAAATTTAGGGGCTAAAATGCAATTTTTGGAAAGTTTGCATTTGCCTATAAATAGGGGTGGCATTTAATCATTTAAATCAGAAAATTTGGCCAAACTCTTGCCATTTTTCTGCAGAAAAATCCGAGAGAGAGAGGAGGAGAGAAACCAAGAGAGAACCAAGAGAAAAAGTTGGAAAAAGCCAAGGGAGGCTAGTTAGTGTGCATGTTCGGTTTCAAGCTAGAAACCAAGGGTAAATCTGGAAATTTTGGACCCAATTTCTGGGCAGTGGCCGTGCAGGGGTGAGGAAGAAAGGGGTGAAAAATTTTGGTGCCATTTGGAGAGCTAGAGCAGAGTGTTTGGAGAGCCAAAAGGGAGGGAGATTTCGGTTTGCATACCCTAACCCATCCCTAGGGTTAGCTAAGGTAAAACTCCCTCAAACCCTAACATTTTTCCATGCAAGTTAGATGGGATATTTATGTGTATGTTTGTATGTGCATGGCTGAAAATTGGAACCCCATTTGGAGGGGAAATCCGGACTTGTTGGCAGCCAAAAGGGAGGAGTAAGGAAGTTTGGAATCCAAGCTAGTAAACCAACTTCCAAACCCTAGAGGTAAACCCTAAAACCATAAGCTTTTGGTTTGAGATTTAATGTGGAAATTTAAGTGTATTTCCAAGTCCAATATGTAAGAGCATAAGCTCAAAGTTTTATGGTTAATGCCCTAGACTAGGTGTGGTGCTTGATTAGGGTGTTGCTTAAGGGTGGTTGCTTATGGTTTTGTTTATGCTTGTGTGCATTATATTTGTGCTTGTTGCATGCTAGGATTGCATGGCTTTATGGTTGGTATGTTCCCTATTAGTGTGCAGCCGGTTGTGGCTTGTGTGCATGGTTATTAGAGCTAGTCATGGTTTGGCTTGAATGCATGTATGAAATGTGATGTAACTCTAGTTCATGCAACCCTAGGTTTGTGTAGATTTGGTTTGGGTTGCATGGCTGCGTTAGAATCACGTGTTGATTCATGTGGGACGTTAGTTAACGCTGCATGTTGGTTACTTAGGCTCCCGCGTGATCGGTTGAGTTAGTTCCGCGAAGTAGGACGCGTAAAACCGAGTAAGCACAAAAACTGGCAGATTCGGATCAAATCTGCCCAGTTTTTGGAAAAGTGAAATATAAGGCCTTTAGAGGCCGAATTGGGAAAAACGTAAAACATAAAAGTTGTTCGGAAGAGGTTTTCCTAGGGGACAACGTGAACCGTTTCCCAAAATGAGACCCCAATGGCCTCCGTTTACCCCAAAACCCGTGGCTGGTCTGCCCAGACCCAGTTTTCAGGATCAGCCAGTTTCAAACAAAAACTGACGCAAATATAAGCAGAACTGGATTTTTTGTAAAACATGAAAGTTTTAGCATTTTTCGAGAGCTACAACTTTTGTGAAGAAAACTTTTTCAGATTACGAACTGATTTTTAAACTGGGATTGTTTTTCGAAGGGTGCGCAGGGAATCCGAAAATTCCTGCACCATTAACTTTATAAATGTTTCTAGAAAACTGTTTTTCTACTACAAACCATTGTTTTGATTATGGAAAACTGTTCCAAGGGCAGTTTTCAACCTCAAATGATTTTATAAAGCACTAATCCAAGAGTTTGGATTTTTACGATTTAAGTAAAGGATTTTTAAAAGTTAAGAAAGAAGTTTTGGGATTAATTTCCCTAAATTTTCCAAGTAAGGAAAATGAATTTTGCAAGCTAGAGTATAGCAAGCGATTAGTTTACGAAAGGTAACCGGGAGTTATACCCGAGTTACTGGGTCAAGCCCAAGGCCCAAAGGTTGACCCAACGAGGGTTGACCATAGTTGACCGAAGTTGACCATTGTTGACCATAGTTGACTTTGGTTGACTAACAAGTGGATTTTAGTTTGACCTTAAGGGTTACCCAATATAACCCTAAAGGATACCCGTTTGAGCTAAGATATTGGGTTAGGAAAGTAACCTAATGATTTGTGGATTAAGGATGAAGCCCAGGGTTGGAAGATGATCTAATTCTAATGGTATGTTATGTTATGGGCTTAGTACACAAGGTTATCCAATGTAACCAAGTAAGACGTTATGCACAAGGGACATACAACCAAGACCATGTAAGGTAAGCATGTTGGTCAGGTCACCAACATTTCATGAGTTTAAGTTAGACAATGTCTTTTTTCGAGCAGGATAGAACCTGCAGCTGTACCAGAAAAGGAACAGCGTTAGTTGGGACAATAAATCAAGAGCATAGGACGGAAGGTAAGTACAACTCCGCCTACAGCATGAACACATGTTTGTTTGCATATGATGTTTTTAAGAAATCATGAATAGTATTTCATGATTTATGATGTTATGAAGTAGTACGTTTATGTTAAGATGTGTTATGACATGATGATATGTTAAGTATGTCCATGTTTCATGTTCAGATGTAGTATGTTATGAAGTATGTTATGTTATGTATGATGTTACGTTAAGACGCAGTATGTCCATATTTCATGTTAAGTTATGAGATAGTATGTTATGATAAAGTATGTTATGTTTTATGTTTGATATCTTGGCATCATGAAGCATGCTCACTGATTATGAATCATATAGTAAGAATAAGTTCTTAAGATACGAGATAAGTTAAGTAAAGATTGTTGTGTTGTACTGGCTTGCCTTTGTGGTGGGTTCAAATGGTATATTCCATGATTTGACTTGGATTGGATTGGCTGCCTTCACTACTCCATGTTAAACGTCTTGTTTCATGGTTTGAGTTGGATTGGACGGACCGCCTTCAACCACTCCATGGTTATGTACCACAGTACATGCGCACATGTTATAGAGTAAGATAATAAGGAACCATAATTGAATAATAAGAAATCATAACCTGTTCATGCATTTTGTGTTTCAGTTGCATGCGGATTGAATATTGTGCTTACTGGGCTTTTAGCTCATTACTTACGTTCATGCTGTAGGTAAGCTACCTACCGGCAATACCTGATACGAGACTGTGGAAAGACGGTGCTGCGGACTGTGAAATGTGGGATGGACACCACCATGGATTTCCATAAAAGGTGTTTGAAAGGAAAATGTGTTTACATTATGTTTTAAGTACGTATGGCAAAGGTTTCAGTATGTATGGCATCGAGTTGCCTCGTGTTGTACTGATCCGTATTAGGTCGGGTTGGTCCACGATTTACGTTTATGTATAATAGCTTTCCCATTAGGTGAAAAGCTCAGTACTCGAGTGAGTACATACGAAGAAGATATGTTCCTATATATAAGTTTAAATTTATGTTTAAGCCTAAGTTTAAGGCTTCATGTTTTATGTAAGTAACGTGTTTAAGTCACGATTTTAAAATGAAGTTAAAGCTTTTAAGTTTTAAAGGAGTAAAAAAAAAAAAAAAAATTTACTCTAAGAATTGGGTAAGTTTAAGTTATGTATAGTCACGACCGTCATTCGCGTGGTCGGTCCTACGTGGGTGGTCGGGGCGTGACAGGTTGGTATCAGA
The DNA here is from genome assembly GCA_009761775.1 of Ficus carica. NCBI lineage: Eukaryota > Viridiplantae > Streptophyta > Magnoliopsida > Rosales > Moraceae > Ficus > Ficus carica. The sequence goes on from CM019740.1 coordinate 23,222,214, forward strand.
GCGAAGGTTTTCTTGCCATCCAATTTCACAGTTCTGCCGCCAGAGCCACAGTTTTGTAAGTTGTTTTCTTACTCTGTCTTATGTATAGTCATAAGATTAGTACAATGACATGTACCTGGTGTTAAACCCAGATTAGATTTTTAGGATCGAAAAGGGCAGTGAAGCTTCGTTAGCATTTCAAGGAATAGAGGAGGAGCTCCGACTCCGCACCCTCGACAGGACCCAAGAAGTGGTTTCACTTAATGGGGATTCTTCTCCGGTTATGTGCTGCAAGGACATATTTCTAGGCTATGTTACGTTGCCAGCCAACGACAAGACGAGGAGGCTCGAGTATGGGGCCTTAGCATGGAGACTTGAGAGGAGGCTCCTAAATGTTATTTTTATAACACTCAGGACCGCCTATGTTCGGTAGTGTCACGATTCCATGATATACCAGGATGCGTATACGAGACGATATCTCAACTATGTTGCAGCTTGGCACAAATAACTCTATGGGTTATTACAGCTAGTGGATCAGAGTTGCGCAACAAGAGCATGGTAGATACGCTACGTTTACGATATGATATGAAGAGATTGCTAGAAATCTCTAGTAGGATAAGTTGACAAGTTACGATATGATAAGTTAAGTTATGAAAGTAAGAATGGGCATTAGAATTAGCAACGAGAAGTTGGTTTGTCACAGATACGACCAAACCAAATTTTTCGTAAGAGCCTAATCTTGCAGCTATAGTGTCTAAGTTGCAAAGATACTTGCTAGATTATTAACAAGAGATAGGATCGATGCTATAAAAGCTAAAGTTTCATATTTATGGAAATTATGCCCTAGTAAGGGAAATTATGTGATATTGGGAAGTTTAGACATTCCTAAGAATTACGATTATGAAAGACAAGTTTGAAGCAAAGAGAAAAGCTTCTACTATCCAAGAAGTAGTTGGATATTTTAAGTGTACCTTTCAATGCATCACTCGAACGATATTATGCTTTTCCAAGATTGGCTTTAAAAGAATTCAAAGAAAAAATTTTTATAAAAGATCTTATGTTTAATAGAACCCCCTCATTTTATGTAAGACGGCCAAATCCTTGAGGAAGAAATTCCAAGATGGGGGTTGTCATTAAAAGTAAAGGTTCCAAGTTAGGAGCCATAGGCCAAATCCTTGAGGAAGTAAATTCCAAGATGGGGGCCATGGGCCGAATCCTTGAGGGATGAGTTTCGAGAAAGGGACGAATTCCAAGATAGGAGCCATTATGATAAGCAAAGGGTTCTAATAGCATAGGATCAAGTTTCAAGAAAGAAACTATGTTCAAGAACGAGTTTTGAGTACAGAATACGATATGTTTTCCAAGTAAGGAAGAAATATGTATTTTCCAAGCATGGAAAAAATTTTTATGATAAGCTTTTCAAGTATGAAAAAGTTACATGAAATATGTTTTCAAAATATGGCAAGTTATATATGATATACTTGCTCAACTTTTTACGTAAATGATTCTTGTGATGCAATAGGAAAGGAAAGTATGTAAGTATGTAAGTATGCAGTATGATCAGTATGACAAGTAAGAAAGGAAAGTATGTATGTTAGCATGAAGTATGATGATAAGTATGTAAGTATGATGATAAGATAAGAAAGTATGATGAAAGTAAGCATGAAAGTACGAAAGTAAGAGGATATGGAGTATGAATTATGAGGCTATAGATGTAAAATTATGGTTCTGTATAAGAGATATGATCCCATTAAAGTGTTAAAATGGGAACATGAACGAACCATTATGAACCTATGGTGGATTTTTGAGAAAAGTCACCTAGATACATCCGAATTTTCGAGGACGAAAATTTTTAAGGAGGGTAGATTGTAATACCTAGATTTTTCATGTCACTAATTTCTTCTTAAGAAATTAGATTCTATACCATAAAGATATTTATGAAAAAGTTCAAGTAAGAGCTTTTGTTTGATTATGTGAATTCTTTTGGGTCAGTAAGACTCAAAATAGGTTTTTAAGGTTAGAAAACGCTCTTTCAAGTCAAAAAGGACGAAAAAGGATTTAATTTCAAAAAACAGTCAAAGTTTGACCAAGAGTGGTCAACGGATTGACTTGGCAGTATTATATGATGCAGTATGAGAAAATACTGTAAAATATGTCAGTATGGGCGAGATAGCTCAAATAGGCTTTAAAAACCACCCTAGAAAATCAAGCACACCTAGTTAAGGTCAAGGGCAAAAGGACGAGAAAATATGGAAAACTTGGTCACCAAGTAACCCATTGGGGCCGGTCACATGCAGGGGCAAAAATGTCAAAATTTTCACTTTTGGGGTAAAAGTGCAAATTTTGGAAAATTGATGATGTAAGCACATGATGTCATCAAGATGATGTCATCATGATGAGATAAGCTTGGCTTGCTCACCAAGAAAGCAACCGGCCACCTAGGGGGCATTTTTGTAAGAATTTTGCCTTTTGGGGCAAAAGTGTAATTTTTAGAAATTAGTGATGTAAGCATGATGTAAGCACATGATGTCATCAAGATGATGTCATCATGATGAGGTAAGCAAAACTTGGGCTCCAAGGCAGCCAATGACCGGCCAACACCTAGAGCTAGAGGGCATAAATGCAAGAATTTAAACTTTTGGGGCCAAAGTGTAAATTTTGAAAATTGGGTGATGTAAGCATGTGATGTCACCAAGATGAGGTCATCTTGCCTTGCTCTCCAAGTGACAGCCGGCCATCTTGACACCTAGCATGCCAATTGCATGATTTTCTCAAAATTTAGGGGCTAAAATGCAATTTTTGGAAAGTTTGCATTTGCCTATAAATAGGGGTGGCATTTAATCATTTAAATCAGAAAATTTGGCCAAACTCTTGCCATTTTTCTGCAGAAAAATCCGAGAGAGAGAGGAGGAGAGAAACCAAGAGAGAACCAAGAGAAAAAGTTGGAAAAAGCCAAGGGAGGCTAGTTAGTGTGCATGTTCGGTTTCAAGCTAGAAACCAAGGGTAAATCTGGAAATTTTGGACCCAATTTCTGGGCAGTGGCCGTGCAGGGGTGAGGAAGAAAGGGGTGAAAAATTTTGGTGCCATTTGGAGAGCTAGAGCAGAGTGTTTGGAGAGCCAAAAGGGAGGGAGATTTCGGTTTGCATACCCTAACCCATCCCTAGGGTTAGCTAAGGTAAAACTCCCTCAAACCCTAACATTTTTCCATGCAAGTTAGATGGGATATTTATGTGTATGTTTGTATGTGCATGGCTGAAAATTGGAACCCCATTTGGAGGGGAAATCCGGACTTGTTGGCAGCCAAAAGGGAGGAGTAAGGAAGTTTGGAATCCAAGCTAGTAAACCAACTTCCAAACCCTAGAGGTAAACCCTAAAACCATAAGCTTTTGGTTTGAGATTTAATGTGGAAATTTAAGTGTATTTCCAAGTCCAATATGTAAGAGCATAAGCTCAAAGTTTTATGGTTAATGCCCTAGACTAGGTGTGGTGCTTGATTAGGGTGTTGCTTAAGGGTGGTTGCTTATGGTTTTGTTTATGCTTGTGTGCATTATATTTGTGCTTGTTGCATGCTAGGATTGCATGGCTTTATGGTTGGTATGTTCCCTATTAGTGTGCAGCCGGTTGTGGCTTGTGTGCATGGTTATTAGAGCTAGTCATGGTTTGGCTTGAATGCATGTATGAAATGTGATGTAACTCTAGTTCATGCAACCCTAGGTTTGTGTAGATTTGGTTTGGGTTGCATGGCTGCGTTAGAATCACGTGTTGATTCATGTGGGACGTTAGTTAACGCTGCATGTTGGTTACTTAGGCTCCCGCGTGATCGGTTGAGTTAGTTCCGCGAAGTAGGACGCGTAAAACCGAGTAAGCACAAAAACTGGCAGATTCGGATCAAATCTGCCCAGTTTTTGGAAAAGTGAAATATAAGGCCTTTAGAGGCCGAATTGGGAAAAACGTAAAACATAAAAGTTGTTCGGAAGAGGTTTTCCTAGGGGACAACGTGAACCGTTTCCCAAAATGAGACCCCAATGGCCTCCGTTTACCCCAAAACCCGTGGCTGGTCTGCCCAGACCCAGTTTTCAGGATCAGCCAGTTTCAAACAAAAACTGACGCAAATATAAGCAGAACTGGATTTTTTGTAAAACATGAAAGTTTTAGCATTTTTCGAGAGCTACAACTTTTGTGAAGAAAACTTTTTCAGATTACGAACTGATTTTTAAACTGGGATTGTTTTTCGAAGGGTGCGCAGGGAATCCGAAAATTCCTGCACCATTAACTTTATAAATGTTTCTAGAAAACTGTTTTTCTACTACAAACCATTGTTTTGATTATGGAAAACTGTTCCAAGGGCAGTTTTCAACCTCAAATGATTTTATAAAGCACTAATCCAAGAGTTTGGATTTTTACGATTTAAGTAAAGGATTTTTAAAAGTTAAGAAAGAAGTTTTGGGATTAATTTCCCTAAATTTTCCAAGTAAGGAAAATGAATTTTGCAAGCTAGAGTATAGCAAGCGATTAGTTTACGAAAGGTAACCGGGAGTTATACCCGAGTTACTGGGTCAAGCCCAAGGCCCAAAGGTTGACCCAACGAGGGTTGACCATAGTTGACCGAAGTTGACCATTGTTGACCATAGTTGACTTTGGTTGACTAACAAGTGGATTTTAGTTTGACCTTAAGGGTTACCCAATATAACCCTAAAGGATACCCGTTTGAGCTAAGATATTGGGTTAGGAAAGTAACCTAATGATTTGTGGATTAAGGATGAAGCCCAGGGTTGGAAGATGATCTAATTCTAATGGTATGTTATGTTATGGGCTTAGTACACAAGGTTATCCAATGTAACCAAGTAAGACGTTATGCACAAGGGACATACAACCAAGACCATGTAAGGTAAGCATGTTGGTCAGGTCACCAACATTTCATGAGTTTAAGTTAGACAATGTCTTTTTTCGAGCAGGATAGAACCTGCAGCTGTACCAGAAAAGGAACAGCGTTAGTTGGGACAATAAATCAAGAGCATAGGACGGAAGGTAAGTACAACTCCGCCTACAGCATGAACACATGTTTGTTTGCATATGATGTTTTTAAGAAATCATGAATAGTATTTCATGATTTATGATGTTATGAAGTAGTACGTTTATGTTAAGATGTGTTATGACATGATGATATGTTAAGTATGTCCATGTTTCATGTTCAGATGTAGTATGTTATGAAGTATGTTATGTTATGTATGATGTTACGTTAAGACGCAGTATGTCCATATTTCATGTTAAGTTATGAGATAGTATGTTATGATAAAGTATGTTATGTTTTATGTTTGATATCTTGGCATCATGAAGCATGCTCACTGATTATGAATCATATAGTAAGAATAAGTTCTTAAGATACGAGATAAGTTAAGTAAAGATTGTTGTGTTGTACTGGCTTGCCTTTGTGGTGGGTTCAAATGGTATATTCCATGATTTGACTTGGATTGGATTGGCTGCCTTCACTACTCCATGTTAAACGTCTTGTTTCATGGTTTGAGTTGGATTGGACGGACCGCCTTCAACCACTCCATGGTTATGTACCACAATACATGCGCACATGTTATAGAGTAAGATAATAAGGAACCATAATTGAATAATAAGAAATCATAACCTGTTCATGCATTTTGTGTTTCAGTTGCATGCGGATTGAATATTGTGCTTACTGGGCTTTTAGCTCATTACTTACGTTCATGCTGTAGGTAAGCTACCTACCGGTAATACCTGATACGAGACTGTGGAAAGACGGTGCTGCGGACTGTGAAATGTGGGATGGACACCACCATGGATTTCCATAAAAGGTGTTTGAAAGGAAAATGTGTTTACATTATGTTTTAAGTACGTATGGCAAAGGTTTCAGTATGTATGGCATCGAGTTGCCTCGTGTTGTACTGATCCGCATTAGGTCGGGTTGGTCCACGATTTACGTTTATGTATAATAGCTTTCCCATTAGGTGAAAGCTCAGTACTCGAGTGAGTACATACGAAGAAGATATGTTCCTATATATAAGTTTAAATTTATGTTTAAGCCTAAGTTTAAGGCTTCATGTTTTATGTAAGTAACGTGTTTAAGTCACGATTTTAAAATGAAGTTAAAGCTTTTAAGTTTTAAAGGAGTAAAAAAAAAAAAAAAAATTTACTCTAAGAATTGGGTAAGTTTAAGTTAAGTATAGTCACGACCGTCATTCGCGTGGTCGGTCCTACGTGGGTGGTCGGGGCGTGACATAGGCCTTGTTTTAGAAGTGCCTGGACGCCGAAAGAGATTTCCAGCTATGTAACCTTGTGCCTAGGTGGTGATAAATTTTTGTCTAGGCGCAGATCGTAGTTCCTCATGCTTATATAACAGTTTTGTTGCCTAGGTGTAAAAAAGAAGACCTAGGCACCAGAGCAGAATTTTTTATATTTCCCTGAATTTGTTGATTCAAAATGGAGATCTTTCGGCCCATGACTATAAATAGAATCCTTTTAGGGTTCCCAAATAGTTATTTTTTACCAGTTGGAAAAGAAGAGGGAGTGAAGGAGAAGAAAGCAATCAGTGAATTGGAGAAGAATAGTAGCAAATATGGATTCGAAGCGCGGCAATTCTGATTCATAAACCAGTTTTGTCTTTTTTTTTTTTTCATCATGTTTAGAACTTTAATTAAGATTTTGTTTAGTTTCATTATGAACTAAATTTATTTTTCTAGGGCAACGATGTAGCCAGATTATGAATGTTCAAAGTCATCATGGTTTAATTCAATTTCGATGTTAATTCATGTCTATGCTGAATGTTTAATCTATTTTTAATGCTTGTGAAAGTGTGCACGCCCTTTCCCATTGATTTGTAATCCAATTTGAGATTGAGAAGTGATAGTTGGATTATATTTTGATTAAATACCATGAGATTGTCGTAGGATAGAGATATCTATGAGGCTTGTGTGATGCTCTGAATTTCTTGTTCTTAATAAATCATGATATGTTTGGAGTTTGAGACCGAGAGGTGAAAACTGACTTGTTGTAATAATTTGCTAATGCTTAGAAAGATTAGTGATTACATTAGGGAAATTTGTCATCAGCATAGGAATAATTATTGTTTGATTAAATTTGGTACTTTGAGCAGGATAAATCCGGTGAAATTAGAAACCCTGGCTGTCATAATATATTGAATTTCTTCTTGCTAAATTCGTGGGTTGTATTTATTTTAATTTGCTTTTATTTTATTACATTTTATAAATTTATTATTTAAATATAATTGGAGTTAAAGTAATTCGGTACTTAATAATAAATAATTCTCGTTGGGAACGATATATTTTTATCACTTTATTACTTGAACCGGCTCGTGCACTTACAAAAAAATACCTATCATATAGAGAAAATTTTTAAGAAGATATAGATATTTATTTAATTTATCGTTTTGTGTAAATCTGTAAGGATTTTCAAAGGGACACGATATAAGTGTAAATAGAGTATAAAATTACATTTATAAAATATAAATGTTAATGAAATAGTTATCGTATTTTTAAAAGAGAAACAATTTAGTTTCAATTTATATTTTTCCTTTGCATGAACCATCAATAAAGTTCATAAACTGTTTAACAAATAAATATAATAATAATAATGATAGGAAGTTATTTTCAAAAACAATAATAATAATAGGAAGTTCATAAGCTACAATAAAAAAACCAAGAATTTTTATAAGCTAAAATTAAAAAAAAAATCTAGAAAATTCATAAACAACTAAAATGTTTTCTTTTTCTTTTCTAATTCAACCCAACCCATGTTTTTATTTTTTTATTTTTTTAGATACTTAAATACGAAAAGAAATCTCTCTCTCCCTCTCTCTCTAATCTAATCTATTGTTTCAAAACCATCAGCAACACGTAATTTGTACCCAGCTTTCTCCTTTTCTTCCCTTACACAATTTCCATTAATTAAATAATAATTTGAGCCCCTTTTTTCTTTGTTGTTTTTTTTAACAAATTTCTTTCTGTTTTGTTGTTCATATTGTTGGCAGCAGAGTGTTACATTGAGCTTACAAAAACAGAAAGAAACTCAGCCATTACATGAAATCCCTCGTTTCCTTGTTTACTGTTGTTCATTGAGTTTCTTATTAGATCGATGCTTATGTTAGTTTTCACTACTGTCGTTTTTAGTTGTTGTTTTCCGCTTGATACATTTTGCTTTTATTTTTGACCTTTTTTTTTTATTATTATTTTTTAAGGCTACATTTGTTTTATTTAGTTAAGTTAGAGTCGTTTTCCAGCAGTTGTCGTTTTTCTAATTGAGGTCGTTTTCGACTAAAAATTGTTCTCTGAGTCCAGCCCTTTAATCAACTTATTGTCGTTTTTGCTGATGTTGTGGTATTTTAATTTCAAGTCGTTCACTGAGAAAATCGTTCCCTTTTTATGTCGTTTCTTTATGTTTTTGGATTGGTGTCGCTTGGTTCGTACTTATTGTTGGGATTTTTAATCCTTGATATTATTGGCATTAAATATTGAAACATTAATTAATAATTGTGTTTGTTCTGTAATGGAAAATCTGTTTAACAAGATAATGAGCTGCTGTTAGTTTGAATTTCATGTTCTTGATTCATTAAATCTCACTCTTTGAATTTGGAGCAATTTGTTTTGTTATCACCGTGAGATAAACATGAAGAACAAATGTGTGTGTGTCTTCTAAGGGTGGTTGGTTTTTCTAATTTAAATTTAAAATGTTAGGATGTTTATATCAAATTAAAAAAAAAATTTAGTTATGAAATTTTTTTTTTTTTTGGAAAGACATTAAAAATTTATTTGGTTGTTCTTCAATTGTTTTTCTCCTTTTTAGTTTATAGAGAATTCTTGAGTTATAGTTTTTTCCCTTTTGCTAAAACTAAGAAAGCATTCGCCTTTTTTCAAAATACTTCAATTGGTACACACAAGAAATAGGCCAATTCAGCATCATTCTGTTCAATTTCTCGTAGAGTCAAATTCTCGTCGGTACGAGTCAAGGGAATGGACCCCTGGCCTCTGATTTCCATATAAAGGACACGACGAGCATAAATACCCTCTTTAACTTCTATTCGGATGGATTGAATGTCTTTCATAAGGAATCGGATAAAGATGCGACGATTTTTTCCAGGAAATCCCCAACAAAAAATACATAATATTCCTTCTTTTATATCGAATTGATCATAACCACTACCCACATTCCACGAAAAATACATACTATTCCTTCTTTTAAAATTTTTTATAATCATGATTTCTTTTATCATTATCATTATGGTTTTTTTTTTTTTTTTTTTCAAATGTGTGTGTGTCTTCTAAGGGTGCTTGGTTTCTCTAATTTAAATTTAAAATTTTAGGATGTTTATATCAAATTATAAAAAAAAAAAATTTAGGTATGAAAATTTGTTTTTTTTTTTTTTTTTTATAAATTGGAAAGACATTAAAAAAAATTTTGGTTATTCCTTCAACAGTATTTTTTCCTTTTTAGTTTATTTTTAAACTTTTATAATCATTATTTCTTTTGTCATTATCATTATAGTTTTTACTATCATTATCATTATAAATTTATCATTATTCTTATTATTGTAGGATTCTTGTACTCTAAGATATTATTATTAAAGGATTCTTTCCGGGATTGTTGCCCTTTTGAAAAAAGTTTAAATAAAAATGCATTCTTCTGAGATTTTTCAGTTGTAATCATTTTATTGTTCTTATTTCCTATATTTGTTGTAACCTCAGATTTATTGTCGATTTTATTTTAATCTCCTTTGTTGTTTCCCTTTTGAATAAATATATGAATTTTTGGTCGACTACGTCATTAATGTCCACATGTACCTGTATTTTGAAAAATAGAGGTTGTGCGTTCTGAACTATTATATATCTATTTTAAAAATATATATAAATATATATCATATCTAGATTCACCTCACATACTTTGAAAAAGTGATATTTTTAAAGATGATATAGCACATATGACGCACATAAATAGTGCAAATTGGTCGATTTCTTTAAACTCTTGACAAACCGAATTAAATTAAAGTTCAGTACTCTCCAATTTTTTTTTTACTTACAAGCAATTACTCTAGGAAGTAAATATGCGAGATATTTACTAATCACTAATTTATTTTAGAGCAAGAGCGTTTATTAACCCATAAAAATTATACTTAAGCTTAAACCAAGTGATGACTCAGTAATTTTGTTTTAAAAAAAAGCTCATTTGGGAGGGGTTAAAATATATATAAAGTTATAATTGGAAGGACAAAATATATAAGATAGCATATTGATACCAGTGGTATAGTTTGGAGAGGAACTCATAAAATATATCCTTAGTTTTTTTTTTCCCCGCTTTATTTGCCGTTTTGTTCACCTCGCTTCCATGTTTTACCACTATCGTTTTTAGTTGATGTTTATCCACTTGATACATTTTGCTTAGATTTGTGATATTTTACTATTTATAATTTTTTTGGGGGGCTTATTGTTCATTTTTATGTTGTTTTATAATTGAGTCGTTTCTATCCGCTGTCATTTTTCTAATTGAGGTCGTTTTTCGCCTAAAAATTGTTCTTTGGGTCAGTGCCTTTAATCAGCTAATTGTCGTTTTTGCGGATATTGGCTATTAAAATTTCAAGTCGTTCACTGAGAATGTTGTCCTTTTATTGTGTCGTTTACTTAAGTTTTTGGATTGATGTCGCTTGGTTCATACTCAATGATGACGTGGTTTCAATTAGTGTCGTTCATACTCAATGATGACATGGTTTCAATTAGTGTCGTTTCTTTCATTATTTTATGTCAATTTTATTACCTCGTATTGTTGTCTTTTTGTTTCCATGTCGTTTTTCACTTGTGTAGTTTTTTTTTTTTTTTTTTTTGGTTAATGTCGTTCTCATGTTACTGTCGTTTCCTGAAATTGTCGCTGTGAGGTTATTGTCACTATGACGCCGGGATATTCGTTTATCTTATTGATGTCACGTTTCTTATGCTTTAAAGGCATTTGTCGATTTTAACAATTTTCGTCGTTTTTTAGTTGATGTCCTGTAATTTGACCTCTTCACGGATTAACATAGAATACTGTCAACCTATAAAACAAGTTGTGATTCAATTCTATAACTTTTCATTTAATTAAATTTGCTCCAAAATGGAGTAAGTTATAGCTTTTGAACTTTACAACAGATAAACTTTTTTTTTTTTCAATTTGTTTATTTTTCTTGAAATTACAATAGAGATACATCCATTGATGAAAAATCGTATACCTATGTAATATATATAGGTCGTTTATATCCAACAAATATAAATTTTTTCCCCCAATTATGCAATTACTAGCTCGAGGCCAAAAGTTAAGAGCGCCTAACACTCTCAAAACCTGGTTGAAATAAGGATACATCATTGCAATCCCAGTAGAGGATTTAGTTTTGTTCCGAGAGCTAACTTTCATGAAGATTCCGCTAATCAAATGAGAAGAGTACTCTTGTCGATTACTAAAATAATCAGAAAACAAAGTTCTTGATGGTTATAATTCTTCACGTTCTTCCTTGTTTTCACACAATTCTGAAACATAAACTTATATATATCAACTGCTCCAATGTAGGAGCGATTTCAATAGGGCCCATCTTCAAGGTCGGGTGGGCGGTAGCGGTTGCAGAGGAGGAAAGCTGAGAAAAGAAAAGTGAAGGCAAAGGGAAGCGTGGACAGTGAGGTGTTTTTACGTAGAACATTCATAAAATTCTACAACTCAACAGTGATGATTTGTGATAATGTTGTCGATATGGTTCCCTGAATAATTCTAAATATCAGTCGAACATTATAAGTCCTGTTTCATTCTTGGATACTGAAGTATTTTATATGCACATAAACTTCACTGCATTCATATAAATGAGAGTTGGAATCTACATTCATATACTGATCATTTGGGCCTTCCTCACAAAAGCTTTAAAATAGGAAGCAACTAGAATTATTATCAAAGAACAAAATCAAATAAGTAACCAGAATTACAAACTTCAGTTCTTACTACTTAGCTTAATTAAAAGGGAAACATGAAAAAGCAAGAAGGTCCGCATCAATTATAATCTAAAATTAATATGGAATAAACTTGGATTGGAGGTGTCAAAGCTCTAATTGGATGGTGGCAGAGAAGGAATAGTAGTAGGCCACCATGGATGCACCAGAGGAAAGACACACGAGCCGTATCTACCTTTGCAAACAGGCTCAACATCGTCACTCCCAATCTTGTATTGGAAGAGATCCTGACATTCGGTTTCACCATTATTACCACTTGTTAAGAAAACCGCGTCTCCATCATCGGGATGAAGTGCAACAAGAAACAACAGCACGCTTTTGTCGCTTCTTTTAAAACGAACATGATGAACCAAATCCCAAGAGGCATTGCGATGATCATCAACAAGTTCCCAAGCTTTCAAGACATAGGAGTCGGACCTCTTAAGGAAATAGACCTGTGCAAGCCTCAAACGACCACGAACCACTCCAAGCCGTGCTCTCTTAGAGTGACCGTACCCAAAGCCTCGGGCAAACTCCACTGGCAAGCAAATCAAACGGCACCGTTTTTCTTCCAAATCGTCCCCATCCTTGAAGGCGTTTAACGCAACAATTCCTTTTAACTGGGTAACCCCCAATGCCCAGTACAAAATTCCGTTGTTCCCAACCGATGTGGCATGCCAATCATATAATGTCTCTGGAAACTGGAGCGTCGATTCGGTCCATTGTCCAGTCTCAGAAGAAAAGACCGACACGGAGTCATGAAGCCTAGAGTTTAGCACGACCCTGTATTTGATTCTACAATTACAATAATTGTTAGAATAAGAATATGAATATGATCCTCCAAATTGTGAGTTGCAGTTGCAATTGGGCTTGCACACAAAACCACAACTATCAAGATCCGGAAAGTTGCGGGTCCAAGGGAGCAAAATCCATTGCCTAGTTAGAGGATTGCAAATCAAGAATTCTTTCCTGTTCGGCATAATCAGCAACAAGTCGTCGAAGGACGATTTTATAACCCTGCTCGGCCAAGGCAAGAAATCAAGATAACCATCATGACCATCACCAGTAGTAAGTAAAGATACCTTTCCATGGCGGAGAATTTTTGACTTGTCGGAGAAGAAATTGTTGCATGGAGTGTAGGGACAGTAGGAGAATTGTAGATCGTCGCCTCCCGAACTGTAGCGGCTCGTCATCAACAGAGTATAAGGCAAGTGTTCCTCTACTTGTTTTCGTTCTTGCTGTTGTTGTCGTTTGAGGCGGTGATGGTGATTGAATTTGCGGATATAGTATAAGCCGCCTTGTGACCGAGAGGTAACGAGAGAGAACCACCGCTTGCAGACTGTGCCGCACTGGATTACGATTTTGGAATGGGGAAGTCGGAACAATATCTCCTGCAGAAGGTCGTCCGAGACGACCGACATGAATTTGGCAGCGGCTTCTGATACTGCAACAACACTTTCTGCTGCCGATGAATGTGATGATGATTCTCTTTCTCCATTTACAATCCGAATCCTCTCGGATTGTTGTCGTTCTCCATTATTAGCCCGTTGCTTGCATATTCTTTTCTCCGTCGGCCTTTCTGATTCATCTCGTGTTTTCTGTCGAAGCCTAAGCCTTTCCGATCGTCGTTTTCCTCCAAGCTCCAACATCATGAATATGTGAGACGACAGGACGGCTGTATGATGAATGGATATATATACACACACATTTATATAGAGGTCTTTTAGGGTTCTTTATTTTTAAAGTTTGAATTTTTGGTCATTTTCTTTTACTGCATATTTATTTAATTTTTAATTCAGTTTTTAATAGATAAATATTCCGGGAAAATACATTAACATAAATTTAAAGATAATTATAGAGACAAAAATTTGATACTAGATTAATATGACATAAAATAAAAATAAAATTTGTATTACGTTAGTTAAGGATAAAGAATTTATGTTATGCTGGTCAATTTATGTGGGGAAAAATGATTATTCAGTTAATTTTCTCTAAATTATTAATATCTTTTGACCTTTTTACTTTTTAAGAGATATTCTTTTACTTTTAATTATACCAAAATGATAATTGTCGTTTTTAAAGTTGCCATGCAAAAGAGGAAGGCTGTAATTTAGAAATAATGGATTAGGATTATTCATATTCATTAAGATAAAATTTATTTTGATGAATTAGGATTGTACATAAAGTGTGGTGTTTAGATCTTTTTTTTTTTTTTTTTAAATGTCATGTTTCTTTTTTTTTTTTAGGCTGTATCACTTTTCCTTTGTTTGTTCCTTATTCTTGTAGTAGTTTCCTTTTGTTGTTAGTTTTCTAATTGTGCTTAATTGTCTACCAATAAATAGATGATCAAGAGTAATACAATTCAGATTACCATAAGTGAATTAATATTTCCTTCATTATTCTTCTAAATAGCTTTACTATTATCTTAATCCTTCCCCTTTCTCTTTTCTCTTTTCTCTTTTATTTTAATTTATTTTATTTTACTTTATTTCTCTATTCCCTTCAAATTCCTTTCTATATTTTTAACTGTAAATGACTTGTTTGGCAGAGTTTTCTAGAAACTGCTTTTGGTTTCTCAAGTCCAAAAGCAGCTTTTGGAAGCATTTGGATGATTTATGAGAAAAGTTTTCAGTCTCCGAAAGTGCATCCTGTCAAAGCCAAAAAAATATAGCTTCTGGCAAAAGCTTTTCTGAGTAGACTCTAAAATTTATAACATAATTTAAATTAGACATTATAAACTTTATTTAACATTTTTAGGGCATGCTTGGCATACAAGTTTAACTCAAGTTAAACTGTACTTTTTTTTATCTTTTTCTGAAAAAGTTTTTTGTCTTTTCTGAAAAGTCAACATAAATTACTATTGAAACTTAAAAATCTTCACTCAAACTCATTCACCAAATACCCCCTTAGTACTTATTAAAATACTTTAAAGATCATTTTGACCTCAAAAGCTCTTTTGTTCCAAATATTTACAGAGAAATCATAACTTTTACTTCTCTTGAGAAACAAAAGCAAAAGTCATGCCAAACATGTTATTCTATCTGTCTCTTCTCCATTTTCTTCTTTCCAAATTCGTTTTTCTCTCTCTAGTCAACGTCACGTCGTTTCTTCAGATTGTTGTTGTTGTGAGGAGATTCCGCTTATTAGTCCTTTGGCCTAATTATGTCGTAATTCTTATGCCTGCATCGTTAATTAAGGCAATTGTCGTTTTTAGTATTGTCGTCGTTTTTTGGTTGATGTCCTTCAACTGTACCTTTACATGGATTTACATGGAATATTGTATCCTATAAAACACTTTTTGATTAAATTCTGTAACTTTACATTCAATTAAGGCTTTTTTTTTTTTTTTTCTACATCAGCGCACCATAAATTTGTTGCACAGTTGTAATTTAAACTTTAAACTTTTTAATTTTAACAATTTATACCCTAAATTTATAAATCTACAGAAATCTATCTCGATTAAAACAATGTCGATTTTTTCAATGAAAAATGACAGTTTAATTACACATAAGTTGTTATAAGAGCGCAAAAAGGATTTTATTTTATTTTATTTAAATCAAAATTGACCCAAATTATACATAAAATAAATTATTTCAAATTTTTTTTATTTTTAATAAACCTAATTAAAAACTTAACCTTAATAAATCTGGTTAAAATAGATAAAAATAATCATTATATAATTAGT
Source organism: Ficus carica (assembly GCA_009761775.1). Taxonomy (NCBI): domain Eukaryota; kingdom Viridiplantae; phylum Streptophyta; class Magnoliopsida; order Rosales; family Moraceae; genus Ficus; species Ficus carica. The sequence continues at coordinate 23,237,859 of CM019740.1, forward strand.
TAATGACTCATAAACAAATCACGTCAATTTCCTGTAATAGATTAAATATGGGTATCAATTGGGGGAAATTACATATTCCAAAATTCAATGTGCGAATTGTTAAAATTAAAAATTTATGGATGCAAATTCAGAGTGCACACATCGGTGTAAAATGCCTTATTATATTTGGTCCAAAATGGAGGAGTAAATTCTAGTTTTTGAACTTTCAACCGCTACACTTTTTCTTTTTTTTTTTCAATACATATTTTTGCTGAAATTACATACTTTCATTGTAACTACATATACATATACATATACGTGTACATATATATATATATATATATATATATATGTTACATCAAATTATCAATCACTCTAACTTAACTTGGCACTTATAAGCCCTTCAAGTGACCCGATCAAGCCAACTACAGTCACGAGAAAGCAAACAAAGCTAAATGTCCTAAGAACAATCCATTTTCTAGTCCAAGGACTGATTTTCTTTTGGATGAAGTACATTTCCACGGGGAAATATATAGCTAGAGGCCAAAAGTTTAAAGCCCCTAAAACTCCCAAAACTTGGTTAAAATAAGGAAATATTATTGCAATCCCAGTCGTAGACAACACATAAGCTGTTCTGAAGCACAACCTTAGAGGATTTAGTTGAAGTGTTGGTAACAATGGCAACTTCATGTTGTAGAAATTGTTCACAAATCCGCTATTTGGAAACTTCCTCCCAAACCATTTCTCAACAACTGCAAATACTGGCTGGCTGTAGATCTGAAATACGAAATCGTTCGGAAAATAACATGAGTATGCATCGCACTCGACGATCGTTATTACCGGTCTTTAGCTAATTATAGATTGACGTGTAAGACTACATAGGAAAATGAGTAGCAAATCTCGACTTGAATACTAAGAAGTCGTTGAAGATTTTTATTTTTCTTTCCTTAAGAAAAAATGCTAATAATCACCAACGATGATCATCACTATTAGTTTTTTAACCAGTTAGAGATTGACATATGAGATTATGTTTGTCTTCTAATGGTTCACCTATGGCGATAAATAGCATTGCCTTTTCGTTATATGTCGAAATATAAGCCATATATAATACAAGATTAAGAGTGAAATCAAGATAACATTAGTGGAATTACCTGATATCCTCCCACCAAATGAAGAACAATGCAAGCATTAGCAAAATCAATGAGCCAGAAAGGTTCATAGAATCCAAATCCTGTCAAGAGGTTCCCCGGCGTGTTATTCCCGAAAGCCGCGTATCCGAAGCATCCACAACAGAGGTAGAAAAAGGTTGTCACAAATATTGCAATCATTGAAGCCTTCTTCATGGTCTTGTTTTCGGCCGGAGGCGATTTCAATGTGTCCTTCATTCAAAAAAAAAGAAAAAAAAAATCCCTTAATCTGATGAGCATGTAAAGAAGAAATTTAATAAACTTTTCAGTTTTCATATTAGAATCCCATTGAAGCAAACCTGAATCTCAAGAAGAATAATGGAGTACGGATAGGCAAAAGCGATGTCCCCAAGTGCTTGGAAGCATAACCATAATTTGTTGGCCACACTTGAGGCTGGAATTCCAGTAATGCTCCCATGAATTTCTCCATTCTCTGTGATTACAAAAACGTGTAAGGACTAATTTGGCACTCGAGAAATGATTCCAGTCAATGCCATAAAATATAATTTCTATAGAACTTCATTCAAAAATATTTTATTACATGTTAGAAAATTTACATATTACTTTTGCGTCGTTAAACTCTTCTAAAAGTTCCTCGTCTTCTAGCGCCAAAAAGCATAAGCAAAAGCTATGCCAAACGGACCTTAAAGTCATATTAGAAGCAAAGTAACTAGATGACCAAAATTGAATTTATGAATAGCAGAGAGTAGTTGACTTACCTATGACTTTAGCAAAGCCAAGCCCAAATCCAATAAAAGCATAGGCGAAGGACATGATTGCAGCTATAACAGAAAGCCATTCCATGTTATGGAAATCCGGTATTTGTGACATCACAATCTGAAGAACTCCAAACAACAACATGTACATAGTATCCCCATACGAACACGCAGCCTGATGCCCCTTTTCGTGGTAACAGTTCGATCTTTGAATTGCTCTGCATTCAAAACAACCAAAACCAATGAAAAACCGAAACTAAATGTGCACGTTCCAAGTTGTTCCCTTAACTTTTAACTCCACGTGTCACTTTCCGCCTTTAAAATAGACCAAAGGACAATTTTTGACACTTGTCCTGGGACTATGGGAACGTATCATGCGTTTCAAAGTTCAGAGGGCAACTTGTTATACGAACTAAAGTTCGGGATGAAATGCAATATATAAAAATATATATACACATATGTATATATGCTGCAACTATAGAGGAAACTACCTCATACTGGTTGCAGTGGTAATCACATAGGCAATACCAGTCCCATACATGCTCAAATATTGGAGCGACCCACAAAACCATGTCTGAGTTTTACCTGAACTTATAATAAGAAACCACATCAAACAACTACTTGAATCCTATTTTGAACAACAACAACAACAACAATAGAAGAGTATGCGTCGATTTTCATCTTCACTACCGAGATTCAATCTCACGGCTTCGATGTAAGAGTGGTTTCTCTTCCCAGTCACAGGGTCAGGTGACCTGTAACAATCAGAAAGAAGATGGGAAGAGACATAGGTGATAATGGCGAAACAAAGCAACGCAACCGGCCCTCCAATCCATCCCAACTGCGAAGTACTCCACGCCAGAGACAACACCCCGGCGCCAATAACCGCGGTGATGATGTGAGCCACACAACTGAACAATGTCCCTGATCATAATTAAGTTGCCAAACTGAGTCTAAATGAAATTCTCAACGGCATGACTGAGACCTCGAAAAAGTACTTTACCGGTTCTTAGCTGTCCATCATCGTCGTTGCAGGATCCGCTAGCTAGTTCGAGAGATTGATCGACCGCCATAGAATTAGTAACTTGCAGCTAGCTAAACCTGAGAATTGACACAGTTGTAAAGGGTCTAAAACTAAAAACAGATTCTGATCACCACATTCACATGGCTGATGCAATGACTGTTAAGGAAAGCCTTCGGCATATTCTTGTCTTTCCGGGTAAGCTGGGACAAATGGTAATCCTAAATTATTTGGTTAGGTGTTGTGTCTGTGTTTGTGCATCTGGCCATGTGTTTGTCTCACTGTAAGGACAAAACCTGCTCTCAGCAGCTTTGTCTTAGTGTCAACTTGATTTTTTTTACCATAAGTTGAGAAGGGCAAGTACTATAGTGAAAAAAGAAGACTTTGGTGGTCGCAAGTATGGGGCAGAACCACCCATGGCCGAGTGGAGCTTCCGTCTCAGTAAACTTTTTTTCTTTAATCTTTAAGAACTTTAGTTTTTCTCATTTTTTTCTTCACTCAAAATTGATATTATCTAAGTCCCTTAAAACTTTATCTTTTAAGATATGCTCCTTTTAAAATAATAAGCTGGCTCTTACAGTAAATCTACACCCGTCAATGATGGAGGGAATTAGGGCGTGAGGGTATTAAGTTTAAGCCCCCCTTAGCCCCAACTTTTTTATTTTTATTTTTAAATACTCTATTATTTTGAATAACTTTTTATAATAGCCCTCCTATTAAGAAACATTTGGTCATAATAACCCTACGTACCCCTTATATAATTATTAATCCCTCGAAATTAAACATTCTGGCTTCATCATTGACTCTCATCTTCAATAATGAGATTCAGTGTAAAATCCCTCCACCCCAAATTCATGAATAAATAAATATTACTTTGATTTAAAAAAAAAAAAAAAATTAGAGAAAGTTAGTCCTGAAACTTACATACTCTAAATTTAACCGTCATAAGGGTTCATGTTCATACAAGCGTAGTGTTGCTATTGGAGAAGGAACTTAAACTACATATATTGCAATTATATGCTTATATATAGGTGACTAACAAAAGTATTGTGAAGGAATATTATAGTAAAAACTAAAAAGAGTTAGTCATGAAACTTACCTACTAAATAATTACCCTTAATTAAGGGATAATTTAAGGCAATTATTGTTGTTGTAGAATGTACTTCAACTAGTGTAGGCCTATCTTTGAAACCATGAAGGTCCTTTGAAGAGAGAAGTTTTCAAAAGCGTAGCTTAGCTGGCTATGCAAAACACATGTTTAAATAGATGGATACACCAACAATCATGGTGTAGTAAAGTCTTCCCAATAATCGAGATATGGCGTGTCATCTTTATTTTGGCCTCCCTTGGATACTAGAATCTGCTTAGGGTGGGGGCCACTGCCAAGTTGTTGAATTATATATATATATATATATATTTATATATTTAGATATGTAAAGAAAGAAAGAAAAAGACTAACATCAATGGTAATGATATTTTACAAGAGATAATAAAGGTGAATGAAGTTTTTTTTTTTTTTTTTAACACAGAAAAGAATAATACAGTAGGATAGATAGACTACAAAACCTTTAGGAATAAGATCATAATGGACCTATCACTAAGTTATAAGGTGAATAAAGTTGAACCATACTTATATTTGTCATATAAATATTGGAGCTTACTAAAGGGTAATGAATCTAGATAGATCCAAATCCAAATAATAAAAGGAATCTTCTGTCAATTTTCGTATTGGAATTTTGTTGCCCACTTTACTTTGCTTTATTTTGAGCACCAAATATCAAATGTCCTTTGTGAGTGATTGGTTGGCTAGTCTTCTTCTACTAACAAAGTAAACAGGTGAAAACAATGGTCAATTTGTCCTTCTCATTTGAAGCTACTGATGTGGCCAAAGACCTAAAAAAATGCTTCACCAATTTGCTCCTAAGAGGAGGAAAAAAAAAAAAGAAAAAAAAAAATTGACAACAACAATAGCTAAAAAAAGTTGGGAGTCTAGTTCCATCATTGCCAAACATTACATACTTTTCTTCGCGTTAATCTCGTTGTTAGCCCTGATCTACGATGTGTCATGTTAAAGTCATCCCGTCAAGAATCCATAAAAAAAGTGATGAAAAGTGGCACATGACAGTAATGTCATAGTTTAGTGTGCTTTTGTTCTTTCATTGTCTTCCTCCGCAAGTGTATTTTCATCCTTTTTCACTATCGTAAGGCTTAAACCAAAAATTTTATGTTACTACAAATCATGTGGCGTGGCCTTGAGCTTGTATCTCCTTGCATATCCGGATCTACCTAAAGTATGGGTAGATCTCAGAATCACAATAATATATATATATATATATATATATTTGGTAAGAATAGAAAAATAATAAGTATTTGGATGTGACCACAACGGTTGTAAGTAAGCAGCAGCTGAATTTCTTATCTCCTAGAGAATCAAGACAATATCCATTTGTTTCGTTTGTCTTTATCTAGTTTTCAACTTTAGGACATCCAACCATTGCCCCGCCTTTCTAAGTTATACTTTTCTCCTTCTCTTCGCTGCTTTATTGCGGAAAAACGCACCGATTAGTGATGTCGCTATCGTATAGCAGCGTGGGATTCAGTTTGTCACGCTTTTTCTCACACGGAAACTTAGTTCTATCATCACACATGTGTACAGAAATTCCTGGCACTGCTCCTCAGAGGAAGAGTTTTTGCGGCCCAAGCTAATAGAGGCCCAACTCGAACAGGTTGGGCCTGACACTGATGGGCTTCATCATGTCATACTACATGATAGCTCTTTGCCCAAAGCAAGCAACATTCAAGGCGAAAGTCCCAAGCTCATGAAAAATCACTTTTTCGTTACTGATTTTAACCGAGCTCTTATGATGATCTAAGGACTGGTAGAACTAAGATCCATGGTGAATCTAGGTTACCTCACAAATAGTGGGTCCTAACTGTGTATGTATGAGATTCTCATTGTTCTAGAACTAAGCTAATTATCTCTTGAACCAAGCTAACTATCTGGAATTCGAAACCGTGTGATAGAAGAGGAAAACAAATTGAAAATAGAACCACTTTTGTCAAACATAAGATGAAAACAAATTTCTCCCAAAAAAATAAAAATAAAAAATAAAAAGAAGAAAGAAAGAAAAAGAAAGGGTGTTAGTGAGGTATGTTACCTAATGCTACCGGCTGATGTAATGGTATAGGCAATTCCAGTGCCATAGAAGCTCTCATAAGCATATGCTCCACTCACATATTGCCATTTCTCCCCTACAAATATCCAACATATACCAAAATATACATTTTTATATATATTAGTAAAAATATCCGCGGCAATTTTTTGATGTTACCATTTTCACAAAAGTTCAAATCTAAATATGCCCTGCATATAACTAGCAACAAAAATATGCCATGTAAAATGCAAGAGGAAGTCTTCTTTTTTTTTTTCTTTTTTTTTTCTTTTTTTTTTTGTGAATAGGATCATATTATGTTAAATCCCGAACCTTTTCTTTTTCTTTTTAATGAATCAGGTTTATTAAGAGAAAATAAAGTCATCTCAATTAGATTGATGCCTCTGTGTTCATTCTATCCTATGACGAATCACTAACTTTATCAAAAGGAACATTTATTTTTTTCAGAGGACAGCTCGACTTAAATAAGGACCGGGCCTTTCCTCTTTTGTCTCCACCAATGAAATCAAATAGTACTTGTCTATGTGGATTTTTATTTTTTTTTCACCCTTTTGCTAGGGGGGAAAAAAAAAGGAACTACAGGGATAGAGAGGGTGGGTTATTTATTTATTTTTTTCTTTTGGAAAGTAAAGGAAAGTTACAAAAAGATAAAGTGTGGTGTATGCAAATAATCTCTACTTTTGTTGTGAGTGTGATGTTTATTTAATTTATTTTTCTAATATATAATAATGACGTAACACAAGGATCTGTTATGAGATTCACCGTACTACTCTCAGCCTAACACATTAAATTTGTGGTTTTTAAATGAGATTCAATGTACTAATACTAGTATGAATATATTTTGTGAGATTAATTCAAATTTTAAACCTTATCAAGGAAAATAGATAGTCTCACTACTTGATCAATTGTTTATCTTCGTTGTCTTAAAACGATTAAAATTGTAATATAGCAATCACAACAACATCGAACATCAAATCACGCAATATTCTTGAATGAACCCTACATCGGACTAGCATAACGGTTTGCCATTAAGTCAAATAACGGAACCACCCTATATAAGGGATGGAAATTAAAGAAAGATGCTTATTGTCGCAACGCGAGTATCATTGCAGGTTTTTTAACGTACTAGAGAATGATATATATGACTGTGTGAAATCATATATCGGATTAACGAGTATCAATTGGTATATGAATTTGTGATTGATTAAAAAGATATGGTGATGTACTATTATTGTTCAAAATTAAAGTTACCTAAGTATAACCTGACAGCTTCAGCGTAGGAAGGGCAACGAACATGGCCAAATTCAGGATCAGGGTATCTGTAGCAGTCACTGATAAGGTTCGTGGAAACAAGGATGATCAAGGCAAAGACGATTATACACAACGGACCACCGATCCATCCTAATTGAGCCACACTCCATGAAAGAGACAACACGCCTGCTCCTATCACTCCTGTTATTATATGGGCTAATGCAGTCCATGTAGTTCCTTTAAAAAAAGTAAATTCCAATTACCAAATTAGGCATTTATCATTGGACATACATAAAAGAAAATGGTTGAAAAAAAATTGACTACTCTCTCCATAGCAAGCGGAAAAACAAGCCCCAAAGCTATATGTAATTAGAGAATTTTTACAGTAAAACTTTTCTATTATAGTTGGGAACTGTATTTTAATCGTTATGTTAATTTTTCAACGGTTTGATTCATAATAACTATGTTAAGAATTTATATAATTACTTTCAATTATAAATACTATTAAAAAGTTAATATAACGATAAAAATAGTTATTCATACCAACAGGAGTATAAAATAAATGTTTAAAATTCCCTTGAAGTTATCGAAGAATAATAGATATTTTAGAACTTGCTAGTTGGAATAGTCTAAACTCAACAGACACGTGTCAGTTTGAATTTCTCTCTCTTCACAGTTTGACATCTCTCTCTCTCTCTCTCTCTACACCAAACACCAGCCCATCTAAAATCCTAGAGCATCAGATCTGCATCTACTCTACAACTAGTTGATTCTTTAAAGAACCTTGAAACAAATATCAGAGATTAAAAACTAAGAAACTATCTTTTTTGGGTATTTAAATCCAAGAAAATTGTTGTGGAGAAGATAATACAAGAATTATTTATCAAGAAAAAAACAAAATGAATAATGGGTTGAAGTGGAATTGGAATTTTAATTACCTGTTCTCTTCACAACTTCATAGGAATCATGATCAAGATCAGACGATGAAGAAGAAAATCTTCCAAGAATTGGTGATTGTTCTTGATCATGATCTTCTTGACCACCCATATTTTCTCCTCTTCCTCAGAAAGAAGAAGCTGAAAAAGACGAGGACAAAGACGAAGATAAAGCTGTTGTTTTAATTAATTTCCCACTTCATGAACGTATAAAGAAGGAAATTAATAAAATATAAATATAAATTATAGTAAATAAATAAAATGTTGACATTTCACTAGTTTAAGAACCACCTTGATGGGAAATGGTGGACAGGTTTGTTAAGCACGTTGGAGTATGGTGGTTGGATTTATAGATACATTCCTTACACGTTTATATATTTGTTCAACGACAGCAAGCTAATAAATTACTAAGGATCATGGGTGCCCGCATGTACTCATAGATCTAATAATAATTATACACTTAATTTTATTTTTAAATCAAGAGTTCGAATCTTCTCATTTAAAAAAAAAAAAAGAATTACAGACTTGAATAAGTCGTAATTCCACACTGATGAGGTCCTAAATTCCAATCTCTCCAACTCTCAAAAACAAATAAATAAATAAATAAACAAATTCTAACTTTATTAACTAATGTGATGTTACAAATAAATTTTTTTGGTGAATAATATTACAAATATAATTGGGTCAGGTTTTTTTGTTTTATTTGTGGACACTTGATTTTCTTTTATAAACAATGGAGATGGAGGAAAATGGTACCAATATTCCCTTTTTAATTAAAATAACCAACCTGATATTTGAGCTATTTTTAATTAATAGGCATTTAAAATAATAGTACCTTAGTATTAAATTTTGCATATACTAATAAGAAGTTGACAAATCCATTGCAACGTGAACTGTTAGTAAAAAAAAAATGTACATCTACCATTATTTCCTTAACAACTATTATGGAATAAAAGTCAATGAGACTCGCTAATTGATTCTAGGAATGGAAATGGGGCGAGGTGGGCGTGGGTATGCCTCCTCCATCCCCATACCCGCCTCTCTTTTTACCTTCACACACGTCCTCATACATGCCTAATTTAATACTGGTACATTACCCCATTAGGGATACTATACTCATACCTTATACATTCACCAATCATGAATTATATAAAAAATAAATAAATAACTTATATTAAAATTTTCATAAATTTTAACAATGTAGTTATAATTGAAAATGAAATTGAAATATTAAAAACAAATATAAACTTCAGGAATCCATAAAACTAAATTCATAAAACAAACAAAAACATTAAAACACTAACTTGATTTTTCTTCTATTATAAGGGAATATATACGGGGGTGAGTGTGGTATGGAGGAACTTCCCCCACCCCCATCCCGCAACCGCACAGGTGATTGATCTTAATCCCCCTATACCTGCCCTCATATATTATCTCCCACACACGTCCCATGAGAGGTGGGTACTTGTGGATAAAAATATCATCATATAATTTTTTCATTTATATACCTTTAATTTCTTCTATGGTACGAGAATTCAAGCTAACTTGCGAAAAGAATTACACCAAAAAAAAATTTTTGATATTTTTTTGTTGGGAAGAATTTTACGATAAAGAAGCAAATATTATATTACTAGTTGTGCATAATATAAATTATCATATATTTATCTATTTTAGTTAAATTTGAGAATTTTTTTTAATCTGATATAATTTAATGATCCACAATTACATAATATGAATATGATATTTTTTCGTACCATATCATAGAATTATAGCCTTTCGTTTGAGCTATTCAGTTGACAGTTTGGTAAAGTTAGAAACGTAACACATCATTTCCAATTTGTTGATGATACGATTTTCCTTCATTTGAAAGACAAGTATGACTAGATTTACACAAGAGTTTTTTTTTTTTTTTTTTTTTGTCTTTAACAAGAAATTAAGGACATTTTTAATAAATGTGAGCCTTTAATTTCCATTTATATTGTTATGATGCAACTTAACATCAAAGATGGAACGTGGATTAGACAGTGGGCCTACAAAAACATTGAATTATTCATAATTTTTTGCTTGGAAGATTATTCCATATTTGAAAATTTTTAGTAGTTTTGGTTGAATTTGGATTGTACTTGTCACATTAGTGCACCGATCAGTCTTCCCTTTCACAATCGTTATCATCGTAAGTTCTACTTGTCCAACGTTATAGGCAAGAAAGAAAAATCAAAGGAGATAGAAAATTAACATACCAGTAATTGGTTTTAAATAGTTGATGATCTCTTTATAAAATGAAGATTTAATATCCGTCTAAAATGGTTATATTTTTAAGAGAATATCTAATTTGAAAAGATAATTTAATAATCTAATAATAATTAATTTAATAAAAATTAAAAAAAATCATAAAAAAAAAAAACTAATTTCTCACATCGGTGGATTCGTTTGGGGGAAGGGGGTTGGTTCCGTCGGAGCTGAGAGCTGGATTTTGAGGTCGGTGGGTAGGGGGTCCGAGCTCGGCGGCGGCGGCTCACAGATCGATACGCGGGGGGTGGGGGTTGGGTGGCCGAAAGATAGCCGGGGAGAAGACCCAGATCAAGAAGCGGCAGGGGGGGAGGGGGGAGGACCGAGATCGAGACGCCACGGCGGCGGGGGGAAACCATATCGAGACGCCGCGACCGCGGGGGGCGGGGGGGGGGGAGAGAGCTCGCCGTCGTCGAGACGCGGGGGGGGGGGGGGGGGGGCGATAGCTCGCCGGTGCGGGGGAGGCGAGGGGGACCCAGATTGAGGCGCGGCGGAGGGGGGAGGCTCGGCGGCGCAGCGCGGCTCTCTCTCTTTCCTCTCTCCTTCCCTCTCTTTGCTTATCTGGTTTTGGTGTTTCATGGGTTTTATTTTATTTTATTTTTTTATTGGTAAATAAGTAAGGAAATAAAAAATTAAATGTTATTTTAATATTTTTACTATAAAAATTGTAATTTGAGTAAGATTCTATTAAAAATTGAATGATTTTGGAGAAAAATGATTATAATAATCAACATTTTAAGAGTTTTTGATCTTCTCGATAAAAAAATAAAATATGGATTAAACAATCACTTTTTAAAGAGTTTAAGAATTATTTAAGTTAATTACTATTAACACATTTATGAGGCTCTAAAATCAAAGATCTTTAATATTTTATTTTTAGATCAATGCAATTTCAAATTTCCCATAAATATAAAATTGATGTTTTGATAATCGGAATATATGAATAATTATAATTATCTACCATAGATACCTAATAAAGGCTATATTAACATGATTATATTATTAACGATACAGTGTCGAATATGAGGATCAATTATTATATGATTTGATATTTATTATTATGTTAATTTGATATCTAACTTTACTAAAAAGAATTGCATTCACTAAAAAAGCTCTCTATGAATTATAAGATGTTTGTTTATTCAAATGGGAGAGTCCCATTTTCAAACATCCATAATTTTCTCAAATGGGTTTTGTTGTTTCCTAGTGAATTGTCGTTTATTATAATTTCCAAATTATTGATCATGTTTGTGACGTTATAAACAATAACATTGAAAATGAAAGAAATTTAATCCCCATGGACTTACTTTGGGTGGTGGGGTCATCATGATTATCTCCATTAGAACTTGTTTTTAAAAAAGTACATACATGTGTGTGTGTGTGTGTGTGTGTGTGCCATTAGAATGCTGGCCCTTTTAATAAAACATAAACAAAGAGGAGGGCTAACTTCAATTATTGGGGGGGAAAAGTACAACCAAAGAAAAGGACCCACCTTGCTAAAGATCAACTGACCTTAGAAGCAAACCAATGATCACATCAGAGACATCAGAGAGCTTCTCAAGTTTCTCATTCCTAGTAGTTAAAGGAGAGGAGTGAGTCGGGCCTTGAATGAAAGCACGCTCGCAATCTCTCGTGTTCTCGAGGGCAATGCCGGCGAGCTCCCTGGCTTCCTTGTACTTGAAGTTATCCAAGTCAACACTTTGTTGCTGAAGGGCATAGACCGATCCGCCATAGTTGACAGTGCAATGCTGGAGGCCTCACTTCACATCGGGGTCTTGAGTGCTCTTGAGCATGGCTGAGATGAAATCATTGTTCGCTTTGGCACTAGACAAGGATAGCTCCAAAGAGATGTAAGTTAGCCCTTTGAGATCAGCATTGGCAGCATGGGGATCGGCACGGAGGGCAGAGATGCAGAAGCCGGGAGTGTTGGTTTGGCTGCAGACTTGTTTTAGTACAGGGGATGGTGGATCATTTGGATTGATTCCTAGAAAAGAACAAGGGCAAAGGAAAACAATGGCAAGAAGGATTTTGGATGGAGATGTCTCTTTTTTTTTTTTTTTTTTTTTTTTTTTTTGGCCCTTTAGGATAATGAAAGATTACAGGTTCTCAAAAGGGTTTATAATTTTATATTAAACCCAAAATCAAGACCATTTTGTGCCAAGTAAAACCAATTTACCATATATGTAAACAAAACAAAAATCATTTCCTAATTGTGAAATTAAGGGTGTAAATGCAATAATACCCCTAAAAAGCAAACAAATCCGTTAAAAAATAAATAAATCTCCCAAATTAGGAATTTAATAAATGTAAAGTCAGCAATCAATATCAATCTTTTTTGCGAATAGCAATCACTATCAAATCATTAAAAAGTCTTACGAACGGATATGTATCCTTATCATATTATTGATGACATTCCATGTGTGGATAAAATTAACAATTACAAAACCATCCGTCGTATTTTGACTTGATTATTATAAAATAAAAAGGAAAAAAAAAACAAGGAAATATAGAGGAATGTCTCAACTCTCAAGGAGTGTAAAGATTTGTCCCTTCTTAAAAGAACAATGTTAAAGGAGCATCAGTGACCTGTGTTCAACACCACACATAATAGAGACCGGGTCGCACAACACGAGACCCGAATGTAGAACCTATTCTCAATTAATCACCACTGATGCTCCTAAAGCATTTTTCTTCTTAAACTCTATCAACATGGCACAACACTAAAATAGTTGAGTTAGAGGGGCAAAAAATCTAATCCTTCAAAGTTTAAATTTCTATTTCAACGTCACCCCCATAACCTGTTTCTTAGAACACTAAAAATAAAAGTAAAAATTACATGATTATGAAAATGATAAGGCTTTTAATTCTCTTTTAATATACAGAACTCCGTCCTCCTCATCAAAGTTTTTAACATCCAAGCAAAAAGCTCAGCAAGAAACCCGGACAATGAGAATTCACTGAACAAGCACAAGCTTCTAGAAGATGAGAATAATCAAATCAAATGGTTGACAAACTTAAAAAATAATAATAAAATAAAATAAAATTATATATCATATCTCTATATATATACAACAAGAGTGGTGAACCAAACCATTTGCAGGGACCCTCCTTATTTGAAGCAAAACATTTCATCCTGTTTCACACCGATGAATTTCTGAGTCGTCGTTTTCCACAAAAACGATAGCTAGCCCTCCTGTTTAAGTTTGCCAAACTACGTTTTGAACTGTGAATCATCTGCAAGAATACCGAAAGAGTCGATGAATAAATGTGTAAAAGTGTATTTATGGCGAAAAGGAGAAGAAAAAACCTATGACAAGGACAAAGCAGGTAAACTAAGTGAAGTTTTAGTTATAACTAACCATCTGAAGTAGGATCTTCATGCACAAAAAAACTTGCAGCAACGATTAGATAGCAAAGAATTAGCATTAATCCCTTGAAATAGTTAGAGGTCCCTTCCTGCAACGAAACACGGTTGCACCAAGAACAAAGTAAAGTTACGAAGCCTACAGATTTGGATTTATAGATGACTATTAAACGCTTTAGATCCGTGGTCTCATACGAACCTGCAGCATAAAGGCTACAACCAAGACAGTTATAAAGAGTGTTGCGGTCTCAAAAAGTTGAAAGTTCAAGTCCATTGGATGCCCCATTATCCAACCAGCCACAACAGAAAACGGAATCTGCAGCGAGAAAAACAAACAAAATTTCAGAAAAGAGTGACAGCCGAAGTCCCATATCAGAATTATGGCAGACAGATCAATGGTATTAGGTGTGGGGCTTAAAGCCCAAAGTAACTTTAGTTGGCACTTTTGGGTGAGGCCCAACGGTTTTACAAACTCATCCCAAAAACAAAACAGGAAAAGTGCACGCAAATAATCCAAAAGTGCTAGAAATAGGCCTAGTGGTTGTATTTTCAATTTTCGAACCTTGAAATTGAAAACAAATAACTAATCGGTTTTCACTGCTCTGGAGTTCTCTTCTACCGTGGCCCCGCCCGCCCCCCCCCCCCCCCCCCCAAAACAAGCTAAGAAAATTCTCAGTTTGCAATCCCTGTGTCTCTCTGATCTCCATTGGTTCTATTACTCAATGTGAATTCTATCTCTTCTCGCTTGGTTCTACACCTACATTCTAATCTCTGTCTTTAAATTTAGACCTCGCCATTTGTCCCGACACGGTTCAAAAAGACCGCAGAAGTCCATTGCCGAAGTTAGGACAAGAATCACATCACAGCCAACGAATAAAACAACCATTAACAACAAAATCATGAGCACTTCAGAACCATATGATCATACCATGGTAACTACCCTAATCAGCACTTTTCAACTTTTGTATAGAACCTAGAAAGTTTAAGCTATCTAGTGGCTGCAATACTAAAAACGAAAGTAAAATACCTGTTCCCAAAAATTTTCTAACGCAATCAATGCCCTTGTACTTGTTTGTATAAACTATAACAAACTTTTATAGAAGTTAATGAGATAAGGTGCCTACCCCGAACATGGCTATCTGAGTCGATGAACCTATTGCCACTCCCAGAGATATATCCTGCTAACAAAATAGAAATACTTAACAACTAAATGGTAGGAAAAAAAATTGAAGAAGAAGATATCAAAGAGGCTATGGGTCTACTTACCAGCTTGTCCTTCATGGCAAACATAATAGCACTTGCGTGCTCCGCAGCGTTGCCCACAATTGGAAGCAAAATAACACTGATAAATGCAATAGGAATGTTCAATGCAACGGATGCTCCCTACAAAAAACAGTTAGCAACTTAGAAATCTGAGCACAACATGAAACAAAAAGAACTCAAACTGCAACAGTTCATTCAATTGCAGGACATTCGTAACGAAATCAAGTTGGTTATAAAACTCGTAAAAATCATCAAATGCAGTTAAGGAACCTAGATATGTGGAATTTACAGAACACAAGTTACAAAATGGCAGTATGAAATTGGTAACTGACCGGATGAACAATATTTTCAAATTTTCCAACCTGGCCAGATAATATTGTCTATGTAAAGGGCTCACGCCGTAATGAATTCAACCTTTCGTTAGCATCCAGGACTACATATACACCTAATGCATAAATGTTCCTCTATCCAAGCTTAAAAACGCACATAGGACCCACACTTATGACCATTTTGCTAACTCCCCTGTAACAAATTGTTTCGTATTTTGAACTGGGCTTCCGTTTTTTGTGTAAAGTGACGCTGAACACACTTCATAAGTCTTGCTTGGCTATCCATATCTGCTAATACAGAAGAATTAGCCCAGCTCAGATACTAGCACGTCTTAAGCTTTTATTGCTTTCCCAAAACCAAGAGAGAGCTAGAATGAAGTTTTTTCTTCTTTGCACCACAAACGACATGTGCTAAAAGGATAGGGAATAATGCAAAGAAACATGTACCAACTAGCTTTTCTGACAATCCTATTTCATTACACACAAGTTCAAGGTTTTACTGAATCAGTCAAGGAGAAAAAAATCAGGAACCAGGCAATCATACCTCTATAGCGTTGACTAAATATTCAGATAGGATCGAGATCCAAGCAGTCATAATGGAAAGCCAAATTATTGATTCCCATTTAGAGATCTCAGGATCTTCATCATTATCTGAGCTCTCTCCATTTTGACTCCCTTCCTGTGTTCATACCATATAGATACTAATCTCATTAAAGCGAACATTCAAAAAATCCTGATTTCAAACTCAAAATCAAAAAAGTGGCCTGTTGCTACCTATCAATCACATAACAAATAAATAATTAATTAAATAAGAAAAAGAAAATCAACCTCCTCAATAGGGACATATTGATTCGTCGGACTCTTTAACTGGAAGAATAAATAGGCAGCATATGCCACAAGCATGATGCAACTAATAAATCTTGAGAGTGCCAGCTCTGACTTCCCAAAATGCACCTCTGAATGCGTGTAGTGCAAGACAGCCGGGAAAAGTAGGCCCATGACAGCCATCAACAGCAATCCCGAGTTCACAACAGCAGTTGCCTATACAACACCTTAAATCAGCTAGATAAAAGTTCAATAAAGGATTTTGGAAAAAGCAAACTCAAAAATGATGTTTGCATAACAACCTTGTTAAACAACTGCTCCTTCCCATGAAAAACAAGGCCACCACTGAAGAATGCACAACCGAGCACCAACAACATGTTTGATAAAATCGAGCCTAACAGTGACTGCTGAACTACACGCATCATTCCACTTTTCAGAGCGTATATAGATATAATCAGTTCTGTTGCATTTCCAAAAGTTGCATTTAGAAGACCCCCAACTGCAAGACCAACTTCGAGTGGTCAAAAGGTGATCCCAAATGAAGTTTAGGACGAAAAAGAGTAGAAAATGATGGTCTTTAGTGGAAAAAATGAAACTTTTGATAGAGAGCTAAGTAATAAGATTGCCATAAAAATATTACCAGTAGCTCCAGTGTAAAATGCCAATTGCCTATGAGAATTTAATAATAAAAAGAGTGTCAATTAACTAGTTGAAATTCATACATTAAGTTATAATTTACTACCACTACTAAAAAGAGGTACTTACTCTGTAGCGTAACCTAAACGCTCGGCTAAAGGTGTTATTCCCAACAAGCTAAGAAAGAATACCCAACCCTGCAACCGAAGTGAAAATTAGCAACAATATAGACATACATATAGAGCACTTATCTGCGACAATGCTAAGCAGGCAGCGCTAAACTCACAAGATGGCCAGTCAACTTATAGACGAGAATTGCTAAAGGCCCGAAAGGCATAAGCAAGTTCAACTTATTTGAGAAAAGTACAATTTTTATGCTCCTATATACAGCATTCGCTTTCATGTTCTGGACACGATCTTGCGACCCTCCAGGAGATGATGATCCTTGTTCGGCTGATTGAACAGAACACGTCTTTTCTGCTATGGTTTCGGGACTACATAGACTCTCATTGTCAAACTCGTTCACTGATCCGTTTTCCATTGAACCCATCTATCATAACATTCAAAAGCACAATCACTTTCAAAAGGGCATCCCTAAGCATATACTAATGGCATTCCAATAATTCACTACCATAATCTTCCGAAATGATAGAAAAGAAATATATATATATATATATAATTTATATGTTAACACTTAAGTACAACCACTTTTTGGAGGGCGCCTTCCTAAACATTTACTAATGACACTCCAACAACTCATTACCATAATATTTAAAGAGAATAATAACTCATTTAAATATAATTTTTCCCAAAAGAAGTTCAAATTCAGTCACATATAAAAGGAATTATAGGAATAATAATATTAATGATAATGAAGGAGAAACTTACTTCAACTTGAGATTGGATTCCCACCAAAGACTTAAATTCCATATTCTTAAATTTTCTTCAAAACAAAAATATTTGCCAACAACGAGGAAAGAGCATCACTGCAGAACTGAGAAGACAACATACATTTCTCCAAATTGAAAATGAAAATTCCTTTAATCTACAAGTAATCTGATACAAGAAAACAAAATTAACAAGCATTACCCAAGATTAATCAAACTGAAAGTCAATCAATAATTCATCCAAATACAAATATTCTTGAACCATTTAAAGGATCCAAATTTTCAATCCTAATCACAAACCCAGATCCAAGTTTGAACGTTTTTGCACTACCCATCAAAGGGTGTTAAAAAGAAATAAGTAAAATTTTAATTTTTGACAGAGAGTACAAGAAAAGGCTCTGGAAATAACAATTAAAACCCGGAAATAACAATTAAAACCCAAAAAAAAAAAAAAAAAATTAAAACTGAAAATCGAATCTTGAAGTCACCGGAGAAGAGCAAAGAATAATCACCAAAAGTAAATTAGGATTTTGAGAAATTAGAAATGAAATTAAAACAGAAACAAAACTACCCAATAACGAGATAAATATGAAGAAATAGTCAAACAACGGTGTGGGATCTGCCAAAGGACAAAGCTTTCTCTTCTGAGCTCTGAAAGGTCGTCTTAGAACTCAAACCCAACATTAAAATTCAAAAATTAAAATTAAAATTAAAAATTAAAGAAAAAAAAGGTTTGGATCAGAAACTTACTTTTCTTTTCTTTTTTTAACCAAAAGCTCTTCTTTTTTTCTTCTCTTTTATAAATAGTGAAGAAAATATGTATGTGATTTGCTTCACTGTCTGACAAACTCTTGGAATCTAATATGCGTTTAAAGAGGCTTTTTTTCCGAGAAAGAGAAAATATATTTTGAGAAAATTCATAGACAAAGAAAATGCTGTTCTTGGGTCAATTTCAATTAATAGAAAACCGACCCCGCCATGCATTTCTTCTTTGTAGATATTTTCGTTTTTCACTTTCTTTTTTTTTTCGGTTTTTTTTTTTTCCTATCTAATATAGTAATATTATTCCCTATTTAATTTTCTTTTTTCTTTTTTTTTTCATTGATTCTTTTTTTTTTAAGAGAAATTTTTAGGTCGATTCTTTTTCTTGTTTTTATTTACAATTTTTATATTAAAAAAAGGATTTATAACTAAATAGTTTTTTTTTTTAAGTTTTTTAATAAATAGTTAAAATGGTTAATCAATTTTCTTAAATGATCATTTATTAATTATATAATAGTCAATTCATAACGTAAATGATTAATTATTAGTCGATCATCAATTTTCATAGTCAATCACTAATTAATCATTGGTCAATTACTGATTGATCGAATTTGAAAAATGACAAATAATTATTTTCTTAAATTAAAAAAAAATAGTGTCATCTATTAGATTAAGTGATTAAAAAAGATTATCTAGCCTAATTTTTTCTTTAAAAATTTTATTATTATTTTTTTGGACAAAATTGTGGTAAGACTCATGTTGTACTAAAAATGAAAAAGAAAAGAAATGTTATTTTTTAGTATTTTTGTGATAAAGGTTTAAAATAAGAGATATGGTTGTGAAGAATGTAATAGTATATTCCTTAAAAAGAAACAGCCAACGGCGCATTATGGTAAACATGTTTTGTATTAAACTATTTATGCATCATTAATATATCTTATGGATTAACAAAATTAAGAAAAAAAAAATACAAGACATAGTTCTTTTAGAAAGTTAAGAAAATTATAACGTGATTTGCACAAATTACCCAAGATAGAAGACATGGTTTAGTTTAACTTAGACCATTTAAAAATATTGAATCTGATATCCATCAAGTCACATTAAAATTATAACGAAGAAAAAAAAAATACAACTATAACAGAGTTTGAAAAGTAAAAGAAATATATAATATCTTATAATTATGCAATACCAATAAAGTGGTTTTTTTTTTTTTTTAATTTTAAGAATGGAATAATCGAACTCTATATTTTATGGTAAAATTGAGTATAAAATTATCATTAAATTATGTTTACAGCCATTATTTCTTGTATATATGGGTGATTAATTGTTGAAAAACGAGAGTAAATAAAAGAGAAAAAATGATCACATTGATGAGGTAAAAAAAAAAAAAAACATGAAAAGACAAAGATGGTTTGTACAAACGGGGTAGTTGAAAAAATAGTAGATAAAGATTTTACTAATTTGATTGTATTCCAATTAACGGTGACATTTAATGGTGATAGAATGAACAAAATGGGAGTACTTGTGGAAAAATGAATAACGACGAGGAAATAATTCAATTCAACAGTTGCGTTTACTTTTTTATTTGCAGCAAGGGAATTAATATTCAATGGTTTATTTATGGAGTTCATTGGACAGACAGGGCATCTATTTAGGGCATCAATTTAGGATAGGATATTTAGCATTGATGCTAGTTAAATTTATCAACTTCTAATAATTTATTTTCTAAATTTTTAATTTTGACAATTTGTCTCTTAAATTTTCTAAATAGTAGTAATGTACCACATGTGGCTTAATTTTTCGTTAAATTAATAGCAAAAAACTTACATACACCTTATGCGAAAACATAAATCCTTGTATTCCATAAAAAAATTTCAAATCTGATACAATCTTCAATGTAAATTTTCTAAATTAAATCTTTAATTTAATGTGAAATTAACTAGATAGTATAAGTTGCAACAATTTCAAAATTTTAAAACATACATTATCAAATTTAAAAATTCAAAGGGCAAATTATAAAAGGTAGCAAGTTTAAGGTTCAACAATGCTATATATATATATATATATATATATCCCATTTAAGATCCAAAAGATAGAATTTGAATAATCATTCCTTTTCCAATCAATCCAAATTCCTTATCTTGAATTGCATAATTTCTTTTCCAACTAGTTTGGAGTAATGCATGCAGTATGCTAGCAAAGCTGTTGACCAAAATGTTGAAGGAAAAAAAAAAAGAATTTTGATAGAATTCCTCTCTTTTTATCCAAATTGAAATACAAACAATACAAGTTACTATGATCCAAGCTGGTTCTTCAAGATTAAGCATAGAGATTTGAAAAATCAACCAACTATGATATAAACTTGAACGAGGGATTCAAAGTCAAGATTCAAATTTTATATCTTTTAACATCTTTTAATGAAGTCAACTGTGATATTATAATTAGATTATATATATAATCACGTATTTTGATAAATTGGTTTTGTTTTGAAAAAATAGTTAGTAAAGCGTCACTAAACAGATCGAATGACAATAATTAGAAACGACAACAAGAGAGAATAATGCCCCTCCAAAAATGACAAGAAATGAAAAACGACAACAAAAAGGAACCACAGTAGCATAAAGATGACGCTGAATGAAAGAAACGACAAAATGTTTTAAACCAACAATACAGTGCACTAAACGACAAAAATTAGAAAAACGACATGATAACAAGTACTAACAACACCAAAACTTATAAACGACAACCAAAGAGAGTTAGAAAGAAAACGACAGCACGATGAGTAAACACAATAACAAATTAACAATAATCAAAATGAAATGAAACAAACAAAAATAATCTAGAAATTAGTTATGCTAATGGCAAGAACGTGAAAGACGACATAAAGGGAATACAGAATAATAATTTGGAAAACGGAACGAAAAAAAAAAAACAAAAAAACCATAAAAATGTTCAAACGACAAGAATTTAGCTAACGACACTAAAAACTATGTATCACTGCCACAAACAAAATTATAACGACAACAAACGAAAAGAACATGGACAAATAAACGACAATAGCTAGGAGAAATTTCACGTCGGTGGGGCCCGTTTGGTATTTTTTTCAGAACGTTTTGAAAAGAAATCTCACGGTTTTCAATAGAGCTATTTTGAAAATGATTCTGAAATAGAATTTGTTTTGCATAAAGTCAGAAAATAAAAACGAGAACAAAAAATTATTTTCATTCTTTTGCTAATGTAGATGCTTGTTTTTCTACAGCAAAATTTAACAGAAAGTTAACGACAATGATAAAACAAACAGTTAAATGGGCCCCTGGAAATCGTTATTGAAACTCATAAAGTAAAATAATATGAAAATAATCGGAAACAAAAGTAAGAGAGAGAGAGAGAGAATCATCAACACCAAGATGTATAGAGGTTCACCAATTGGACTACGTCCTCTGTGAGTATGTAATGTATTCACTGTGTATAGATACTCTCAAGTACAAAAATGATTTCTGGGTGGGTACGTTTTAGCAGAGTAACAGTATGTGAATTCAGAGACAAAGAAGGATCCCTTTCTGAAGGGGGTCTTCCTCCCTTTATAGAAGAAGGACCAATAACTGATGTTGAGCGGTTTTCACCTGTTGTCCTCTGGGGACACCTGTCATGATATGAACTCAGAAGTTATTGTAATGTTCCACAGATTATGGGCTTAGCGGTTATTAATGTGCTTCCTTTTGCCAGTTATGAACTGATCAGTTATCATAATGACATGACACATCATCGTCGACGTTGGGTTCGACTGTTATAGAGAGTATAACTATATAAGCTTTGTTGGATATGAACGACGAACGACGGGTAGAAATAAGGCTTTGTCCTTATAATCTATCGTTCGCGGCCGATAAAGTTAATGGATAAAAGATCAGTTTTGATCTGTTAGTTCAATGTTCGATGCATAATTTCGAACGAATCGCGTTGTCATTGGGTTCAACCCAATTATGCGAGCGATATACGTTCATTATTGACTTATACAATGAGTTGGGTCCGGCCCAAATACGAAAGCGTTAGAATCGGGAGTTCATCGTTCGTTAGATAAACTGTTAAAGCTAACATTATTAATGGGAAGACAAAGTCTAACATCAACGGTTAACAAATATGAAAATGAAATGAAGTTGTTTTCCAATTTCGGTCTTCATTTTCTAAAGATTACAAACTTAATAAATATTTTTTAGAAACATACTTAAACATAATTTTACTTTTTCTTGTACTCAAACTAATTTATCTAGAAATACAATCAAACATAATTTCAAAAAATATCTAAATGAAAACAAAACATTCTCATTTTTAATTCATATGCAAAACAAAATCATTCTCAAAACGCTCCTAAATAATGGACCGAGAAGTTTCTAGACTTTTGCAGTCATCAGTTGTTTTGTACCATTCCTTGTCCAACTACAAAAGAAACCCTCTTCGCAACGTACAAGTGCAAGAAACAAAATCTTTGCGTGGAAGATCTAATTCGGAGACCGATTTTAGCTACAAATTTGTATTTGTTCAACAACAAATCAATTGGAATTGTAGCTTAACCGGAACTTACTGACTAATACCTCTTCCAAATACAAGGGAAAAAAAAAAAAAAAAAAAAAGAACCACGGAAACATGACAAAAACGCTGTTTTAGATATTTGGAATCTAGGAGAAAATCTAAAGCAAACTCAGTAAAGGAAATTAGAAACATTTAAACCTGAACAGCCGCCATACCAATAGCACTTCCGATTAGAGATCGAACCGAAGAATGCTAGGATTAAGATTATCTCCTTATGCAACAGTCATTTCACAGGAAAAAAGAGTTTCCCTCTTCTCCTTTTCCCCATATTTTCAATCAACCTTGGACCTCACTTTTTTTTTCTTTTTTTTTTTTCCCCCCTTAATAGTCGATTTTCTAATATTATTTTAGACCAAATGACTTATTTTGAACAAATAACAGTTCAAGGACTATTTCCAAGACGTTTTAAACTTTAAGGACCAAAATGAAATTGGACCTGTAGTCTAGGACCAAAAATAAAATAAATGTGTTTAATAATATGTTTGTATGTATAGTCCTAATTGATTAGTGGAGTTTCTTACATGTAAAGAAAACATTCGTTTCGGAAGAAAATAATGATAATCTCTTTCAAGTAAAAGGTTTTGAAACACCCTGTAAGATAAACAAAAACAATTATTATTGAATCTACATAATTCTAGTTAGTCACTCGTCTTAGTTCTATTCTTGCGAGTTTCTGCTGGTATGAAAGTCCATCTTTTACTTTATTTTTTAAAAAAATTATTTAAGAAAAAAAAAAAGTCTCCATGGCCATCTCTTGCTCTTTGTTCATATTTCAGAAACATTATCTCTGTTGATCTGCCTCCTAGTAATTATTCTCAACCAGCATTTCGCGTATTCGATTCAGTTCCGCATAACTCGATTCGACCAAAACGAAACAGACGTTATCTATCAGGGAGATGCAGTACCTTTCCTGGGAGCCGTAGAAATGATTAAACTACAACGGCGATACTTGTGATGCGTGGATCAACTACAACGCCACGAGTATGAATCTAAGCGTCTCTTGGGCTTATCGAAACACTTCGAGTGCTAAAGAGAACACCAGTCTTTCTTACCGGATCAATCTCACGGAAAGTTCTACCTGATTAGGTGACAATAAGATTATCAGCTTCCAAGGGCATTTACGGAGAGCGTTGTGTCCTAAAATCGTGGGAGAGTTCAGCTCAAATTTGATTCAAAAGGAATCAGGTGGAAGGAGTCTAAGTTTAATGGTGGAACTAACAGTATCAGGGAGTATTTTGATGGCTGCAGGGTTGATCACAGCCCTCGTCGTGCTGCGGAAGCGAAAGAAAAAGGACAGGGAAGCATTGGCAAACCTGGCACTGATGAATAAGGACATTGTAAAAGGAGCAGGACCAAGAAGATTTTCCTAGACGGATTTAGCATCTGCTACGAATAACTTCTCGGACGAGAGAAGGTTGGGAGAAGGAGGCTTTGGTGCGGTCTACAAAGGGTACTTCGACGATGATTGGAACGCGGCGGTGGCTGTAAAGAAGATCTCCAAAGGATCTAGACAAGGGAAAAAGGAATATGTTACGGAGGTGAAGCTTGAGACACCGGAATTTGGTGCAACTCGTGGGATGGTGCCACGAAAGAGGCGAGTTTCTACTAGTCTACGAGTTCATGCCACACCTCTTTGGAAGTAGAAGTCTTCTAACCTGGGATGTGAGGTACAAATCGCGTTGGCTTTGCTTTATCTTCACAAAGAATGGGAGCAATGTGTAGCCCACAGGGACATCAAACCAAGCAACATAATGCAAGATTCCGGCACCCGACTTGTGAACCATGAGCTTGGTCCCCAGACAACAGGCTTGGCAGGAACTTTAGGCTATCTGGCTCCAGAGTACATAAGAAGAGGAAGAGTTAGCAAGGAATCAGATGTGTACAGCTTCGGGGTAGTCGTCTTAGAAATCACCACCGGAAGGAAGTTGATTGGTCTTGTTGAAAAAGGATTTGGAAATGGGGGCAGCCGACGAGAGATTGCATGTTGATCGTCGGGCTGTGGTGGGCACACCCTGGTACAACTCTGAGGCCCTCAATAAAGGCAAAAGCAATTCATGTTCTTAACTTTGAGGCAACTTTGTCAAATCTTCCTTCAAAGATATGCCTATTCCTGTATTCCCATGTTTCATATTCCGACACCTTCAATCAGCTCCAGCGAGCCTTTAATGTCTACAAGCCTAGAAGCTGGTCGGTGAACTGAACTAGAAGGTTTCTGGTGTGTGCCTTCTACTCTATTCTTAACCAGTTTTGGTGTTAGTGTGCTGTAAAAAAATTGCACGCTTTGTCTCGGATATGTAAATATATATATGTACTGTTTGTGCTTTTTGTTCGTCAAGTTTCTTGGAAAACAAATATTGAAAACAAGTATTTCAAGGATACATGAGATACATTAATGAACTCGATGCACTATCAAATATCGGTGTATCTCAGCTGTGAAATTGTCAAAGGTTATGCCTGTAACTACTGTAAGTCTTTCAACGTTGTAGCTTTGCAGCTTGTAATTTGAACAAAATTATTTAATAAATAACACATTTAGTTGAGGGAAGAACTGGTGATACGTTTATTTTGGCCCACCTATTAGATTATTGATCACTAGCGTTATATTTAAATGAGATGGTTCAAAATGGAGTGTCAAATTAATATATTAATGTTAAAGTTTCGACTTCGAGTGAAAAAATCACTTTCCCTGGAGTGCTATTTTTTGTGCTGAATTTGACAAATGCTGAACTTACTGAAGATTTTATATCAAGTACAAGGAATCTCAAATTTTCGCAATTTAATTACTATTGCTTGATGCATTAATTTTTTCACTTCATCATTACAATATTGTCATGATTTTAAAATTTTTTAATAATGTAAAGTTTATTTTACAAGTTTCAAAACTCTTTTTTACTGCACAAATTTCAAATATTCATTATTGTGACAAAAAGTAGATACAATATATAAATTAAATTATATATTAGGGTACAAAATAAAATAGCATGCCAAATATGCCATCCCATGTCTTTACTGAGGGGTAAACCTTAACTAAGGCATAAACTATATTATGACACGACTCGAATCTAAGACAGTTTGAAAAAAAGACTTCAAATAGAATTTTCTCATCACCGTATCACTACCACTTAGTGGTCACTACAAATTTTTTTTTTTTCTAGGAGTTCAGATAAAAACAATTTCACTTTGCCTTTACAAACTCCTCCGGTGATCACCTTTTTCTGAAAATGGTATTGTTAATAAATTAACTAATTAAAGGTTGTTTTTAACTCTATTTAAAAACTTTGGGATAATTTTGTGATTGTTTAAAATTTTGAGGACAATTTTGGGATTATAAAAAATACAAAAAAAAAAAAAAAAAACGTGATATTTAATGTAAACTCAAGGCCTACTTTTGAATTTTCCCTTTACAAATATATAAAGAGTGCTTAACTAGATAGGCTTGACCCTTGACTAGCCAAAAAAAAAAAAAATGATCATATATGGACTATTCTGCATGAATTTTCCCTTTTTTAGGTGCTCGTTGTTTTGGTTTTGTTTTTGTTTTTTGTTTTTTGTTTTTTGTTTTTTGTTTTTTTTTTTTTTTTGGTTTTATTAAATGAGAATGTCAAATTTCAGAATCGACACGTTAGAGATATTCTAAAACTGAATGGCTGGATGTGCAGTGGTTTGGATGGAGTTGGTAAGCCAAAGCAAGTGGTATATAGACACGGATGGAAAGTACCTTTGCAGGAGTGTGTTAAACTTGATGAAGATGTGGCGATTGATGAAGCTCTTGGCTTTATTGGCAATGGAGTTGTAGCGAGAGAAGATTGTGAGGTGGTTCTAGGGGCCGTGTCTCGCCGAATGGCTGGTTCTTTCTCTCCTTGCGTGGGGGAATGCATGTCAGTTAAGGAAGGTGCATGGTTTGCTCCTTCTTGTGGGTTCTTAAAATGGGTTGTTGAAACGGGATGCAATTAATGTTCATAGAGCTGTTTACTCTCCGAATCAACACTCTGTGAAAGCAAATGTCATCGACGACATTCGCAATTCTTGTTCTTTGTCGGAAAGTGGCTCGGTTTGCTATGGATCTCGCAAAGAGAATTCTGCAATCCACTTTCTTGCTGGATTGGCTGTCTTCATTTAGGTCTTGTACTTGACTTGATGTATTACCTAAATTTTTGGGACCTTTTGTAAAATAGAATATTCACAGTTTGGAATAAAAACCAGTCTTTCCTTAAAAAAACAAAAACAAAAAAACAAAAAAAAACTGAATCCTATGTCACTTGTCAATTTAATAAATATGTTACTAGGGCCAATAGAAGATTTTATGTTTTGTTTTGTAGTAAATGTCCGAGTTTTGACTTAAATTTGAATCATTTTTATAAACCAATAATTAGTTAAATAGTCAAATTTACCTCTAATAGTACTGCAAAAAATGAGGAATTACATTTATAAGTGAATGTAATATTTCTCATATTCGTTGATTAATTTATTCAGTAAGGAACAGAATAACAAGAATCATACCTATGAAAATTTTCCTTTGTTTATTTTCTTAATAAATTACATCAAAGCTACAAATTTGAATTTGTTCAACAATTAATCAATTGGCAATAGCTTAATTGGAACTTTCTCACTGACACCTCTTCCAAATACAAGGGGCAAAATAACCATGGAAACATGACCAAAAAAAAAAAATGAACTCATTTGGAACACCTGAAGGCCGGGCATCAAATGGTTTGATCCGAACAAACTGTGGTTGTACATTTCTGCGCCAAATTTAGCTAGATTACCTTTGCAACTTGAGGCAGGGTTTTAAGAAGGGATGGTGATGGCCTCCGCACCGTGTGATTGAGAAGAATCATCAGCGTCAAAAGAGTCAATGCCCCAGCTTGATGTGCCGTGCCTAGTGAAACCGGGACATATGACAGAAGGGTGGATATCCCCAATGTAACCTGCAATAATGAAAGATTAATTACAAGAACTATCTCAAGCCCCATAAATAAAATTGGCCCTATTTACACATTTAAACCCTGTTTTAGATAGATATTTAGACTCAAGGATAAAGCTAAAGCAAACTTGGTACGAGAAATTAGAAACATTTAAACCTGAACAGCAGCCATGCCAACGACACTTCCGATTAGAGAACGAACTGCAGGGTGTATATCCAACTTCCTTGTTAACCACCAAAAAGAGCCAATTGAAACTAGGGTTGTAGTAGCTAGGATACGATGGTCAAACTGCAAAAAGGAGACATGGTTTCTTTATCATTCAAGGAAGTTGGTTCAAAGATCATCTCCCTAAGCAACAGTCACATAGGAAAATTGCTTTCAAGTTCTTTAAATGTTATGGTTCACCTTAGACGTCAAATGATAAAACAATTGAAGAAATTAAGTCGAATACAAATGTAATCTTTGCTCCAGGAATTTACCTGCACCATTGACGTATTCTCAAAGAAGTTACGAATAAGTGGCTTCATGTCAAGAACATCCTCAGGTATCCAAGTCTCACCCATCTTTGGGAACGTATTGTATGCATGTCCCTAGCAGTTCATCATGAAAGCATAATCATAATCCACTGTTTTTGTTAAAGACAAGGAGCAATTGAAAGCAAAATTTAATTGCATACCGCGTCATTTCCTGCAACAAATGCTCCTGAGATAGCAGTAATGCCGACAACTAAGCTTACAGGAAGAGCAAGCCTCCTTACTTTAGCAGCCCCCTTAACACATGCTAATGATTCTGCAGGTGGATCAGGCAAAACAACAGAGAGACCGGTCCATAAAAGGCCGCAGTATATGGCAAAGGCAGAAGTAAGATGAGCTGCAAGCCGATAGGGACTAACTCTGGGTTGAGCATATTCAGACACCGGTTCCTAATGAATGTAGAAACAACTTGTTAGTGTAGGCACAAGCTTTAAATTTCAATACCTTAATTCATGAGGTGTCTAACCTCTAAACCGCTTTTAACCATCCACCAGCCGATCAGACCCTGCCCAGCACCAAGGGCAAAAAGAGCAGAGAGTTTCAGTCCAAGTCGTAAGGTAATATACCCCTTACGAAGAAAATACGAAAATGGCAAAGCAAACATGATACCAAGTGCTCTTCCCCACATACGATGAGCATACTCCATCCAATATATGAACTTGAAATCTTCAATACTCATTCCCCGGTTAACCCTGCAAGCAGTGACAGAGCCAAAAAAGATTTATCAGTGGACACACAATGCAAAACATTTAAAAGATAAATCTAAATGAGAGTGGCTCTGCTACTGCCCTGCAAGAGAACCACCAGCCAGCAATGCACTAAATGTGAATAAAACGAACACATATTTCGTCAAAATTCTCAGAAGTAAAACAAAGCTAAGCGTAGCATCACAAACCAGTACCAATCTAGAAACAGGTACTACTGTTTTTTCACTAACCGCTTATACTCGGGGGACTGCTTGTACTTCTCAAACTCCAGCAACCACTCATCATCCGATAGAGGAGGAAGCTGGCCAGTAAATTTCCAATCAGTCATCGAAAGACCAGACTTCGTCAGCCGTGTAATGCCACCAAGTATAACCATACTAAACACCCATGCTGCAGATCCAAAAATCCATATTCCAACCGCTTTCTGAGCACGAGGTCCTCCATTTACAAGTAGCTTCAATCCTTCCTTACTTTCCATCTTGACAGATGACGGTATGGTGCACATATTTCTCCAAGACGGAGCATAATGACCCTGAATTGCATAAGAAATTCTTAATAAGTAGTAGGATTGCATTTCCATCACATTGATCTGTACTGCAACATTAAATTCCAATTTGAACTACTATCAGAAAACACAAGCCCCCGACACAAACTATTACAATTAAAAAAAAAAAAAAAAAGGTTGACTTTAATGGAAGCCTAAATCAAGCCATCACCACTTCATGGAAAATCCCCATCTTTCGTAAATGTATGATCTTTGAAGAAATTTTTATTTTTACTTTTTGAAAATTTTTTTTTTTTGGGTGGGTAGTTTCCACTTTCATCACATATCTTTTATTGTGCGTGCGTGCGTGTGTGTGTGTGTATGGATCTGAGATAACTTTACACACACACACACAAATGCAAAAAATAAGACCAGTATAATACATTATGAACCAAACTTTACAGCAGCTAATGTTCATAAAACAGCCAATCTGTCACAAAATCAATGAAATTTTACACAAATGCAAAAAATAAGACCAGTATATAAAATAAAGACCCAAACTTTACAGCAGTTAATATTCATAAAACACCCGATTCTGTCATAAAATCAATGAAATTTTCTCTCAAGTTCCAAACTTTTGAAGCTCATTTCCAATATAATACATAAAGAACCAAACTTTACAGCAGTTAATGTGCATAAAACAGCCAATCTGTCACAAAATCAATGAAATTTTCTCAAGTTCCAAACTTTTGAAGCTCATTTCCAATTTTCCATAAACAAAACAATCAAATAAGGAAAAAAAAAATTGAGATAGAACATTACAGATAAAAGGGTCTCTGAATCTGGTGACAAAAAAGCAGAATCTTTATGATAAACAAGAGATTGGAGGGGGGGAAAAAAAAAAGAACGAAAAAAAAGAAACCTTAGAGGTAGTATGAGATCGAGAGCTGTGGAGAATTGTGCGAGCGATCCCAGCGGAGAAGAATCTTCTACAGGCTTCCTCGCATACAACTGAGTCACACGACGTCGTTTGGGAGAGGTTGCAGAGAGCTTTGCGGCTGCTCTTCAGCAACAAAAATGGCGTCAATCGGCTTCGAAACAACATCGTCTCTGCTACTTTACTTTACGATTAACTTAAGTCTCTGAAAGTGTCGTTCGTTTGTCTTTTTTGGGGTTTTGGCAGCCCAAGGGTTTAAAGCAAATATATTTGGGTATTTTTTTTTTTTTTTTAAACTTATTCAAATCAATCTATCAAGAAAAACGGACGGCTTAGATGGTGTCTGATATGTAGACGAACGATTAGAATTAATTGAACAATTTTCACAATTTTGTAAAAAGAATGTATTTAATTCAATTATTTTCTCATAATCACACTAAACCCTCTTTTAACAATATTGTCTTGAAATGACGACTTTCATTTTGAAAATAAAAATCCAAAATAAGATAGATTATTCAGTAAATTAAATATACGTGATACATCCATCTAACTAAAATCAAACATTTAGATGATTCGTTTATGTTAATCTTTTATAATTACATTTCTCTTTCTTAATGTATAACATATTAATTGTCAATTCAAAATCTTCAAAAATATTATGCTTTAATCCTTTATATTAATTAGTTAATATTAAATTACTATTTAGAAAATATTTTCAAATATTTGAATTTATTAATTAATATTACATTGCTTTTTAATTCTAATAAAATTTTAGAATAAAATTTATTTGGTAAGGAAAGAAGGCTTCTTCTCCTCTTTCTTCTTCTTTCTTTATTGAACAAAAAGTTATGCTTTGGATTTTGAAAGGGGAGGGGAATTATAATTCAAATTAAAATGATTATGCTTTAGGCTTTGGAGATCATATAGTTGAGCAAAAGTAATATATATTTGGACTATATATATTCTTCGAAAAAAAACCAACCCAATTTGAAAAGAACATGAAATTTTAGATTTATATACGAATACGTATATTTTATATAAGTTATCCAATTAACTTTTGCACAATATGTGTTTCTTACTTTTGCCATGCCGAACAACGGTTTAGTTATATATATATATATAGACAGTTGCTAACATCCTTGTTGAAGGTTGGTCCTTCACCCACGTGCAATGTTTTTGTTGTGAAATTGCATACTCAATTGTGCTAATGGGGTTCACATGACCATGTTTTGAAGGTAAATTATTGCATGTAATTGCTTTTGATACCGGTGGTAGTAGGTATGACAGATGGGGTGACCAGGTAAATCAAGAATTTGTGATACTATTGGGGGCTACAATTGTAACTTTAGTAATTTATTCTTTTTATATTTTTTATTGTGAATGTTTATTGACATGTTATATCAGACGACATCATAACATGAATTCATAAGAATGTAACAATAAGTTAGAACAAACATAACATAAATAAATTTTTTGTTTGAAAAAGATTCAAGATTAATCTGATTTAAAAATAATTTGAACCTATTTAATCCAAATGTGCAATGAATAAAATTGATGATATGATAGAATGTCATACAATTTTATACAAAATAACGTTTAGCCATGTGTATAAGAACTCTTATACTTTTATTGGTCGAATTAATGTACAAATATAGATGATTAGTCATACTCTACTCTCTAATATATTTGTTGATTATGAATATAACATAAATCTTAGCATGTTTTCGATGCACGGATTGGAATTGAGTTGAATTTGAGTTGTGCGTCTATTTTAGGTTTTCACTGCTGCTTTAATTGGGTCTCTAATTATTATGTCTTTTTTACCTTTTTTGGTGATTGAATTTGTGGTTGAAGAGAAATTCGTTAAACCCTAAAATGAAATCCCACGGGGGTCCAATTTAAAAACATGCTCTGCTTGTTTCACCCATTTGCTCACCATAGCTTGTTTGAGAATTCTGAGATTCATATTTGGTGTCTTTTATCATCTGGACGTCATTTTATTCACATTTCTCTCCCATTTTCCCCCTAATTTTTTATGTTCTCGGTAAACCAAACTTGCTTTTCAATAACTTTTGGGTTCTTAGTTTTCAGATCGAGAATTCTCACTTTCATTCAACGTAAACTTTCCATAGGTTGATTACTTAGCTGAAGTTTCAATTTGTTGCAAGAATAGTTTTGCGTTTCACCTCTCTTATTATACTTTTATTTGTCATAGAGTGCCTTTAGCTTAACCATTAGTCATAGTTGTTAAAGAAAATGTGCTTATAATGATTTCTCTTTGTGCCAGTTTTCTATATTAATTTTTGAGCTACCTTTTACAAATTGGTGCGTGACATTTTGTGGGGGTTCGCTAAATCAAATTGGTCTTTCCTGGTTTGTCTTGGTGTGAATAAATTATCAAGAGTAAAGTGGGAGAATCTTATGAGTATTTCAACCATTGGCTTCAAAACTATATAGCCATCTCAAGTATGTGATGAGAAACCACTTCGTAGATTAGATTATTAAGTTCCATGAATGATCAAAGCAAAAAGTCACACAGAATCACTTAAACTATCTACTACAAATAAGTAAACTATCTATCATGAATAATTGTGTAAAAGAAACTATATATAAATATCAGGTGGGAAAAAAATGGAATTCGGAAGTCTCGAAAGATAACCAAAAATGGATATCAAAGGACAAAGAATGAAAACAAGTGGGGTGGTATTTTCGATTAGAGGTTGACACACCCAAAGTTAATATTTGGGCGTTTGATTTTCTTTATTTTCGTAAGAGTGATGGGTTATATTTATCCAACGTACAATCCATATGTCTGGGAGTAAATTGGTAATTGTGCATATCTATGTATAAAAGATAATATAAGATATGCATAACAGAGAAAATTAGGAACTGTATTGAGTTTCTTGATGATCGATACAAGCTTGATTTAATTGAAAAGGTTTTTTCTTGTGCAATCTTTCAGATGCATGATTTTGAATTTTTCTTTTTCTAACCTTCGAGAGTCTTTCTTTGTGGCTCTTAGACTAATGTGTTAATAAAAATTTCTTTTAGAAACATTCTCTGTTCCTAATCTTCGACTTCAATACCTATCTTTTCATTCTCTGTTTTTATTTGGTATTCCGTTTGAAGATCGCAGTTGTTTGCTTTCTATTCCCACATCAACTTCCATCCCTCTTGTCTCTTTATCTGCATTTTTTTTTTCTCTGGTCTATTTCTCTCTCGTCATCTATAATCTTATGCCTCTTTCCTTCTATGGATTTTGTTTGTTGAGTCTCCCTTTCTCTTTTTTCCTGGACGTATTTCCTCATTGCTGGTTCCTACCATTAGAGCCACTGTTTCATTGGTAAGAAGAAAGCTGTACGGGAAGGCTTCAGATTCTAGCCTTCTCTCTTTGTCCTGGTTTTGGCAGATGGTGCATTTTTTCTTCATGCTTCTTGATGGTTTTGTATTGGTTCTTGAATTTGGGTTTTTTGTTTCTTCCGTCCTTAGTGTTGTTTGGTTTCCTTTTTTTTTTTTTTTTTTTTCTGTTTAATTGATTTTGGATGCTTCAACTTAAATTTAGAGTCAGCCGCTAATAAATTTTAGTTATTTAGTCCGTTTTGATGCTTCTTTGGATAAAGGTGGTGTATTTCACATAACAAGATATGTATCGAATTTGTTTTCATTGTAGAAGCTCCTACAAGTGTCTGACAGTGGTGCATACATCTTTTTCTATTGCATCAGAGGGATTGTGGTGATATTTTCATTTGACTTTGTTGTCATGGTAAGATAGTAGCTTAATTCCATTTATGGGATTCGGATTTTTAAATAACTTGGAGCTCATAACATTTATATGGCATTTTTTTATAACTTATACGAGCAGGAAAATGGATCTATACAAAGATTAAAGTTGATTGCTCTGAAAAATCTACGAGACAAGTTCTCTATTTTGTAGAAATCATTAATGACGTAACGTTTTGCAAAGTTGATTCCCAAAGGTGTTCTATTTTGATACTAGAGCACAATCCCTTTCATGTCTCATCTGGTCTTTTTATAGACTAGCTTTTATTTTATTAGCCAAGATTTTGTTCCATCGCTCCATTGTCGCAGAGCTCGGATTGTGGATCGGAGAGAGAGAGAGAGAGAGAGAGAGAATGGTGGCTTGGGATTGACGAAAGCTCGAGACTCGAGACAGAGGCGGGGGATGGGGGCGACAGGGTTGATATATTGGCTCGGGAGTAGGAGACGAATGAAACGACACCATATTACATATCTGCCTAAGTTTTGTAACGACAAAAAAAAAAAAAAAAAAGGGCCAGTCATTCCCCAATGGCGAGGGTATTAAGAAATATTGTTGTAATATATGTAATTGATTTCCATAGTTTACTTTCTTAAGTTGGTGTAGGTCAGATCTCACTATAGGTGTATCACAGTTTCTTAGCCTTAGAAAGAATGCAGAAAACAATTCAACCATATTCCTCTGTTCTTTACACATACCATTCCTTTACAGAGGGAAGGGGATTTAAAGGTTAGGAGCTGTAAATCCTTGCTTCAATTCTTGGCCGGCGTAAAAACCTTATTATTAAGTTAGTTATTATAAGAGGAGTGCACCAAGACTAAATTATTTGTTTAGTCTTTAAATTTTTAAGTTTATACAACTTTATTCCCTAAACCTTTTTCTTTTAGTTAAAATGTCCCTAAAATATTAAAACATTGTTATAACAATCATTTTTATTAATTTTTAAAAAGAATCCGTTAATAATTTTGATTAAAAAAATGATGTTAACTAATGGGTTGCGTCCAAAAATCAATGAAAAGAATTATTATAGAAACGTTTTTAATAATTCCTGATCATTAAAAAAAAAAAAAATCAAAATTACACAAAATTAAAAGTTTAGATATGAGCATGGTAATTTCTCATCGAGTAACACAAATACATATTATCTTAAAAATCTTATCGTTATTAAGAGAAGAAATGCGATAATTATTATTTTTTTAATTATCATTATTTTTCCCCGAGAGAACACATGAAAGCTACTACAATTTTCCTTATGTAAGCGCTCGCCAATCTCTCTGTACTGCCTAAAAACTAATACATATTCTACTCTCTACCCTCTACTAATACATATTCTACACTCTACCCTCTACAGTTCAATGGTTATGTCCCAAAGGTTCAATTCTTGCTCAGGGACTCTCAAAACAACAGTTACCAAACCCGATTCCGCTTCATAATTGAACTCCATTTCCTCCGAATCGACCATAACCCTTTTCGGTTGAGTGGACGAGTAAGCACCGAATAGGCCACAGCCGCATACTTTCATGTTAACGGTTGCACTTCTCTCAGACTCGAAATCCAATGCTTTGATGGCTCCCCCAGAATTGAACATCTTTAGTAGGCCAATTGCGGCAAACTTACTGCCTTTGGACAATTCCTTCACTGGAACCACAGTGAACACTTCGTATTCTCGGGATTTCAGTGTTACTGGCAATGAGACATCCTTAGGAAGATAGATAACTTCTCCTGCAAGTAACCACCCATAAGCACAAACGTTAGAGGCCTGCCAGAAAAACCAAGAAAGGCAATTTTACTTTGGAAAGGGCTCAAGCACGAAAAAAATAACATACCACCAAGATGGGAAAAAATGACAGCATCGCCGGTCCATTTGTCGTCTGTAACCTTGTGCAGATAATCAACGTCCTTGGTCCTGATCACTCCGGTGATTGTGCCAGGACATTCGTCATGGATAAGGTTCGTCTTTCCGACCTTGCACCATCCAGCTCCTTGGCAGTTGAAGGCCCCGACCACTCCAGAGTAGTCGTTCAAGTTCCAAATCTTTAGGAGACTGCAAAATTGCACAAACAAGATTTAGCATAGAAATTCGAGGACATCCAATGTCTTTTTTCATTGATGCCGGGATTTTTGCATGTACCTTTTTCCATCTCTGGCAGGATCAGAGAATAAGCAATCCCTTGTAGGTCTTCCGGGAAGTTTAGCCCTCAAAATGGAACCGTCGGGAAGAACAAGCTTCTTGAGAATATTAAAGTCATGCTGACCAGGCTTATCACTGCATTTACATGTAAATACCCGATATGAGATTAATTCTTTCTTGGAACAATAAAACCATAATATGTCGAATTGAAACAGATCTTGTAACGAGAGAAGTACCTGACATAAATTGCACATCCTCCTACTGCCCGAGCTGCGCCGTGGTATTCAGCCATTGGGTGCAGGCTCTGAGGTTCAAAAAAAAATATTGGAATAAGAAAAAGGCGCATTACATAAAGTAATGAAAGTTACTCGAGGAAAATCATAATTAATTTGAAGTTCACATGGAACATGTCCCAGTCTGGCTGCATGAATTCCCCAAGAAAAACAGTGTTGTAAGCGACCGATGCGATATGAATTGTGTGTGATGCTGGATCTCTAGGCCAGAAATCGTCCGATGCCCTTATAACGGCGGACCGCTTGGCACTGCAACACAAAAATTTATGGTCAAACCAACTCGTAACCGTCCTTAACATGCAGAAAACTTCAATGGAAGAGAAGGAAAAGAGCTCAGGTACCTGTATAAACCATCAGTGTTGTGACTCATACACGAGATGATTCCGTTATCAGGGAAGTTTCTCGCAATAGATGCCTCCAGTGCCTGGTGGTATTTCCTCGCGAGTTTGACCCTCCCACCATGACCTGCCCCAAGAGTTTCGAGAATGTTCTGAACATCGACTTTGACACCATTTACACCGGCTGATGAGAGGTAGGAATGAAGTTCATTGTAGAAGTTGAAAACTTTCTCCGGGTTCACAAGGCCAAGACCATTTTTTGTGATGGTCGACAAGGCGTCGCAAGGCTCGTTGGATCGAACCCCAGGGGACGAAACAGGATAGGCCAGTTTGGATTCATAGTGTTCCATTTCAGAAACACCAGGTCTCACACCACCCCAATACCCCGTTATTGCGTGCCACACGTAAATGTACCTGTGAGTTTTTGAGAACAAACTCCATAAGTTCCTTGTCAAACACTAGTTTGCAACAAATACTTTGCCTACCAAAGAAAAATTCTTACTTTAATGCATGTTTCTCTCTAATATCGGAAGCAATATGGCAAAGACCCAAAGCAGGATCCTCTACTCTATGGCCCTCTTTCCCATCTTTCTGAAATTTGTGGTTTTCTTTGATGTTTGTCAACCTGTTTGCAAAGCTGCAAGACATAAAAAGAGCGGACACGAAATTATAATTAGTAACTAGAAACATAATAGATGGATTGATAAAAAGCAATCTAGCTAAATTAAGTACTTACTTTGCAGTATTGTCGGCCTTGTATTCACTACCATCGGAATCCATCTCAACTGATTGCCACCCATCATCGATTATGACGAACTTTGGAGGAATTCCACCTTTCTCTAGGCTGCAAATACAGAAACTTTCATATAATCTACTCCTTTGTTTACAGCTAAGCATCGAATTATTTAAATCCATCCTCAGAAAAGCAATACCTCTCCAATCCTTGCTTCAGACCCTCCGAAGTAACGTTGGTGTAGAACGCGTCCCACGTACACCATCCAAACCAGTTCAACATGTCTGGCATCTGAAGCATAATGCATAAAGAAATTAGGAATGTTGAAAATCTGTTAGCTCAAGTCACTATTTCTCTGAACAGAAAAATATTTAGTACCTTCTTTCTTTCGCGATGAAAAAATGTTTGTAAATGATTCTCCACAGTCCTGTAAACGATACATATTATACAAAACCAAGTCAATGATCTGGAGCCGTTTACATAAATATGCAAAGAGCAACGACGTGAATTCTTGTCTTCGATTTATGAACTTACTTCACTGCATTTGTGATAACCTCAAACGGGTCTGATCCAGCTCCGACAAAGACCAAATGACTACCGACAAATTCGTCCACAGCAGGATCTCCTGCAGTAGCCAAGAGTTTTCATAATTCAATACGAAACAATAAGAGGTTTTTTTTTTTTTTTCCTTTTGTTTTGCTTACCACTTTCTAAGCAGATTTCAAGTTCGTCATTTTCATTCCCTTGAAGGACGGCCCTAAAGTCGCCCTCAAGAATTGGTAAGAAGACAGTGTAGAGTGCGGATTGGTCATCAAAGTGAGACCCGTCGCTTGCTTCCACTATCAAAAACTGAGTCTCGAACGGAATATCTTTCCCGCAAGTTCCCATCCTCTGCGTCATCCACCACATTTTAAACCGAAATACGCACATAAACCGCAACCCCCTGCACAACAACATCATACGACAATGAGCCACAAGTTCAAAACTTTTCTATAGCCCTCATCAGTAATCACATCAAACACGTATCAGGAAAAAAAAATAAAAAAATAAAAAAACCGAACTTTAAGTCTACAACAGAAGATCAGAAACCGAATTTGAAAAACGAAACCAACTTTTTCCCTGGTTCTCATACAATACGCTGAGCAAGTTATCCATATTAAAAGAAAGAAAGAAACTTTAACTCTGCAACTGAAGATCAGAAACCAAACTCAGAGAAACAAAACCGAACAAATCTTATATTAAAAAAAAAAAAAAAAAAAAAAAAAAAGGAACAAATTTTGGCTAAAGAAATCGATACATAAACAACAAATTTGGAAAATTTCCTTAACCCTCGTCTCAAAATAGACTGAGCAAGTTGTTTTTGTATAAGAAAAGAACCAAAATTTAACCCAACAAAAAAAGATCAGAATTCAAATTCCAAAAAGAAAGGAAAAAAAAAAAAAAAAAGAAGCTCTAGGTGTCGTATCAAAAGCCATAAATTTTCTAACTTTCTTCTTATCCTTATCACATATTCTCTCATCAAACAGAGAAGAGAGAGAGAGACTCACTGGAGCTTGCCAAGAGGGAAGACCCTGCGAGAACCCATCTGATCAGAAACGACACCAAGGAAAGCGCCGTCAGCCAAGGCGGCGGCGCCGCCGCCGGCGGGCGGAGTAACGACAATGTTGTCGTTTACATCGACCAACACGGTCGTCCCCTTCACCGTCAGCTTCCCATCCGCCACCGTTATCCCCGCCCCAACAGTCATCTTCTTCTCCTCTTTCTTTCTTTCTTTTTTTTTTTTTTTT
Organism: Ficus carica; assembly: GCA_009761775.1. Classification (NCBI taxonomy): domain Eukaryota; kingdom Viridiplantae; phylum Streptophyta; class Magnoliopsida; order Rosales; family Moraceae; genus Ficus; species Ficus carica. The sequence continues at coordinate 23,277,709 of CM019740.1, forward strand.
TTTTCCTTCTGTTTTTCTTCCAAAAATAAAAAAGGGGGGAAAAACACAATGGAGATCAAAAACAAAGAAAATGGCAAAAACCCAGATCAGAGAAGTGAAAATGGGAAATGGGTTTTTGGCTGTGGGAATTGTGAGAGGTCCTTGTAGGGGTATTTATAGTTGCATTGTGGTTGAGTAGGAGAAAACTTCTCTTCTTCTTCGAAGACAAGTTCCATAATTTGGAGCTCCAAGGAGTCATGCAACTTTCACTTTGCAATCTAGGCACTCCTCTCTCTCTAAAATAACCATTCTTCCTCCTCGGTTTGCGTGTCAAACCCAAAAAAAATATTTTTTTTATGTATTAATTGGAGGGGAGGAAAAATATCTTTGTTTAATTATTATTATTATTTTTTTTTTGGAGGAAATCTTCGTTTATTTTATTTGGCGGGAACAATAGTAACCGTTCTTTATGGACAATTTATTAAGGTATGAAATGGGCACTAATTGTGTCCTTTATTTAGCATGCGTGTGGGGTGTCGTGAGTTGAAAATTTTAAGTTGGAGTTGAATATATGTGTTTGGTTAATTGAAGTTAAAAATATAAAAATTTTAAAATTTTTTTAAAAAATATAAATTTAGATCTTGTTTCGTTTATTTCGAAATTTTATTAATTAAAAAAATCATCTCATTTAAATATATCTATGTAAATTTATGAACTTTTTAAAAGTTTGAGTTTTTAACGTACAGTTGGTACAGTTGGAATGTGAATAATGAAACTCAGTTAATTTTTCAAAAGCGGACAAAAACTGAATTGAGTTTTTTTAACTTAAATTGGTAAACCAAACATAGACTCCTATTGCATTGAATGAGATTTTCTCACATATTATGGATTCCAATTAAAATCTAAGGGGGAGTTTGACTCTCCAGTTTAACTCAAGTTAAACTGTATTTTTTTTTTATCTTTTTCTGAAAAAGTCAACAAAAATTACTATTCAAACTTAAAAATTTCAACTCAACTCAAACACCAAACATCTAATTGTTTATTCACTTCAATTTGACTTGCATATACATTTCAAAAAAAAAATGTTAGGTAACTAATTAAGATGAAAAATATCTTACTTATGACTTCACCATGAGATGTAACATTTGAATCTCATACATCTCTGTTTAAAATTATTAGGGATCATGTGAAGATTTTTGGTGTGATACAAAAGAAATACTTTAAAAGCACTTACAACATTAGAGAATCAATATATTATAACTAAAAAAAATCCACTTCAATCAAATGAAAATTTTAATTTTTTTTCCTTAAAAAATTAATTTTTTAAAACTTGAATAATATAATAGTGTGGTTAAAAACAATCCTATCAGATATTTTCTTTTCTTTCTTTTTTCATTTTGGTAAATTTTTTGTTAGTGTACTAAAACTTTAACAGTGAAACAGTCCTAAACTTTTTAAATTCAAATCAAAGATATATTTTTCACAACTGCATTTTTTTTTAGAGATTCAGTGACAAGTGTAAAGTTTTTTTTTTGGGAAATAAATATAAGAACTGTAAAGTGATTTTAAAATGCATCTAAACCCACCAAGTTCCAACACTTTTTTCACGTTGTCATCAATCAGCTTTTTACTGTCTAACTCGTGGTTCCACATGGCCGTACCAATTTGTCTGGCTGTCTCTGTCCTCCAAGATCCTCAAACCTTTTGTGATCTCATGACGGTCGACTTTGATTGCATGTGGACAAAATTTGATGTGATTGATTTTACATCACTAGATTTCCCACTGCTTGGTGGGCCCATAATGACTATGATCTTATATATTGATTGATCAGAATGATTAATTTGATCCTTGTCAATGGATTAGCGGAGGACCATCATAGTTGTTATGTGCGAAGCACTGAATCGATTCTGTGAATTTCAATATATATATATACACATATATCTGTATTTACACATATATATCAGCCTCGTGAATTGGACTTACGTGGCTGCCCGAAGGCGCTCTCTGTAAAAAGGCCTTCTGAAGTTTTCGGAACCTTTTGAAAAAGAAGATTGTTCAGTCGGACCAAAAATATCTGACATCTTATTTGGTACTTTCATTTTATTAAAGGGAAATTGTATTTTTTTTTTTTTTAAATTTTTTATTTTTTTTAAAAAATCAACAAAAATTATTATTGAAACTAAAATATTTTAACTCAAATTTACACATCAAATACCCCTTTATTGTTGTTTATTTTCGTTTGAGACACCGTGTTGAAACAAAAAAATTAAAAGATATTTGGAGTATATATATTAATTGAAAATTTAAAAATATTTTGATTGAAAAAAATAAATGTTTTAGAGTTTTATATTTTATTGAAAATAAATTGTTTAAAATTAAAAGGTATAAACACTTAAAATGTATTTAGACAAAAATAGAAAATGTATCTTCTCTCATCATTCTATACAATAATAATATAAAAAATCATTTTACTTTGACTTCAAATAAGAAAATTATGAAATTTTAGTTAAAGATTAAGTTTTTAAGGGAGATTTAGATATATAATCAGTGAAATTGATTTACTTTTCAAGAAAAAAAAAAGAAAAAAAAAAAGAAAAGAAAAAAAAAAAAAAGGAGAAACTTTTAGAAAATTTCAATTGAAGTGAGAGCTCAAAACACCCCCCTAATTTAAGGACTAGTTTGGGGTCACTTTTAGAAACACTTTTTTTTTAAAAAAAATTTGTCATTTTCCTCCAATTTTACTATTTTTTCAAATATTTTCCAAGAATTCAAATTTTAAAAGTCCATAACTTATAATTTTGAGTCAAAAATGATGATTTTTTTTTTCAAATTTCATAAAATTTTGAGATAAATAAAACAAGATCCATATTACTTTTTTTTTTTTTTTTTTTTTTTTCCGAACACATTTCAAGTTTTTATCTTTTTTCACTCTAAACAATTTATTTTCACAAAACGAATATTTCTAAAACTCAAGTCATCTCCAACCTCTAAAACACTGTCTCTAAACGTATTCTAAAATGGGCCCTTCGAGAATTCAAAATTAAATGAGATTTATGTAACTAAACGAGTGTAAATTCATGTGTCTACTTATTGATTCTAATATAATTTTATTATGTAAGTTGACTTATTAGTTTTTACATAGACATAACATTTGTTTTTAATTTATCAGTAGAAAATGTTACACATTAATGATGTTATTTATATGTAGGGATATTATGAATTCTCACAATTTTTATTAAATTTGGAGATATGTATCTAGTTTAATGTAATTTGATGTTGAAGTACACACAATACCAATGTAACATATACATATATATATATATATAGAATTTTAAGCATAGAAGTCTCAAATATACATATATACATATGTATATAACGGACAAAACCAGTATTTGTATCATTCTATTTTGTACATTATAACTACTAGTTAATTCATAAGTAATATTTTTAGATTAAGAATCTTATAATATTGACTATTTAAACCTATTAGTGTAAAGGATAAGCATGATTAAATATTATCACATTAAAATCAATTATTTGTGACAATAACATATAATAAAACAAAAAATTATCGTTTTACACATTTGCGGCACATGAAAGTAATATACCCCACTTGTCAAGTATTGACCAAATAATAAATAATAGCTGTGATGATGTGAAACTCGATAGACCCATTTGAAATTGAATAGGGTAAAATGGCCAATAAATAAAGGACAGCAAAATTTGTTGGGTAAGGAGTTGTGACTAAGAAAGTACACGTCGGATTGAGGTGGAGAAAGCATATCTATTATTTTATAAAATAAAACTTTGTTGAATACAAATACTAATTAAGGGTTGGTCCAAGAAATTAATACATCATGATTCATGGGATTGGTCGTCCAAAAGGCAGAAGGATGTGAGTAGGAGCCACGTCAGATACAATGGAAACCTAGCTCAGATCCTACTTGGCATCTTTAATCATGTCCGTAAATGTTTATCCATGATTTAATTATTTATTTCGCTAAAAAAAATAATTTTCAATGAAATATAGTATAATCGTTATGTTATTTTCTATAATCAATACTTGTGTCATCAAATAGTACCTCAAAAAGAAAATAATGTCATCAATAATTGAATATATAGGTAACGACCACACGGACATGTACAGCTGAAAGCTGGTGATTGGTTAGCAGCTTATCACATAATCATATTAAAACCTGTATAATATATTTACATTAGTGTTTGATGTTTGAGTTTGAGTTAAGATTTTTAAGTTTTAATAGTAATTTTTGTTGATTTTTTCAGAAAAGACAAAAAAAAATTTCAGAAAAAACAAAAATTGAGTTGAAAAATTTAAATTTGAGTGGGTGAACCAAACACCCCCTTATATTATACTGATATGTTTATGGATTTTTTTAATTTTTAAACTACTAGAGTAGAAATATTTATGCCACCATGTAAGTTATCCATTAAAAACTTACCAAAATGAGACTTCATAAGATATTATTACACGTTTATTAATGTTAATTTAACACTCAAAAGGCACGCACGGATTATGTGTATATTATAGAGGTAATAAATATATATATATATATATATATATAATAGACACACACACATTAGCATTATTTTTTTACATATTTAAGAATAACGACGTTCAGAACTCGACTCTAATCTTGACTTAGTTGTTAATATTTAAAAGTGCATAATTAGTTCCTGCTTTTGAGGACTAATCAAACTGTTAGTCCGTGGCATGATGATTAATTTAAGCAACACGCATGCAAAACTTTATAATCAATATTACAGGCATTAAGTTTCTACAATTATGCTAATTATGAGGCGAACTAGTTCAATAATAATATTGCTTATATTTTTTCGGGAAAATATATTATCTTGAGAAAGTACTATGATATTCCAATATATTAAGTTCGCGTTGCATGATCAAACAAATGCGACATTAACCATTTCGATCTCATCATCTCTCATCTAATGGGATCTTTTTACGAAACTGGGTATGGAATCATCACTATAACCACTTTAAAATCAAGAATTAAATAATGGGTGATAAGAAAACATCTCGAACAAATTCTTGATATTTCGATTGGGATAATTTTGAAGCATAGTTATGGATATGCAATATATATACCGCTACAAATATAGAGAGATTCAAGATTATCCCAAAATTTCTAATTTTTAATGGCTATTCTGAATTGGAGGAGCTTTTAGATTGGATTGATATGGTAGATTATTTCTTTGAATTTGTGGAGGTGGAATGAGCAAATCAAGCTTTCTTAGTGGCAAGCAAATTCAAAGGTACGTGGTTTATTGGTGGTAATCTGTTCAAAACCAACAAATTCATCAAGTGAAACACACAAAAAAATAAAAATAAAAATAAAAGGCGTTGCGGTGCTAATATGAAAAAAGAAAAATAAAAAAGATCATTTCTTACCAAGCGTTGATAATGAGTCAAAACGAATCTTGTTCAAGAGGAAATTAGTTTTTCTTAATGATATTGGACATCATAATAAACGAAGTTTGTAATTTTGGCAAAGCAACTACAAAGAAACATGAATAACTTAAGATGAGCCAATTAGCAATCTCAGAACACAGTGAAGTTTTGAACAGAACCTTCAAAATATTTACCAAAATTGTTAGAGGAAGAGCTCAAGATCAAGGTCCAAAAGCATGGCAAATATTGAATATTCAAAGCCTATGAGAAAATTGAGAAATTTCCAAACACAACAGTGGAGAATTATGCTAAATCCTAATTTAATAAATATAGTTAATTCTTAACAATTACATTTACATCTTACATTACCTTTTTTTTTTTTTTTTTTTTTTTTGGGGAACTTCGGGCATGTGTGCATATTTTCACTAACAAATAATAAGTAACGAAAGTTGAAAATTGATGTGAATTTATTGTTAAGTTAATCATTAAACGTCCACGATTTTATTACTTTTTTTATGCACTAAGGAAACTATGTATGCATGCAAAACCAATACTCAAATATGCACCAACCCCAACCTATCATTTCCCACTTGTACACAGTGACATAGTATAAAAAAACAACTATAACTACATTAATATAGCAAAAATTTGTTTCAATATATACATGTACTAGAATACTAGAATTCGGATACAGCAACACTAGTAATAGCTTCTTTAATACAATGTTAATGATAAATTTAAATATTCGGATTAAAAAAAAAACTCTATAATAAGTTGTTATCTTTATGTCAAATTTACATGTCTTTTTTTGGACAAATTTTTACTTATAATATCCTTTCAAGTTGTGTTTTACCATCACCATCAGTAATACAATAACAATAGACATAGCTCGGTACCACTAACGCGGTAATCCAGTGAGTTATTACCCGTAATCTGGAATCTCTCTTTGAACCTTTCTCATTCTAATAACCAGCTGGGCTAGCACCGGTTGACGTTTGGCATTATAGTTTTTCGGTTGTGTACTGACAAAGAGTTTCTTGAAAACAAGTTTCTGTTCATCCACTTGTGTTTGCGGTTGGAGATCAATTTCTTTGTATGATTCCTTGCCATTTTCAGTCGATTCCTGGATTGGGGAATTTGGCCTTTGTTTGATGTCCTAAAGCCTTTGGAGTACTTCCTAACTTGCCCATCTCTATTCAGGAGTGACCTAATTGTTTTTTGCTTTGCATTTTGTTTTGATATTATTCTCGGTACGCAACACCCCAAAAATAAAAAAAATAAAAAAAATCACACAATATAAATTGAATTCATTTTATTTTGAATATGATGTTCAACACCAATGATGTTCTGATCATTTTACAATTAAAATGAGATATTTAAGCAAATTAAACAAAGGTCATGATCAGTTTTCTGTGATTTAAGCGTCTCGACCGATTTTTTTTCTTTATTATTCTTTTGTCAAATTTAGAGTTTGTGATTTGAATTTTAAACTTTATAATTATCGCAATAGATGACAAAGATATCAATTTATACATTTGTCATTTTATTGCATATGTATAACTACTGCAGTATTTCTGAACCATATGTTGTGGTTCTCAAAACAAGAAGGGGGAAAAAAACAAATACAAGTGACGAGGGAATAGTACCTAATATTTTCACAGACATAACATGACTCATGAGGTCACGGGGCACTAAACACCAAAAAGAAACCTTTAAGTGCATGAACCTAGTCGTTTGGGGTGTGTGAGCATATATAACACACACATGTATATATATATATATATATGTATATGTATGCATGTATCAAATATCAATGGTGAACCTCACTATTCTTTTTTTGAAAGTGATTCCGGGTTTATTGCAAATCCAACAAATCCTTTCTTACAAAGGAGCTCAAGAATTTGGATAAAACATTCAATCAAACTATAGAATTCGAATTAAATAAAGCGAAATTTACCAAGAAGTGGGCTACGAAATTCTCCTTCCAAGAACCATAACAAATGTTTTTACTAGTAGCTTGATTCAACGCATCACGGATATCTCCAATCCTCCAAAGAACAGATATTGGGGTTGTAGATCAAACGTGTACCCCACAATTCTCAACTTAACAATTCCATGGAAAAGTTAAATTTTCTAGAAAAATTAATTAAAAAGAAGAAGAAAAATATTGAGAAATTAGCACCATTGGGAATTTTTAAGGACAGCCATCCTTTTCTGTACACTTTTGCCTTTGTCTTTATTCTTAATTTCTGGTTGAGAGCATCTGGTCATAATATGTGCAAGTGCTTAAAGTATATGTGCATACAAGTTCTAAAGGTGATCTAGACTATATACATATACATATATATATATATGTGTGTGTGTGTATAAAATTTTTATGAAAGCGTGTACATATATAAGCATATAAGACTAGCCCTTTACACGGGAACGCATATCTTTTTATATAAAGGAACCGAGAAATTAAAAGTGTTGTAAATTAGATCAAAGAAGAGCTAGCATTAAAACTTGTCCCCCATTTTCTATGCTATAATTGGCAGTATATATATTTATATATATATATATATATAATAAAGTTGATTAACTAAGCTACAAAAAAACTTCTCTCCTATGTAATTTAAATTACCTCCCATATTCTCCATTATATATGCACACACTAGACCAGGCATTTATGCTTCCAACCTATCATATTTTTCTTCTTCCTTTAAAAAAAAAAAAAAAAAGGAAAAAAGTTAAAAATGATAGGAAGCTATCATCACTAACATTCCCACATACCAGTATACACACACACACACACACGACTCTTTATATTTGTTGTGTATGTATGTATTTATATAGGTTAGACCTAATTTATTACCTGTATGTATGTATATATATACGTATATGTATATTTATATACAGTACAGAAAGGATATGCCCCAGTTAGTTCATCAAGAAATTCCTGTACCTTTTTAGCTATGTGCTCCTGGGGAATTATCTTTTCTTCCTTGATCTTCTCCAAATTTTCAAACGGAAAATCTTCTCAAATATTTTCGTCCTCTTGCCTGATATGAGAGACATCAAAAGGAAAAGGCATATATTTATTAAAGAAAAAAAAGGAAACGACATAGATTATAGAAAGAACTACAATAATTATAATTATAAGATAACCACATAAACCAAAAAAAAAAAAAAATGATAGCGACTAGAGAAAACGATGAAAACAATGAAAACCGACAATATTCACAAAAACAACTGGTAAAATATCAACGACAACAATTAAAAAGCAAAATAAATGCAGTATAACAATAATAACAATAAACGACAAACAGGAAAAACGACATTAAAACCAAACGTTGACGTATGACAGTGACAATAGGAAATAACTTTAAAACGACAGTGACGCAAAACAACTTACTGCCATCGAAACGACAAAAGCAAGAGAACGACGGAAAAGCTAACAACAACAGTGGAACAACAATAGAAGGAAACGACATGAGCATGGGTGAAGCTAGTGGGCGCAACCGTATCCAATAACTTTCTGAAAAATTAAATTTGAGTCAGCAAAGATCTGCAACTTCTTCATTTTGACCAATTGAAATTATATTCTCATATATGCCCCATCAAACTTTATTCTTTTTTATTTTTATTTCTATTTTTCCTACAATTTGTTTTACTCTTTTTACTCATGAGCTATAAGAGTTAAACCTGATTTTCACATCAAACAAAGAAACATGTAAAGCGGACAACTTTTGTAATAAATAGCATAATAATATAGAACCCTATCAGTAAAGTAAATAACTTTTGCGTTAGATATGTCTGTTCATTACAGAAACCTACTAGTGAGTTATTTTTTTGGACTCTACCATATAATTTTGAAGATGTATTTGAATATTTTGAAAAATATTTATTTTGTTATAGTTTCCATGTTTTTTTTTTTAAAGAAAGAAATTAATATATGTCTCACTAAATGTAAGGCTGGCTTTGTCACTAAATATAAGGTTTTAAAAAGACAATTGCGAGAATAAACAACATAAAATGTAAAATGCCAATGTCAATTACGTCAAACAATTTTTGATATTGTGTGAAATTAGACTTGAGATTAGTATTGGAGAACATGAGTTTAATCCCACATTGAATTAAAAAGGAAACAACGTACAACCAGAGCTTAATAAAAAGAAAAACAACATGTGATTATGGGACTTGCGATAATTTGTATTAGAGAGATTAGTATTGGAGAGTATGAGTTTAATCCCACATTAAATTAAAAAGGAAACGACGTACAACTAGAGCATAATAAAACAAAAAACATCATGCGAGTGTTATCAAAGACCTCATGTGTTTTAATTTTGCTAACACTATTTTTGGTTTTTGATACGTAGCTGAGTGCTACATCCCAGCTTGCTGCTGAGAGTAGCGGGGACGACAATGATTCAGAGAGCAGTGGGGACAAGGAGGTTTTAGAGAGCAGTGGGGATGACAAAGCTTTTGATGCAAAGGAAGGGGTTGAAGAGGCCCATAATATTGTCTAATCTAATGCATTTTACAATTACACCCTTGTATTAATTATAAGATTATAAGAAATTAAGGTCAAAATAGTTATTTTACATACTATTTTTTTAAAATTAAAATAATTATTTTACAGACCACTTTTTTTTCCCAAAATTTCCCTCCTCTTTTCTTTTCAAATTTGGAATGATTAAAAAATGATAGATGTTATGGATTTACAGCTTCATACCTTTTTATTTTCCACTCTACCAAACAAGCTAAGATTCCATTTTCCTCTTTAAAATTTCTCCTTCAGTTTTCTTCTTCATCGTTTTCCATTCTACCAAACATAGGCATATTGTCAAATTCATCCTCAAGCTACCAAGTTAACCATATACTTCTCATGTTCTCGTAAAAAAGTAACTAACTTTAGATAAATATATTACGGAGAAGCTTTCATAACATACGGAAAATAATCTTATCGTTACTGTGTTGTTTTAAATAATTAATTATGTACGAAGTTATGTCAATGTACACATTTTTTTTATCATGTTATAATTTCGATGTAACCCAACAATTCATAATCACGCTGTACATAAGTTAAGTTTTCTTCTTTTTTTATTTATTTATTTATTAATTTAACTTCATCACACAATCCGTCATAAATCTATTATCAAGGTAATTAGAGCACACAGTTTGGCAAAGATGATCAAACATATTGAAAAGGACGTATTGTGATCTTGACCTTTTATATATATGCAATTTCTCTACCTGTGGGCTCTCTGGTTTTGCTTTCCAACCTTTTGTTTTTTTGGTTTTTTTGAGTTAATTTTTCTCATGTGCTTTCTCTTGGATATGAAGCATAGATTAGATGTTACAGAAGGGGATTGAAATTGACTGCATTCAAGTAAAAACAATCCGCATGTGCACAAACGTAAATTACACCTCAACCAAATATTGTTCCACCACCTCATGAAGGTCATGGTCTCGCTACTATATCATTCATGCTTTGAATCCACTACTACTTATTCCTTGGTTTGCCCCATCTTCTAAAAAGTTCATTTGTTGTTCGTCACCCTAAATAAAATTTTGCTACTCCGTGTTTAAGCAAAATGCGAGAATCTACTTTTTCATAAGAAGGGTAATATTGTCTTTTCAAAAAATTATTTTTAATTGAATCTAACATCATGAGTGGTGGTTTTGTGTGATAAAAAAAAAAAAAAATGAGATAATTCTTCTAAAAGATTCTGGCTTTCGTTCTTTGATGGGTCTCCGAAATAATTTTATATCTTCCGTGGAATTTTGAAAATATTTTTGATAATTTTGAAAATTTTGTAATACAATTATTTTGTTTTTAGTTTCCATGCTATTTATTTTTTAAAAAAAAAAAGAAAAGAAAGAAAGAAATCAGTATACATCCCACTAAAGTGTAAGGCTGGTTTTGTCACTAGACATAGGGCATAAAAAAGACAATCGTGAGAATAAACAAAATAAAATGTATAAAGCCAATATCTGTTAGGTCGAACAATTTTTAATACTGTGGGATTATACTTGAAATTAGGTTTAGAGAGTTCGATCCTACATTGAATTAAAAAGTAAATATGTAAAACCAGAGTCTAATAAAATGAAAACAACAGGCGAGCCTGGGACATAGAAACAAAAACTACAAGAAAAGAATCTCAAAGAAATATATAATAAAAAAAAGGACAACATTGAGGAAGACAACTTAAAAAAAACATTACCAACGACAATCGATAAAGTAGGCATGATGAAAACCACAACCATGAGAAGAAACTGACATACCAACTGAAAACAACAACATAAAACATAGACATATAAATAACTTTTAAGTTGGAAAGTATTTTAAAACTATTGGTACAGGAAACATACCACCCAAATGGCAACAATAATAAAACTGACAAAACAGAAAAGGAAATAGGAGACACCGAGTAGCAATTAGTGTTTTAAAAAAATAAATAAATAAACCCCGACATAAAATGTATAAGCGGCTATAACTTAAAAATCCACATAAAATAAAAATCACAACCTCAAGTATAAGCGATATACAATATATAGAACAAATTATAGAATGAACAATTGGAAAGCAACTTGAAAAACGACAGAAGGAAACAATGTATAATAATGAAGGAAACGACAACAAGAAAAAGAAACGATACAAATGAGATGCCACGGGGACAAAAATGTGGAGACAACAAACAACCTGTAAAAAGATAATACATAAATAAACAAATAAATATACATATACACTAAACGACATAATACATGAAGATTTCAATGACATAATAAAAAAAAATCCTCCATTAATTTCTATAATTAACGTCCACACAATGTTGACAATCGTTTGAGCTCAATTTTTATCTCTCTCCCTCTCTCTCTTTAAAGAACAGTGTGCTATACTTTTTGCTATGGTGCTTCCAAAGATCAATCTTGGTATGACAAACTAATTAAGATCTTGGTTTTCCATATTCTTCTTTTCCCACCCCACTTTTGCTACATTCTTTGCGTGAATGTTGCGTTTTCTTGGCCCAGTCTTCCCTATATTCTTATCATTCTTTTGTTAATCATACCTAAATAGTCTGTTGAATAATTATGACCATGTTGAAACTTTTGGAACTCTTTTTCAAAAAGTTCACCTTTTCCATTTGTGATGGCAAAAAGCTTGTTTGGGGAAACATAAAGCAAAATATCTAACATATCCTTGTGGTGTGAACAAGAAAAGAAATCATGTGGGTAACCCACTACCTTACATGGCTAGCTAGTAGTGTCAACTTTTTTTTTTTTTTTTTTTTTTCAACTGGCTATCAATATGTTTAATATTTATGTCTATTAAATAATATAACATAATATGACTGGTAAAGCAATATTTAGGGACATAAAAATTACATATCCTTGATATAGCAATTTGTTATAATGGTCAAACCTTCTTTTCAATAGAAATATCAACTTAATTTTTTTTTAAAGTTTTTGTTTTGCTACGAAATTTTCACTTGTTCTAACTATGCTCAAGTCGACCAAACTTGAAATTCATCTCTAAGAAGCAGGGAATTTTCTATGACAATTCAGCACATCGATCACTAAGAGCTGTTTATGTTGACACATTGCTTGACAAAATATCCTTTAATTAGTTGACTGACTAAGGAGTGGGGGTTTCCTATTGAGGTAAAATTTCATATCTCATCTATCACCGTATACGTGTCAAGACAAGTTACCGAAAGAAGAAGAATCGGTTCCAGGATGCCTTCCAAACTGTCATAAGCAAAAGAACAACTCAAGTTCCCAAACACTAACAAATTGACTCCCAAGTCGACTGACTTGAGCCAGAGAAGAAGAATCTAGAAGACCGATCCCTAAACCTTCCTATCCGAGAAATCAGGGATGGATTTCGTTTATAGAAGAAGCGGATCTCACTTGAATAGGCATTTTCCTGATCCTTTGGAGATGTGTACGTACAAGAAAGAATTAGGTCAACCTAAGTGATATAGGACAACTCTCATTCGAAGTTCAAGAAAAAAATTAATCCTCATCAAATCAAAAGATGTAAAGCGGTTATTAGCCCTTACGAATACAAGGAATTCCCACTCACATGGGGAAACTCATTCTTCATTAATTATGCATAATTTTCTCCCTTCTGTATTCTCCCTCTGATTCCTTCCCATTCTTGTTTTCAAGTGAATATTACCCTATTTCTCCCTCTAAACTCTACAAATGGACGTAGCTCTCATAATGAGGATGAACCTCTATAAATCTGTGTTTATGTTTCTTTCTTTTTTTTTTTTTTTCTGCATTTTACTTTCTTGCTCGTAAATTGGATTTACTTAAAACATTAATCAACGCACTACTCGATCAATCCGTTTGTCAACTTCAAACTCAATCATTGACCCTAGTACAAATTGATTGTAGATTTTACCCTTTACAAATTATGGAGGCTTGCAAAACAGAAAACATACAACCACAATGGACAACAATAATAAAATTTACAGAAAGAAAAAAAGAAAGAAAGAAATAGGACATAAAAACTACAGCAAGAAGAAGAAAAAAAAAATTTCATAAAACCTTGAAAAACGTGATAGCAAGCAGAAAAACGACATTAAAATGTATGAGCAGCAATATTTGAAAACCTACATAAAAAAAATGACAAAAGCAAAGTATAAAACGGCATGGAATATACAGTGTTTAGATACATAGCATGAACAATTGGAAAGCAACTTGAAAAACGACAAGAACATGAATCAACGAGTAATGAAAGAAACGACAACAACAAGATGAAGCGATATACATTGAGAAATGCCACGAAAACATGAATGAGAAAAACCGAAAGCACAACATACAACCTGTAAAAAGGCAAATATTCGTAAACGAGATAACACGTGAAAGCGTCAACGACCAAAAAAAGGGCAAAAACAAGAAAAGAATACAAACATCGTAGAACTGAAATAACATATAATCTCAAAATCAATGAAAAGTAAATAAAAAAAAGAAACAGACCATTGAAAGGATAAAAACACCTAGAATGGCATAACCCAATGGAACGATAAGGAGCAGAAAAAACGACATGCACTAAGATAAACGACGACAATTTAAATACAACAACCTAGTACAAAACGACAAGGACCAGAAAAAAAAAACAGGTAATACAATTAAGGGGGCAAAAAGACGAGAAGAAACGACAAAAATCTTAGAAAACTACAATAGGCTCAAAATAGACATGCAACCTAAAAATAAACAAGGGGAAAAAAAAAAGATAAACAAAAAAGTTTAGAACAATAGGCAGAGTCCTAATTATTAAGTAATAAGAACAACAACTACTAGGGGAAAAAAAAAATGTAAAAACGACAACAAAGGAAAGAAAATGATCATTTACATTATGGTGAGGCCTCGGTATAGAAATCTCTATCTCTATCTCTCTCTCTCTCTCTTATCCATATGTTAACACAACGTTGACATTCTTGAGCGCTCAATTTCATTCATTTTTATTTTTCAAGAATTGTGGGCTATTTTTTGTTATAGTGCCTCCATCGAATCTTGGTATGACAATATCTGATTAAGATATATTTGTTTCCATAATATTCTTTCTTCTTTCCTACTAAGCTAACATTATTTGCATGATTCCCATTTATTAGCCACGTCTTCCAGTATATGTACTAACTATATATCATTCTTTTGTTAATGATACCTAAAATAGTACTTTTCTTTTCTTTTCTTTTTTTTTTTTTTTCTTTTATTTTTTTATTTTTTGTTTTTTGTGTTGAAACTTTTGGCAACTCTTTCTGAAATAGTTCACCACTTTTTTTTTCCCCTTTTGTTTTTGTTTTTTTTTGTGTTTTTTTTTTTTTTGGGGGGGGGGGGGGGGGGGGGGGGGGGGGGGGGGGGGGGGGGGGGGGGGGGGGGGGGGGGGGGGGGGGGGGGGGGGGGGGGGGGGGGGGGGGGGGGGGGGGGGGGGGGGGGGGGGGGGGGGGGGGGGGGGGGGGGGGGGGGGGGGGGGGGGGGGGGGGGGGGGGGGGGGGGGGGGGGGGGGGGGGGGGGGGGGGGGGGGGGGGGGGGGGGGGGGGGGGGGGGGGGGGGGGGGGGGGGGGGGGGGGGGGGGGGGGGGGGGGGGGGGGGGGGGGGGGGGGGGGGGGGGGGGGGGGGGGGGGGGGGGGGGGGGGGGGGGGGGGGGGGGGGGGGGGGGGGGGGGGGGGGGGGGGGGGGGGGGGGGGGGGGGGGGGGCAATTTGGGAAAACATAAAGCAAAAGTACTTCAAGCATCCTTATGGTGTGAACAAGAAAAGAAACTATTTGCTAACCGGTTGTTTAGTTACTGACAATAATGCATAATCAATCATATTATATCACGTTATTTAAATATTTTAAATATTTTTAATTGATTTTCCCGTATTTTGTCTTGGTCCATTAAGTGATTTGACATGATATGATTAGTTAAACATATCAGGGACACCGAAGCGAGATTGGGGGCATGAATTCTTGGTATGAGTAGTGGAAGTTGTTACAATAGCCACAACTTTTTTAATTTTGCCATGAAATTGTTCACCTTGTTCTAACTACTTTTATGTTTTTTTTTTTCTTTTCTTTTCTTTTTCTAGTGTTGAGGTTAGGCCCCCAAGTTCTGGACAAAGCAAAGAATCTACATCCCAACCTTTAGGCATAGTTCTGAAACTTCAAAAATGTCCAGCTTAGCATTTCTAATCTTGTAATTATATATATATATATATAGTGATGAAATGACGCAAGACAATACAAAATTAGAGAGAAAAGCTCTATATCTCTTTCTCTCTTTATCTAATATTGTCTCCTGATCTCTATATTTAAAATTAAATTAAACAGGACCTGATAAAAGCAAAGAAAAGAACATGGTCTTATAATTATCTGCTTATTGTTATTAGAATACATTTATTTGATGGATAAGAGAGATAATTAAGGTGGTGCTCCCAAACTCTATCAAATATTGCGTTGGTTTAAGAACAGTTGTACTTGTTTGATTTCTAAAATGTTTTTTTTTTTTTTGGTATCCTTGAAACTTTTCGAGTTTGATAATTTAATCCTTTGAAATTTTTTTCCTGACAATCAGCCTCTTACATTTATTATTTTTAACACAGTCCAGTCCTGTGACTTACATTCATTAAAATTTGAACGGCTTTTGCACTTGACTTGCACGTGATAGTTTAAGAAAAAACATTGCTTGTCATTTTTATCTAGTTTGAAGACAGATTCATTTGATAAAGTTTAAAAGGTTTCCATACAAAATAACCTTCTATAAATTGGCACTTTGATTATTTATTTATTTTATTTTTTTTTAAGGGCACCAACATTACATGGACAAAGACAAAGTAAAGGTTTTGATACTATGGATGGAAAATAGAAAGGATGTAAAATAGTAAAATACCTAGGTGAGGGAAAGAAAAATGAATGATGGAGGCTTTCTTCATGTGTTTAGTACAAGCGAGAAAGAAAGGAGGAAAGAAATGTCTAATATACATTTTACAATTATACTCGTATATAAATTAGAAGATAATAAGAGACTAAGGTCAAAATAATTATTTTACAAACTAGTTTTTTTGGTCAAATATTTCTCTTAAGATTCCATTCTCCTATTTGAACTAATTGTCATATTCATCCTCAAAGCTACAGTTTAACTACACTTCCCATATTGTCGTCAAAAGTAACCAACTTTTGATAAATATATTTCAGAGAATCTTTCATAAGTTATGGAAAAATATCTTATCATTATCGTGTTGTTTTAATGAATTGTTAATTCTTTATTAAGTTATGTCAATATATACATATTTTTTAATCATGTTATGATTTCGATGTAACCCAACAATTTATAATCACGCTGTAAATGAATTACGTTTCTTTTTTTCTTTTTTTTTTTTAAATTTATTTAACTTGATCACACAATCCGCCATAAATCTATTATCAATGTTAGAGCACACAGTATGGTAAATGTGATCGAACACCTTGAAAAGGATGTGAATGTGATCTTGACCTATTTACATATATAGATATATGCAATTTCTTTAACTGTGGGCTCTTTTGTTTTGCTTTCCAACCTTTTTTTTTGTGTCTTTTTCTTTATTTGTATTTTTGGAGTTAATTTTTGTCATGTGATTTTTCTTGGATATGCAGCATATAGATGAATTGACTGCATTCAAGTAAGAACAACCCATGTGTACAAACGTGGATTGCACCTTACCCCAAATGTTCCCACACCCCATGATGGTCATGATCTCACTCTTATCATACATGCTTTGAATCCACTACTTCTTATCCCTTGATTTGCTCCATCTACTGATTTTGTTGTTCATCAACCTAAATAAAATTTTGTCACATTTAATCGAGATGCGAGAATTTACTTTTCATAAGAAGGGTAATATTGTCTTTCGAATTACTAATTTTTTGTGAATCCAACATCATGAGTGGTGGATTTTATGCAATTAAAAAAAAAAAAAACATGAGATAATCCTTCTAAAAGATCCTGATTCATACTTTGGTGGGTCTTTCGATGATCTATATTGTGTTGAAATGATATCTATATGAGTTGATCGATTGTGTAAGCCCGAGGTAGTAATACGGGATCTAGAAAAAGCATTAAAAAAAAAAAAAAAGACAATCTTTCTTATCTAATTAGTAAGTTATCTCAGTTTATGACTCTTCTGTGATGAGCTGTTGGGTTTAAAAACAAAAATGAATTCTTAATTTTAATTTGAGACTTGATTTGCCTTCTTTCTTTTTTTTTTGGACTGCTTGTCATGTGCAAGTGTGGATAAAGGAGCAAAGCTAAAAAACATAAACAAGAAAAGGAAAATAGTAATATGACAATATCTATCCCGTGTTCAATTAAAAATGAAGAATTTATCTCGTGTTTATGAAGGATGATAATGTTTTCATTCAACTAATTATGATAAAAAAGAATATCATGAAAGATAGATTTTGTGTGATTAATTTAAAAAGAAAAAAGAAAGAGGAGATGATTTTTGTTTATTTTTATTTTGTAAAGGGTAATTGTATTCACATTAATAATATACAAACACCGATACTAATATCAATGACCTCATAATATAAGAAAACTTAACCATGTTACATACTAGTTTCTCCAATAAATTTGAAGCATATAAAGGGGTTAAACATGTATCGAATTCCAATAATGGAAAATCGAAAAAACCCACCAATCATAAAGTACACATGTGATTTTTTTAATACCGCTACAATTGATTAAAAAAAATACCTTCGATCGGTTGAGACCAATACATGAGCGTGGGGAGACCACGTTCGTCAATATAAATAAAAACCAAAATATAAAAATAGAATGCAACACCTATATAGCGGATATAACATCGCCTTTATTTTAAACAAGAACTGTAACAAAAAATAGAAAAAACTCATACCACATAAGATAACACCTCCGGTACAAACCAATTACACGACTAAAGAGGTCAAAACACACCCCAAGGTCAAAACCACCCCCTCTGACCATGAAGCCACCTCCGACACCAAAGCTATCACCGTGGAGCCCAAAACATCTTCTCTAGGACCAGAAGTTCGGTGATCAATCAAGAAGCAACATTGGACTCAGCCTTAAATGAGAAACACGAACGACGCAAACCCTAACGCACACGAGAGAGAGAGATTTTCAAGTCCAATCCTTTAGATTGAAAAGTTTATGAGATAATCTTTCTATTTATTAAAACACTTATGTAGTTTGTAGAATTCCAAATAGATGAAAAGGAGTGTGAACACAAATAATTGCAGTCCAATGTGATCACTTTTTTGTACATATAACCCTTACTATTGCAAGGTGAAAGATTAAGACGGGGTTGAGGAATCATAACATTATCACTTTTCACGAAATTAGGTACCCTGATTAACTGCTTAAGGTAAACAAAGGTAAAAGTACTTAAATTCAAGAATAGAAATCAAAATTAATGGCTAAGCTCAGTAGACAAGTTTTACATGTTTTTGACAAAACTAGCACTAGAAAACTAAGATGAGTGCTCTTTGGCTCCCTAACGATTAGCAACGTTGAAGTTCAAAAGCAATGTGGAGTAAAAACAGGATTAGATACCCCGATAGTCCATGCCGTAAATGATGAGTGTTATCCGTATATGATGAGTGTTCTCTTTGCGTACTTATATGACTTAGATGTTTCATATTCTAAAAAAAACGCGATTTGAATTATGGGAGTTCATGGAATATGATTATGTTTAGACTCTAGTGGTATAAACGCTAAAGAGATGGTTAGATAGATAAGTTACTTAGCTAGCTATCATAATTTGTGATTATGATTTTATGAATTTTGTATGTGTTCTATAATATTTCTTATAAAATTCAAATAAATTTACGAATATAAAAATTGATGATTACATATCATTTAGCACTAATTTTACTCAATAAGTTGCAACTATCCATCGACAAATTTGAATTTCTTAAAACGTTGCATAGTGGTTCCAGTTTTGTATTGTGCATATTTATGTATCTATTTTCTAAAATTTTCTAAAATTTTATGATTTTAGTCAAATATATATATGAATAACTTTTATCTTTGTTATTTAAAGAGGTTAGCAGAATATATTTTGGTTAATTAGATAACTATATAATTTTCCTCTTAAATTTTAGTAACTACATAATGACGTAGCTAGACTTCAATTCCCCCCCCCCCAATTTCAAAAAAGAAAAATCGAAGAAAGAGTATCTTGAATTTCACGTTCCTTAGGATATAAAAAATTCTTCTCAAAATTTTTTCTTAGAAAATAAATACGTTCTTTTTTTTTTTTTCTTTTTTTTTTTTTTTTTTCGGGGTTCACAGAGTGTGTGAGGATGAAATTGACGAAATGAGTTTCAATTCAAAACAAAATGTTTTGTTGTTAATTTCTAAAACAGAGGGATAAATTGATTTATAATCAAAACCATAAATAGATAAGGAGAAATTATGAGAGAAAGAGAAAGAAAATAAATAAGAATGAATTGAGAAGAAAATGGTATAATTTCAATAGAAACAAACTCAAAAATTCTGGAAACTATCGATATAACTATATATGTATTGCAAACATTTTCTATAGTTGCAGGTATATAATCTAGTATTAATTCATATCTGATTTTTATTATAAGTTGTAGAGTTCGAATCTCCATTTTATTCAAAAATAATAATAATAATACAATAATAATCTTATTTTTCAGTAAAAAATTTCTGTGGCCGCTAAACCTGATTAGGTTCTTCTTAACATATATATATATATATATATAATCCTTTATGAGATTAATAATGTTAAGTATCACAATTAATAAATAGTGGGTCTCATATATATGTCTGTTGTATAATCAACTCTTTATTAACATTGTTTATTTATATATAAGTGAAAGATTAGATAGAGTAAAGGAACTATAACTTTACCACTTTGGATGAAATTAGGACCCTGATTAACAACTTAATAAACAATGGTTAAACGTAATTAAAATTCAAGATTAGAAGTCAAAATTAATGGATAAGCTAGTACACACTTTTTACATGATTTGTGGTCATTATTAAGCATTGAAAACAAAATTAGCACTAAGAATCTAATATGAGTGCTCTTTGGGTCCCTACTGATTACAAACGCTCAAGGGCAAAAGCATGTGAGCAAACATGATTACATAACCCGAAACTCCGTGCCGTAAATAATTAGTATTCTCCAAATTTAATTTATATGACTTAGATGTCTTGTATTTCTGAAAAACGCGATTTCAATGATGAGAGTCCATGGAATTTTATATATATATATATATATATATATTTAGATACTAATTATACAAACGCTAAAATTCAACCGTACATCATAATTCGTTATTATACTCTTATTGAATTTTTATGTGTGCCACTATATATTTTTTTTAATAAAATTCAATGTTCTTGGAGATATATATTTGACATTGCTCATATTTGTGTATCTATTAACTCACATTAGTCGGCCATGCAATCTTTTATTTCCATCAACTTTAGGAGAAAAATTGTTAATCTTTTTTCAATTTATTGATTTTAGTCAAATATATACGGAGACCTTTTATCTTTGTCATTTAAGAGGTTTGCAGATATATTTAGGTTAAATATACAGCAATATTTATTTTTAATTATTTCTTAATTTGTCCTTTTATTTTAAGAAGCTACTAAAATCTCTTTTAAATAAATTTAAAAAAAAAAACTTATTGCAGTTTTTATCACTCATATCTTTTTAGTGGAAAAAAAATAGGTGTAACAATTTAAATACCGTTACATAATTTATGAAAAATACTTATATATTTACAAAAAAAAAAATAATAAAACATAAACAAAACATTTAGGGTCCGTTTAGGGGAGGTTTTGGTGATGAGGATTTGGATTGGAGTTGAGATAAGTTTTAAAAATGTGTTTGTTTGAAAAAAAAAAAAAACTAGAAATGATATAATTTCAATAGAAACAAACTCATAAATTCTGGAAACTATATATTTAGCTATGTATGCAAACATTTTTCTAAGTGGCTGCTAAACCTAATTTAGGTCCGTCTTAACCTCTCTCTATATATATATGTATATATGCTTTAGGATATCAATTATATGTTCAACATAACAACTAACAAAAAATGATCTCTTATAAGATCTTTATATTGTGTAACCAACTCATTATTAGCATAATTTATATATATATGCATGATATGTATATATAGATATATCTTACTAATATTTATTAGTAAACTGCTTTAACGGATACAAAATACATGAATTAGATTATTTAGATAATGTTTGAGAAACTTACCAGCCATTTGATTATTGATAGAGAAAATGACCATTAATTTAATTAAGGGAAGTTTCTCTGTCTATTCAATACAACTGTTGTTTATGATTCCAAATCAAGGAAAAGAAAAACAGAAAATATACAAAGCCTGTACTACCTAATTGCCATTAAATTGACCAAAGATGACCAATTAATACAAAGCTTCCAGAAGCCTTAAAGCACATGAGAACACTTCATCTACACGACAAAAAGATACAATCCTTGTCAGTGCTAGCTAATAAATTAATAAATCTGAAAGCTGATTTTTTTTATTTTTTTTTTATTTTTGGTGATGTTTATGTTTTGAATTTTCGCCAGAAAGAGTTTGGTTAGTAATTTGGAATTTTGAGAGTTTAGAAAGAGAAAGGCCTTCTAGAAGCCTTGGGCCGAAAGGACCAAAAAATTAAAAATAAAATAAAGATCCACCACTCAATAATGAAGGAAATTATCTTCAATTTGTGCATGGCATGGGACCATGTGGTCGGGTTGAGTGGTCATTTTCCATGTACATTTGTCCAAACTCTTGAACCCGAGTTCGATGCATAGAGAATTCAATTATTAAACCTTTAAAACACATCAAAATCATATTTGATTGTGTTAAAGAATTACACGTCTTATTTATATATCACCGAGTATAATAAAAGAAATCATAAAAGCTGATAAACAAGTATGAATATGAAAATTTATACATACATTCGTCTTAATATATGAGATTATATCTTATTTCAGACATTCTATTTATTTATTGTGCTAATCAAGAAGTTTACACACCCTGAAACTTGATGTGTTTTTTCTCTAACATGTCTCATAATCAACACTAATGACGGTATCCTTATAATTATAATAAAGTAAAAGTAGGACAACAAAAATTACATATGTGAAACCCCAAACTACCCTTAAAAGGTGGAACCGGTTGCTGCCTATGCATAATTAAGCTCAATAACTTAACATAATAAATAAGATTTTTTTTTTTTTTTACACTATAGCTTTTTGTACTAGTGCACTTGAACTTATCACCCAATTACAATTTACACCCTATAATTTTAATTTTGCTAATTTGCAATTTGAACTTACAAATTTATAGTAATCTACCCCCAATTAATAGCAGTGCTAATTGTTTTGAAAGAAATTGACATATAACTTGTACATAAGTCTTCAATTAATGGCATGAATGATATTTATATATATTTATATTTTAACCTGGATTTATTGTGATTAAGATCTTTAATAAGTTTTTTTTTTTAAATCTAGAAAATTGTAAATTAACTTCGCTTCAAATATAAGTTTAGTTTAATATTGATTAAAAAAAACTTACATGTTCATAATTAACAACCTATAACAAGTTAAGTGTCAATTTCCATTAAAAAAATTATTATCATAAATAGGATATAAATTGCTTTACATTTATAAATTTAGAGTGTAAATTACACAATCTCAAGAGACAAATCGATCAGAAGTACTTTTAGGAGGAAAAATTTAGAGATATTAAATTACAACTCACAGATAATTATTGATTAGAAAAAACTTATGATAATTATCAACCACTTAAAATCCTCATTCTTTATCGAGTGGAATTTATACTCCACTTAAAATTCTTACTTATAAATATATTAGATCCATAATCTAAAGATTTGGAACTGTACATGTTAATACCGTATTATATTATGACATGTCATGTCATTTACATGTTCTGGTCATCGACACCCAAACACTAAGGACAGCAGCCGCTGGAACCAATTTCTACAACTTATCCTTACAATACGACAGAGGGAGGACGACGAGGACGACTTGGATAAGGCTCTTTCAAAAGCCCTCTTCTAGAACCTTGGCCCATGAGAGTTACACTTGCTTTTTTTCTTTTACTTGTCTGTTCTCTCTCTCTCTCTCTCTCTATTTTTCTCCTTTTTTTTTCTTTTTTTTTTTTTTTTAATTGGGAAGATTCTTCTTTTAGTTGAAGAATTTAAGCCACGAAAAGGAGGGGAGAATAGTAAGCGACGAAAAGTAGAATTTAATATCATTTTATAAAAGTAATCTAATCGGTGCCACACGGTTTTAGATAAGAATTTAGATTTTTATAAAATTATATTAAAATAAAGATAGATCTCTCTTATCTATGAAATTCATACAATCAGATTTATTTTATATGAATATGTGATGTTAATTATTATTGATATTCTTAAATATTTTTTGATATTTACAGAAGAGACCTATATGATGATATTCCAACCAAAAAAAAATATATATATATGGCATTCATTATGGTTAAAAAATGAGCTAAATTAAGTCCTCAAATAAGCACTTCATTAATTAGAAATTCTTCTTTTATTATTGAAAAATATTTTCATGAAGGGTACAACAAATTATTTTTTTATAAGATTTTATTAAAATATATATTGATAGCAATGGTATCTAAATTTTAGATTTCTTCTAGATACATATATAATATATATATATAATTCATGATGGTTAATTTTACTGGCGGTGGAATTTTTGATTGGTTATACTCTAGAACGAAAGCCCCTTCTAGTATCTATCCATTTGACTTTTATGGTCTCAAACGTCCTACATAATAAAAGCAAAATTTTGAAATATAAAAGCCAAACTTAATGGGAAAAAAGAGTAAAGGACAATAAAAGCCACATACTTGGCGTAGGTAGGGAAAAGGGTGAGTGAGGACTTAAAAATTATCGAGGATGTTCTAGAATTGTTAAAGTAGAAGATAAAAAGCATTGAACATAAACCAAACTTTTATAACTAGATTTACTCAATAATTAAAACAATAGTTCTACGACCCGGAAATATTTTGTGGTTTTAAATTATTTATGATACTAAAATAATATAAAAATAAAAAATTCAAATACATAGGTGTGTTTGGAACTCATATTCTAACTAACTCGAAATTTTTATATACTTTTTTCTTTTTCTAAAAAATCAACAAAAATTATAACTATTTTTAAAAAGTCAATCAACTCCAACTTAAAAATTTATCTCCGAGACATAACCTTTTTACAGGTGACACAGAAATGGTTTTTTTTAATAAAGTTCAGTTTTTGACCTAGTTTTGCAGGTGACAACGACGTCGAGTTGATAGCAAAGAAAGACTCGGCATTCAGGCAAGCAGCCAGGTGGTGGTGTGGTAACATAGTGGGTTCAATACGCCCCCACTAAAACGGCTCCGAAACCAAACAAATAGACGTGTGCGGCACTCTCAAGAAATTATTAGTGATAAACTAGAGGAAGATGGACTTGATTGTTAAAGAAGCCAAAAAAAAAAAAATTAATAGAACATAAAAACATTTTCCATAACTAGATTTACCAAAATAATAATTCACAACCATTATAATTGTACAACCATAAATATTTTACGGTTTCAAATGTTTTATGAAACTAGAATAATAGAAATTTAAAAAAAAACAAAATAATAGAGCCTTTAGAGCCTTCAAACATGATACATAAATGGTTTTTCTCGCTTGTTTAATTAAGTTCGGTTCTTCGGTGACAACGACGCCGAGTTGGCAGCGAAGAAAGACTCGGCATTCAAGCGAGCCGCTAGGTGGTGGTACGTAGTGGGGTTCAGTATATTCCCACGAAAACAGCTTTGAAACAAACAAAAAGATGTGTGCCGCACTCAGGAAAAATTACTGGATGATATTCTGGAGGACGGTGGAGATGACGTCAAGTTCGCAGTGTAAAACTAGAAAACACTTAAGAATAATAAAAAAAAATATAGACATAAAACAATTTTCATTACACGTAGAGAGATAAACACAGATGCAAACATGTTCTAGAAAGTGCACTGCAAAATAATCAAAAAATCCAAGCGAAAAAAATATATATATTTAGGACTCGTTTGATTGATAGGTTTAACTTAAACTAAATTGTATTTTTTCATCGTGTTTTTCGTCTTTTCCCCAAAAAATTTTGTCTTTTCTGAAAAAGTCAACAAAAATTACTATTCAAACTTAAAAATTTCAACTCAATTCAAACTGAACTTGTACACCAAACAGGCCCTTATATATAAATGCCACGTCAGCATCCACTAATATTTGCTAATATTTGCTTTTTTTAAATATAATCACAAATAATACTTAGATCCTAATTTAATGAATCTTATCAATTCACTCGTTCTTGCTTGCTGAGTCTCATACAAAATTGACCCACCGTAGAATTTTCCGTATAATTACAAAAAAAAAAAAAAAATGCTACACGTAGAGAGAGAAACACAGATGCAAACATGTTCTAGAAAGTGCACCGCTAAATAATCAAAATATCCAAGCAAAAAATACATAAATATATTTATATATATATATATAGTGCCACGTCAGCACCCACGGGAAAGAAAACCTCCCCTGAACAGAACAAACAACAACACAATAGTTTTTTTGTTCTCCTCTCCTTGATTTTCGTGCCCTCCAAACAAGTCCTCTCTCTCTCTCTCTCTCTCTCTACTTTCTCTCTATATTACTTTTCGATCTCACTCTCTCTCTCTCTCTCTCTATATATGGCGTGTGTTTATATATGACTTTCTCTCAAAGCTCCCATTCACAAAAAACCTTCCAAACTCAAACAACCTAAACAACCCTTTTTTTGTCCCCCAATTTCTTCTACAATGGCTCCAACCCTAACTCTCCCCAACCTCTTCTTCTCGCCTGAATCCTTCCTCCTCTCCCCGAGACCCGGCGGCGGAGCTTCTCCCTCCCCTCCTCCGCCTCCCCGAGGCTTCCGTCGCCGACGACGGTGAGGGCGTTCACGGCGACGGAGACGGCGACGCGGAGAAACCAATAGCTTGTACGAGGTGCTGAGAGTGAAGCGGAACGCGTCGGCGACGGAGATCAAGACGGCGTACCGGAGCCTGGCGAAGCTCTACCACCCGGACGCCTCGTTGGAGTCGGAATCGGAGTCGGATTTCATCGCCCCCACAACGCCTACGCCACGCTCTCCGATCCGGCGGCGAGAGCCACCTACGACCTCTCCCTTGGACGGCCTTATTACTCGACCATGGCGGCGACTTCTCCTTACTCTTCGTCTTCTCCGGCGTCTGCGTTCGGGTCAGGGTTTTACTCGACCCGGAGATGGGAAACCGACCAGTGCTGGTAGACATGAAAAAGCTTCAAAGTTTTGGGCTTTTTTTTTTTTCCCCTCTAATTTCTGACTAAAATAGAGGAGTTATTAATGTAGCAAAAAAAAAAAAAAATTGTCGTTTTTTTTATAATGGCAATGTAGGAGAGAGAGAACCTGTGTAAATTCTGATTCTAATAGAACATGTTTTTCTTTATCATAATCATCTTGTTCTTTAAACCATGAGCTTGTGACGGTGTGATTGAAACCCAACGTTAGAATTGGATCTAAGTACTTTCCGTTTTTTTTTTTTTAATTTACGTCACGCGATACATGTTAAGTTAATCTTATTTTATAATGGAACATTAAAATTGAATCATTTATTAGTTTAAAGGATGAAAATTACATTGCGCAATACATACAAAGCTAAACTTAACGTAATGGAAGATGAATTATTTTGTAACGGAACATTTGAAAGTTAATATAATGCTAAAATTGTAAAGAGCTTTTTTTAGTGATTAAATATGATATATTTTATGCTGCCTTTAAATAGCAGGAATGAGAGACTGTTGATGGCATATTGAATTTGGTGTGGGAATGAGGACAAGTTCTGTCCTGAATTAGGATTTGAAGCGGGACGGGAGAACATCTCCCACCCCGTTCTCATCTCGTCTCTTCGCGATATATATATATATATATATATATGGGAAAAAATTATAACATTATTTACTGTTAATCAAGTTTTAAGTTTTTTTTTTTTTTGCTTATTGGTTGAATTTATTTATTTATTTATGTTTGTGAAACCATTAAATTTATGATAAAATTCAACTTTTTTTTTCTTTTTTTTTAATTTCTAACTTGTTAAAATATTGTCCATTATGAATATTATGGTCGGAATAGGGGTGTGTATTGGGATTACATCCCTAATGGGGATTGCCAACCCGTCCCCACCTCTCCTTAAGCAGGATTAGAAGGGGTACGGAAAAGCATTTCCACCCTCCTGTTGCCATTCTTAGGTAGGATCCCTTATTTTTTACTATGAGTAGGTAATTGTTAGATTAATTTTACAGTATGCGTGTATAACTACATCAGTTTGTTTTAAAGTTAACCAATGGGCAAATAACAATTCCTATAAGTGGAACAAAGGTAAGAAATAGGTATAATAAGAAGGACCATACAAATCTCTACAAAAATAAAATAAATAAAAATAAATAAAATAATAAAATAAAAATTACCTGCTCCTATTCTATAACAAACCGTTGAAAAATTATATAATGATTAAAACTTAACACAAAGCTTCTACGATTGGAGCTCTTATTTTATAATATAGGTAGGAATTGTTTTAAAATTGTTAGATGTACAGTACAAAACACTACTCTAATAATAAATCACATATTGGAAAAATTATTCTAATGGCTAAAACTATCGATAGAATAAACTAAGGTTCCTACAGTAAAACTCCGAAATATATAGTTCTTGCTGGTAATTTAAATAAATAAATAAATAAATAAAAAAGCCTCGTAGAGATCTCTTTAAAAAGAAAAAAAAAATGAAAAAAAAAAAAAAAAACGCTGAATTCACTAGAATTAAGCAAAGAGTACTACGGTAAACTTTTACTCCCTAAGTCCAATTAATGACTGTTATCGTTTTATACGGAGGCAAAGCTAAGAAGGCATATTTTTTTTTATTAATATTTAGTTTCTTTTTGGATGAAAGATTGGTGGGTGAATGAGAGTGTTGTTAGGTATGTTGGTTCTCAATTCTCTTTGTTCCTCCTATTTTCTATCCACTTACTCAACACATTCAAAGGGATTGGTCACTTAAAACCAATGCCCAATATCTCTTCAAAACCTGCCAAAATAATATATTATTATTAACACCAAACCAAAAATAAATTAAAAGAGAATTAAAAAATATCTCTTTGTAGCATTTAAGAGGAATTTAAAATTTATATCTTTCTTTAAATATTTCAAATCACGATATTTTTGTTTCTTCCTTCAAAATTAAGTCAACAAGGACAATTCTCACAAGAGGCCACAAAACTAAACATCAGATTGATAGAAGCATATTTCCTCTAAATCTGTGTAAAACCGGATACCTATATATATATATATATATAATATGTAAATATTTTAAGATGGAACTTCAAACTCTACATTTGGGACAAGATTTGTGATGTGAAATGAAACGTCGCTAGACTATACCTATAATCACAATGTGAATAGGTTTTACCATTCTAAAGAATTTTCCTTAAGCAATTGAGTACGTACTTTCAAGAGAAATTTGACCTCTAAACAAAAAACTTTGGTCAGAAATCAAGTCCAAGTTAGAGTCCAAAACAAAACAAAAAAAGCCAATGAGAGAAATTGCAAAAGGATCCAAAATCTTGGCGACAAAAACTTTAATTTAAACAATCAATTAAGAAGGAAAAACCAAAAAAAAAACACAACAAAAATGCCTAATATGACCTATTTTAGCGGATACAAAGGATTATACCAAAAACCGAGTGTCTGTCTGACTCTACACTTCTTTCGATTACTTGGGGATGACTGTACAAATTTTGTACAGAACAAGGGGGGAAAAAAAAACATGAGGTAGTTCTACATATACCCCAAAAAAAAAAAAAAAAAAAAAAAAAAGGGGCACACATCTCATTTACAGGTCATTAACATGGAGTTGATGACATGCATGAGGAGTCTGATACTGTTTTGGTCGGGCCAGTTATCGTTGGCAAGCTGCGCTGATGGTGCAATATTTGGTAGACTTGCTCAAAGATTGGCCTGATGTGCATGGCGATCATGGGGTCCGTCGGGTTTATGCAGCTGCGACATCCATCATCCACCCCAGCTTTTCGGGATGGTTCCTTGTTGATATCACAGGACAACTGTTGCAAAGGGAAAGCAGCACTCCTTGGCTCAGCGGTAGAGGAACCATTGACATATTCCCCGCAAATCAACCTGCCAAATGAAGTTTGTTTTCAGCAAAAACCCAAAACACAACTCGTGTAGCCGTTGTGCGCATGTAATCTTAAAGCATACCTGAGAACACAGCCACGATACTATGTTCACGTCACTTCTTTGGAGAGCTCCGGTGAAGGCCTCCTCGTACTTGCGCTCGGCTATTAACCGCGATAGCTCCTTTGTAGGATCCAAGGTGCCTCAACCTTTTATGGATAACAACAATTCATAAAAGTGAAAACCTGTATTTTCTAGCAGAAAAACCCAACTAGGAACTTAAGAATAGAGCAAACCTTCTCATGGAGACCACCCAAAGGACCATTACTTAGTTTGGAAACTAGGGGATTTACTCCCCTGCATTTGCTCCTGTGGCAGCAAGAGCGATCAGCTTTCGTTGACTATCAGCCAGCTCTCCACTTAATGTTGAGTGACGGAAGATGCTGCATTAATAGCTTCCTGCAACCGAAACCAAAAAAAAAAAATTTAACATTCACTACAACGAAAACCCTCGATAGCAAGGACATTCACTAATTGGACAACTTGGAACAAAACTTGACAAGGTAAGCCAGTAATAAGCATGGTTAATTATCCTCACACTGCTGGTTAAACAATCACATGCTCATCCAACAACTAGAACAATAAAATAAATAATTTCCTAAGATTTGTATAACACATGGCCATTGAGTACAAAGTTGGTTAAAATGGTGCAAAAATATGGAAGTTGTAACTAGTAAACACACCCTTAAAGTAAGTGCCAAGGGAGAATGTGTGGCCTCGAAGTGTTGATGAGCTGCATTAGTATGTTCAGAAATTCCCTTTTGAAACGTCACATCTACTTGTTCAAACATGCTTTGCATGACATCTCAAAAGCGGGGATCACCAAGGCTTCAAAATTAGACTTCAGAGTGTCCTACACAAAGACAGAGCATTTCAGTATATCGGAAGTTCTTGACTATCATGCTTATGCATAGCAGTCATGTAAAACTAATTGCGTTCAAGGAAACTAAAATCAAGGTACATTAACAATAACACATACCTGAAGAGCTTGTTTACCAGAAGTCTGAAAACTGTGCTTGGATCTGTCTCGCAACTGTAGCTTCGAGTCTTGAGTTTACTGATTTCTCCAATTGATTCACTGCCTTGTCACCAACTCCTCTCTGGTGGCACAGGCATCAAATTAGATCCTCGTATAATAACTTTCTTATAGACGATTAAATCTCCATACTTCTTACCTGAAGGAATCTGCAATAGCAGAAGATATTGTTTTCTCGATAACTGGAGTAATTGCACGTACTACAGTCGGTCCAACTGCTGCTAATTCCTTCTTCAGTGTCTTCTCTAGCAAGACCGGCAAGTCCTCTGTTCACAAAGTTACTGATCAGAGTAGTAATTTGCTGTGTACGATCTCGATATAGCCTCTCAATTTTTCGCGTTCTCTTCCCGAAAGCGAGCCCACAAAGCATCATGTTGGCCTTAACAGCCTTTTTCATGCTTCGCCCAAGAGCTGTCTCTAGTCTTCTTCCTTCCTTTGTGACCGGGACAGCAACCATCATCGACATCTGCTTCTGCATTTCTTTTTGCATGGACATTAGCTGCACAAAACGAAAAGTAGCCAATGTTACGAAACAGATATAAGGAAATAGAGAAAGCGATGATTGTAAACTTTCCGAACATAGGGACATGCAATTGCAACGATGAGTTACAGAGAGAACAGCAACTTTAAAAGGGCCCCATCAAAAGATAACTAAAATTACCATGCTGGTGACAAACCATTCTACATTTAAAAGAGTTATTATTTCAAAAGATCAAAACACAAAGAGAAGGTTTTATGATTCCAACTCTAAGATCAGAAAAATGACCAATTAAACTTGCTACAGACGTGAAAAAATCTAGTCAATGACAAATGACCCGTAAGTCTACAAACATTGGACTGTATATTTTCAGATGGTAATAATGCTTAAGACTGTGAAAATCTAGTCCAATGACAAATGACCCGTTTAGTCTAGAAACATTGAACTGTATATTTTCTGATGGTAATTATGTTTAAGACGGTGAAAAATCTAGTCCAATGACAAATGACCCATAAGTCTAGAAACATTGAAACGTATATTTTTGGATGGTAATATGCTTATGACAGCATAACCATGACAATAGGTAACATGCAATATTTCAATCTCTATGAAGCTTAAACTATACCTGATTAAGGGCTTCTTGCATGGCCACAATTTGAGGAGACGCAGCTTCCAGACTAGAACTCCCAGCTGGCTCGTGCAGTTGTCTATGGAATTGAGTACACTAGGAGATGGAGAAGAAGCACTGGATGCTTGAGAACCTTTTGCCTTCTTTTCGATTTGAATTTGGAGTCTGTAAGGGTACAACTGTTGTGGGTATAGATGATTCCGATATCTTTGCAGATCCATCTTTGTATAGTCCAGGTCTTCCTCACCAGTATGCAAAGGTTGGGCATGTTGCTCAGTACTGCTGCACCATCAACTTGCGAGCTTCTCTGTAACATAAGTATCAGCAGATTCGCACAGCATTCCCGGGGCCATGTCAATACCAAGATCTGATGCTTGGGAGCAAAAGTAATTTTTTCTTTATTTTCTGAAACAACAGTTTGAGACTCTCCTGAACCACAAAAATCGTTATTTTGAGATCTTGTTCACCCACAACTTTAACTTCCAACTCAGCATTCTCCACATCGCCATTTTGCAAGCACATCCTGGATGTTTGCCTCACTTCCACCCTTACCTCAACAGTTTTAGTGCTTTCAGAGGATGAGGCAGCCATTAAAATCTCCGAGGGTGTTATCAGATGAGTGGGTGTTTGAACATGACAGGGGGACTAATAACGCTAGCGAATCATCTTGTGCAACTTTCTTCTCATCATTCTTTGAATCATCATCAATTTGCCTGTCAACTAAGTAATCATGGACCGCTGTTCTCCAATGTTATCATTGAACGAGGAACCTGATTCAAAGTTATCTGTTGGAGTTCTTAACCCAGAAAGTTTCCCTGACAATCTAGGGCTCAAAGGAAGAGGAGGCGAAGAACACAAACAATGTCAGCATCACTAGCTGATGGTGTCAAAGCAGGAGGTTTAGACTCTATACTCCGAGTGGATAACATCTTTTGAAGTGACCACCTCAATAGGGTTCAGCTAACAGGCTACCTCGAGGCACTCTCTGAAACTTGTGCTGTTGGTTTCAATGCTGAAGAAACTGCTGAGATCTCTAGGAGGTTTACTTCCAGCTGGATCCAAGCAGAAATCCTCGGCAGCAGTTTCAATGCGAATATTGGACTCAGTACTATCTATCCTGAGTTCTCCAATGGCGGGAGGAGGCAGCACTGAGATAAATCCAAAGCATACTGTTGAATAGCCTGTGTCGAACACAATAAACCTGAAGAATATGTTCGCCATGAGGTGATATACTTGTCCCGGTAAAATCAAAATAGGCATAGTCACAGTAAATTCGCTATGTAATCCATGCGTGTGGACACTGGATTTGGACCATACTCTAGGTGTACAGCATATATAGCATTCTTCTTAGCATTTGCAAGTAAGAGAAGGCCTGCTTGTGGTAATGACACAACTTGATTAAAGAATGCCTCCTCAACTCGAGGTTCAGCAGAACTCTTCAATTCTAACGTCTGGGTACATTTCCATGATTCAGCATCACTAGGCAGCAACCAGCCTTCTTCACTTGTGGAGGCCCAAATCTGATTTCCCGGTTCAATGGCCCCTATATCAAGTTTGTGAAATCCATTAACCATTGCAAAAACTTATTTATCAAACTGATTAATCCCGAAGCATCATAAGTTATATTAGAATCTTATTCAAACGAATAAAAGACTTTAAAAGCATACAGCTGTGATGAGATGATGTGATCTGGCCTGTGGGGGGCAGTTAAAAATGTAGCTGCATTAACAGGCTGGCCATCAGTGGTCTCAAGACTGCAAGTGGCTGTGTCTTCCTGTCTTCCCAAACCTTTATCTGCATCAAAACGTATCAATGGTGTGAGTGGACCATACCTCTTTTATCTCTATAGATCAAGTATCACAAACGTATATTTTACCTTCTGGAACTTAGTTTGTTTAATACAATTATAATCACTAATAACAAGTTAAAACATAATTTAAGTTTCATAATAACCACTAAAGAGACTAGATATGGAAGAGATAGATAAAAACTTGCAGTATCAAACACCAGAAATGAAATACAAACCATGCCATCCAGAAGCAGAAACCAATCTGGTGGCCATCCATTGGCACATTGACAAATCAGTTTACTTCGCCATCATGTTTACCAAGAATTGCACACCGTCAATCAGCTTATCAACAGGGCATTTAAGAGGTTCTTCGGCTGAAAAACACTTCACCCTTTCAACTTTGTGTGTATCAAATCTTAGAAACACACGTTTTCCATACCCAACTACCAAACTTCCTGGCGTAAAGTGATCAGAGCAAATTATAGTGCATGGTGATTTGGAAATTGCAAAGCCCAATAAAGAAAGAGGGCTAATTTGCTGAGATGAATAAAAAGTCAGTTTACGCCACCCCCGCCACCCACCCCCCCCCCCCCCCCCCCCCCCCACCCCCCCCCCCCCCCCCCCCCCCCCCCCCCCCCCCCCCCCCCCCCCCCCCCCACACACACACACAACACACAAACACACACACACACAAAAGAAAAAGAAAAAAGCATTAGAAAGAGACAAAAAAAATGATGACTAGTTATAACTAAGAATTACTTGTTTGTGGCAGTGCCAACATATTCTTGGATGCAGAGCCCCCCTCTCCTACTATTTGAATGGCATATCACAATCTTCCCTGTGATTTGTGGTGTACCTTCTTCGATCAGGACCTTCAGAAATTTTCCAAACATAAAGCCGTCCTTCTACGCTCACACTGCAAAGAGACTATTATTGATCAGACCAAAAAATAGAATATAAAAGAAAAGAAAAATGATAATAAGATTTAAGAAAGAGCACTACCTAGCCAAAAGGTGAACGTCCTCGGCAAAAAAAGCCATGTCCGTGACCCTCTGACAGAAGAAAATGTCACATAATTAACAACAAGATAATGACGATCCATAGATGATAGTCCATAATCCATCACATCATAGAATCATCTACACAAAAAGATTCTCCCTTTATATTCAAAAGAGGTGTGTCTGTTTGTACCCAGAGACAAAGGGGGAGGAGAGATTATCAGACATTAATTTACGAAAACAGAGATCATTGATAAGCTTAAGCTAGATTATTCAACAAATCTGTTGACGCACCTATTTGCCTTAAAACTTTTTCCGTTAATCAGAATATAGTAAAAGGCGTTCCAACTTTTTCATGCAACAAAACAATTGATCAAAAGCTATTACTCATCGACTTAGAGGTTTGTATATAAATCAGTCGCGAGTAGAAAGTTAAAATTTTTGTAGAACTATCAACTAGAAATAAATAGAGAAATTTTCAATATATTATAATCTAGGTTATTTGCTTAGGGAGACAAAACTTACTAATGGATTTTTTAGAGTGCAAGCAAATTTTCCCTCCCATTCCTTTGAAACTATCATTCAAAGTTCACATCTTTTGTATACTAGATCAGTCCGAGTAAAGTTAAAAACTTACAACCTAGAACGAAATCGAAATTGAATCATCGGGTTCTTTGATTTGGAATAGGCAACTACTTGAGCTAGGAAATGTACCAATATACCAAAGATCAACCAAACCAAACAGAGGAAATGAAACTTATGGATTTGGGAATGTAATTCAATTCCTACTGATTTATTATACTCCAATCAAATTCCCAATAATTATCCTTCAAAGTTTAAAATTTTACACAAATTCTTACTACCCAGAAGAACTTGCTAAAATATTCAAATTGGAAGATTGTCAATATCCTAAAATAATCAACACAATTTAAATACTAATTACCTAGATAAAATCAGCAATAATTTATTATTTCAAAACAATAAATGAAATGAACTCAAACCCAAAACCTGAGTGTGTGCTCTGAAACAAGGATCTCAAGGCGGTGTGGATATTAAGAACCCGAATATTCCCCTGCTTCAAGCCGTAGCAAATGTACGACCTGTTGACCGCAATTTGGCGGCCCAACACCAATTGAGGATCAGAGCCATACTTGGTGATGGGGGTGACTTCAAGCTGAGGCTGGACCTCCCCAGGCAGCCTCACGTCGATGTCGTAGACGGCGTGATCGCCACCCAAATGCCGCCCCTTCGGCAGCTTACTGCTCGGCATTCGCATCGGAACCCCCGGAGGGCCGCCACCACCGAGAATTCAGTACTATTAGAGGACGGCGAGGTCTGAGGAGGAAGCGGAGGCGGCTGCAATTCGACGCTGCTCGGCTGCGCCTGTGGCGCGCCGAGGAGGCCATGATTCGGGCGCCTGAGGATGAACTTGGAGAGGGGTAGGGTTGAGAGGGGGTGTAGGATAAGAGAGGGAGCGCTGCTGGTGGAGGTTAGAGGGGGAGAGGGTCCTGGAGGTGGTGAGAGGAGGGTGGTGGAACGGCGGCGCTGGGGAGGTTGAGGGTGGGTGAAACGGCGGCGTTTGGTGGAGGTGGTGGACTGGGGTGGAGGTGGTGAGGGTGGTGGAACGGTGTCGTTTGGGGAGGGTAGAGAAGGCGGAGGAAGGAGGCGGATAGGAAGCCGACGGCGGCGGGTCGGGAACGCCGACGGGTTGCTAGGGTTTTGGGAGGTGGGTCGGAGATGGCGGAGGAGGAGGGGAGTTGAAGAATTTCTGAACGTCGAAGGGCTGTGGATTCGGTTGATTAGGATTGGATTTGGATTGCCGGCGACGCCATGGAATGGATACAGAGATTGAAGATTGAAGATTGAAGATCGATTTGCAGAGGAGAGAGAAAAAGGAGAGAAAGAGAGTGAGATCTGAAGTGGTGGTGTAGAGGAAGGAGAAGGAGAGAGGGCTTTGGAAGCCGTACCTCTTACAGTCAGTCACTTGAAGAAGAAATGGAAATTAAAATAAATAAAACAAACAAAATTACAATTTTGTAAAAAATAAAATTTTACAATACAATAAATACTTAAATAAATAAGAACTTTTATAGCATTTTGAGATCATGGACATCTGAGTAATATTTTTTTTAACAAAAAGAAATTATTTATTTAAGAAATGTTAATAAATATTTGAATTTTGTAAAATTAATAATGAATGATTCCATTTTCATATAATTTTCATTGATCGATGTTCACTCATTGCTAATTATGATTAATACTCATTTTTTAAATAATAAATGTTGATTTTTATTTAAATAAAGATTTAAAAATTGTTTGTTTCACTATTTTTTTAATTTTATATTATCTGTAGAAGATTTGTTAACTATTAAGTAATTTTTTATTTATAGATATTTATATTAAAAATTTAGCATACACTAAACAAAATTGCTCTATTAACATATTACATAAAAG
Organism: Ficus carica; assembly: GCA_009761775.1. Taxonomy (NCBI): domain Eukaryota; kingdom Viridiplantae; phylum Streptophyta; class Magnoliopsida; order Rosales; family Moraceae; genus Ficus; species Ficus carica. The sequence continues at coordinate 23,315,333 of CM019740.1, forward strand.
TTAATCTATAATTAAGAGAAAAGTTCATTTTCATAATGTAAAATAAAAAGTCGCATCCTTATAATTTAAAATATAATAATAAGAAATTAAAGAAATTAAGAAAGTGGAAAAGGCTTTGAATAGAGAAAAGGTGGGACTTGGGACTTGGGACTTGGGGACCTAGGGAGGCGCTAAATCATGGTATACCATGAGGGATGTTCTTTTAATAAATATATATATATATATATATATTTACATACATATATTATGGAGGGATTTAGATCTCAAATACAACTTTGATGTCGTGAAAAAAATTTTAAAATATATATATATATTTTGTGTGTGTTTAATATCTGAGTTTATTAACGTAGCACAATAGGATTGATTAAATTTCTTTAAATATCAAAATTAGACAAAAGAGTTGGATTGGTATTGAAGAAAGCATACAAGGACAGTAAAGCTTTTAATTATAGTATATTATAGATATGTTCAGGTATCATGTCTTTTCTTTTTAATCTAATATGTTTTGTTAAATTTATCGAAGCTATATTTTACTAATATTGTATTTTGAGAAAAAAAAAATATATATATATATATATATATGAGATTTATGAGCACATTAATGAATTGTACGACCTAAATTAATCTTATCATCTATGTCGTGATTTAAGTCCCAATGTCATATATGAGAATCGTATTTTAGAGCAAAAAAATCACCTTTACTTTATAGAACGACTACGTGTTGGATTCTTTTGTCCAAACTCCTCTTAGAAATGGTACTTCATGCCCATAAAAACTTTCCGACAAATAAAATAACAAGAGATCAATTCCCAAAAAAAATAAAAATAAAAATAAAAATTTCAAAAGACAAGGCAGGCTTTTTTTTTTTTTCCTTTTCCTCCACCTTTCACCTTTATTTATTAGCATTGAAAGACCTGAAAATTCTGATTTATCTTCTATTAATAATGATATAAATAAAATATCATATCAGTTCTACCATCAACAATCATTTAAATTATTTCATGTGTGCAGTTGCTTTCATTCTTTCATTCTACACAAACCCCTCGACGTCTATAGTATCATTATTCATCTAAATATTTTCATTACGCAATGTCTTTGTTCCATGTCAAAGTGCACGTTTTACCTTGAAGAAGTGTGTTTTACATTTTTTCACGTGAATTAATATTAAAACTTATGTAAAAAGATGATAACATGTCACCACGAGAAATGTAGAAACATTCTCGATTAAAGGCATGAATCTTTTACATAAACCAAAATTTGATAACAAATAACTAATCATAGTAAACAACTGTATCATTACTTTGACTAAAGAAACAATGATTATTTATTTTTTTATTTTTGTTTTTATTGTTGGGGTTCGACTTTGTCTCTTAATTATTTCTTTCCATATGAGTAATTGTCAACGGGCGGTAGTCAAGTGCATTCGAAAAGGAGTTATCCTTACGTTCCTATTCACCATGTGTGTAGTTAGCAATATGTACGCCACTACACACTCACCATCAAAATGTCAATCATTCAATGGTTACCGAAGGTCACTCAACCCGTTACCAAACAGTCACTCACTCGGTTACTGATGATCACACAATTGGTGACACCATAATAATTCATGCACGATTGGAATAGTGATTTTCGTTTGCCACTCAACTACTTGTGACTCGATCACCATCATTAAGGCTGATACTTCAAGAGATTAATGTTCATCACAAAATTGTTACCAAACACAAGGCACTATCAATTCCCGATACTTGAAAACGAATAAATGATATAGGTTTATTCGATTTACACAATCATGTACTAGCAAATTTATTATTTACTTCAAATAATGTAAATCTTTTGTGAAAATTATTATTTATTTTATTTAACTATATAAAAATTCTATTTCTTTCAATTTCCGAAAGGGTTCCATCTCACTATGAAAAGCGACATATTTAGGACTAAAACACACACTATGACACTAAAAATGACAAAACTAAAATAGGAAACCATAAATCAAGACAAAAGTGGAACCAACAATTTCAAATTAAATTGGGTTTTTGAAAATTGGAATGTGTTATGTCAACACTAATTGGCTAATTAAGCTCCTTAATACCCACGGCTCTTTTATTGGTTTTGAAATTGAGAATGTAAGAATGTTTGAAATGATGACCATGTACTGGTGTTTGCCATTTCATTTTTGTCATATGTAATTATTTTCATGTTAGATTCATTGTTTTCATGATTATTCTAGAATACTATTAATGCACATATTCCCTATTGTTTTGTCTAATATAGAAGGTGAATACGACAAGAGGACAATTTTCATTATTGCAATATGGAAGTCTAACAATCATTAATTAATGCAAGACTGCAGAGAAACTCCAAATTGTTACATTGTGTTATTAAAAAAATAAAAATAAAAAAAGTGACAGTGATCAAAAGCCATTATTTAAAAGTCATTGACTCTTTTATAATTACTAGTATAAAGCATGTGCTATGCATTTGTGGGACAAATTTGAAAAAGTTTACTCTAAGCAAGAAAAAAATTAAAATAATAAGTAAAAAAAAAAATACACATAAAAAGACCCAAGAAAAAGACATGAAAAGCAAACCTAAAAGATAAAATGACTAAAATGAAAGAAATTATCAACACGAAGAAGGACTCAAATGAAAAAATTTGGGCACAAAGAAACCAAAAAGGATTTAAATGAAAAAAAAAATCCAGGGAGAAAACAGAGGACCAAAAATAAATATATAAGTAAAAAAGAAGAACCTAAACGAAAAAAAAAATGGTCCAAAAGAAAATAAAAAAAAGGACCAAAATGAAAAAAAAAATGGTTGGAAAAAAAATTTCCAAAGGACCAAAAGGCAAATACAAAAAATTTTCGTCTAAAATGAACCGTTTTGGATGAAGTATGGACACACAGTAGCACTAATTGTGCTTTCTATAAATTGTATAGATAAGTAACAGATAATAGATTAAAAAAAATCCATTGAAATTACGAAATTGATTAATAAACCAAAGAGGTTGGTGATAGACTGATAGTTTCTTCTCTTCTTTATTTCTTTATTTTTGAGAAGTTTTCTTAGAGAAGGATTCAAAGAGGGGAAAAAACTCAAATGATCAACGTAGTGGCGTCTTGGATATATAAATTCACTTGGGATTGGATCATCCTATAAAATTTCCTTTTTCGAAACTATATATTCATTTTTCCACTCTCCCAACACTTGTTTGAATTCAGAAATTCCGTTTATATACAAAAAGATTAAATTTTGCAATCCTAACCCCTTCTATACAAACTAAATAAATAAAATCAAACTTCCAATCATAACCCATTTGTCAAACATTATCTTAGATGACATTTTTATTGTATTTTGGTTTTACTTTGTAATCTAGCGTCACACTCGTGCATTTTGCTGGCCCATTAAATAATTTTGTTGTAGGGTTATAGGAAAGAATGTCATAAATTTGACACTTTCTCATATTTATACTCATCAGAACATTTAAGTTGATAATTTTATCATTTTAAAATATTAAAATTATCAACTTCAAAATTAAAATAGATAAAATTATAAGTATGTACTTAAAATATAGCTCTCCACTTACTTTTCTCTTGTTTTTGAGTCATACATGTGTGTACTCGTCTTATGCTGCAATATACCAAAGACATTATATAAATATATATTTGTGTGTGTGTGTGTGTGAAAGAATTGGACGAGAAAAAAAAAAAAAAAAAACCATTTACTTAAACCTTAGTGAGATTAGAAGTGTTGGTGCAAAAAGAGCCTGCATTGGAGTAGAGATCTTTGCATCACTTCTAAATTGGTTCATCGTTATATACGAGGGTGATTTAAATAGTTACTTCAATATTTATTCATAGGTGATTATCATTATTTTAGCTCTATGATATAGATAAATAAGTTAATTGAAAAACAATTATGTATACATATATAACAAGAAAGAAGTCCAATGAAACAAGCCATAGTACTTTGAATCTAGCATGTTACTCCGAAACCGCAGATTCTTCGACTACATTACAATACCTCGCTCCGCTCTAGAGGAGCACTACTTTGTATGTGTGTTTTGTTATGTATATGTCTCTAACTATCTTATAAGACATCAGATTGAGGTACTTTCTCACTCTACAACAATATACTTATAATTATATGTTATTGACATCACAAATAAATCTACAATTGGTTGAAGAATTGCTCATATATGGAAGATTCCTCTAATACAATAGTCACTTCTCCTAAAAAAAAATAAAAAACCAATCTTTATATCTGGATATTCATCACTACTTTTTTGAAAAAAGGCATAATTCTTTTACTCTTTTTTTTTTTTCCCTTCTATTTCTAATATGAGATCTCCCTTAACCTATCTGTGTGAATGCCCTTTAGAGCTTTTAATCCATTAAGTCATAATCAGAAGGCAAATCCCACAACAAACCTTCCGAACCAAACACTGTGGATGATGATCCATTTCTCACCTCTTTCCCACCCCCAAAATCATCTCCGTCCTCTTCGATTTGCCCTGCAACCGATCGTCCCTCGTCGCGCAACCGCTAATTCACTGCACATGCTTTGGTGATCCCATGGTGGAAAATCCCCCCCATTGCTAAAAGACGATTGGCCACACTCGAAGCCATTGCCAAGAGACTCCCAATTAGGTTTGTTTGATTGTAACATGTCGTAATGAGGAGGTTGTTCTTGCACAATAACCCTTGACATGTCAACTTTGATCTTCTCAATGCTATCAATTTCCTTGTTTTCTTGCTTAGTGAGGTCTAGACTAGATTGCTTGAGCTGCAAGTCAACGCGTTTTTTAGTAAGGAGATGGAGCATTTCGTCTTTGAAGCAGCCTAGCGCCGCTTCCGCGAGGTGAGCCACTTGTGGGGGCTCGAGTGTGGTTGCTATCTCAGCCATGAGGTGGGAAAACGGCTTGTGAGTGACCGGGTCGATCCCCATGCCCGAAAGCTTCCTCTTGAGCTTGGTGTTCCAGTGGTTCTTGACGTCGTTGTCAGTGCGACCGGGCAATTGGGCGGCGATTATGGACCATCTGTTGCCAACAATTGAGTGGAGCTTCACAATGGTTTGCTCCTCTAAGTCCGAAAACTCACCATGTTTGAGGTCTGGCCTGAGGTAGTTTGTCCAACGCAGCCTACAACTCTTGCCACATCTCTGAAGACCTTTGTATTCATGAAGAAAAGAACATTAAATCCAAAAGTAAGAACATATTTTAAATTGGAAAATGATTCTTGCCGTGAAAAAAAAGAATTTTTTGGTACACAAGAAAAGTACAACATGCAATCAACTGACAATACGACCACAAAAAATTTTCGTAATACATCATGAAACTAAAACTCAACTCATTAGGGGTAAATAATCTAATACAAAAGATAAGTGGTGCACTACAAGATCCACAAAGCTATGCTAGTTTTACATTCATGACATGATTTCTAAGTAGATTATTTCATGATATGTATTATTGCTATGATATTTCATGAAACTAAAACTAGATTCATTAGAAGTAATAAATGGTAAATAAAAAAGTGATAATATTATTTCAAGACCTACAAAACAAAGACACATTTGCACTCGTGATGGTAATATTAAGATAATTTTACGCAAATTATGAAACTAATACAAAACAAAGACACATTTGCACTTCTGCTTTTCTAAGATAATAACATGTCATTATAGCACATTTGTATTCATGATGATATTATATTTCCTTCTACGATGTATATATATATATATATATATATTTATTATATACACGATGGGTAAGAAAGAGGTTTATGATCTTAGGTTACAAATTCAAAACTTGTGAGATTTTCTTTCAAATTAATAAAAGTGAATGAGAATAAGACTAGTAATATATATATATATATAATATGTATATACATGTATAGATGAATGTAGAGATACCTGCATTCTTGGGGATGAGGCGCCAATTGCGGGGTGCCATGTTGGGCAATGTAAGAGGAGAGCTTGTTGTCTTCTTCGGGTGTCCATTGTCCTCTCTTCACAGTGTCCTTCTCACAACAAGGAATCCGACCCATCTATAAGCTATTATTTGATTCCTTATAGTATATTAGAAATTACTGACACTCAGAAAATACAAAAAATACAAAATTTTAAACAAGAAAAGAAGGAAAATTAAGGAAGCTTTTTAGTGAAAAAAAACAAAGAGATGAAAACTTTTATTTTTTTTTATTTTTATTTTTGGGGGCCAGGTAGTTTTGTTGATTGTATGATTGTGAGAATTTTATAGGAGTGAGTGGCAAAAAGTGAAAAAAGGGTTAGAGGGAGAAGAGGCATCAAAGGTGCATGATTTTATTAAAGAATTCAACGCATGGAGTGTGTGAGAGATAGGTCGTTAGCTCCACCCACAAGATGCATGGTCAACTCTCTCTCCTCTCTCTCTAGATCTCTCTCTCTCTCTCTCTCTCTCTCTCTCTCTCTAATTTGACTTATTTTCTTTGTTGGTGAGAAAATGTATTTCACACAAAACTACCTTTTTGGGGGAGGAGAATATAGGACTTTTAAAAGTCTTTTCCTTCAAGTTTGAAGAAGTTAAGGTTGCTGTTGTTACTCGTGTGGGTGACACTAAACACATATTTTCTTACATTTATCTTCTTCCCTACTTCCTTTTTGGAGAATCATATGTAATGTACTCTCCCTCTCTCTCTCTGTGTGTGTGTGTGTGTGTATATATATATAACTATACATGCTTTGGACCGTAAAATCACATTAAAAACTTATTATAATGAAAGAAATATAAATTTAGAAAAATTCAATGATTATAGGAAAAAAATACCTTAAAAGAATATGTAGTTTTAAATTATCAAATTGCGTTATTATATTGGGTATAAAAGAAAAAAAAAGATTAGTATGATAGTTTAACAAATATAATGAAGATCTGACAATTAAAAAGTGTCTTATTAATAATGTCTTTCATAACTTACTTAAATTTTTTACAAAATTGATCGATCAAATTAAAAATACAACGATATAAATTATTCAATATCAATATATTGATATTATATAGGTGATTCTATTCATCCCGGATCATCCTGACTCGAGATTAGAAGGATTGATGCCCCCATTTTGGATCCCACTATAATATAAATGAATGTGCATACTTTTACTTTGGGTCTCACTATAATACACCACACACACACATATATGATTATACATATTTTCACAGAATTATCCTTTTTTTTAGACTTTGTGCGACAGAAGAAAGGGCTGACTAGCAAGTATGAACGACTATGTGGGTTGGTTTGGGGGGGCTTTGTAAAGGTGAAGCAGTTGACCGGTTAAAATCAAAGTGGGCCTTTCAAAGTGGGCTAGTGTTTTTGGTGAGCTTTTCCATGGTATGGATAATAGCCCAAAAATATTATATTTAAATGGAATTTGTAAAAAAAAAATGAAAAAACACATTTTTTGCTCTCTCAAATGATTTATTTGAAAATTTTCACCTTTCATACTTATTTAATTAATTAGAGGTTAAATGAACTATTATAACTAGAATAATAACAATCCAAATATAAAGATTTTTTTTTTAAGGACAATCTTACAAAACACCGTTTAAATATAACCCAAGTCAATTTCAAGTATTTGTTTTTGCTTGAAATAGTCAATTTGAAGCTGAACAAACAGAACGAAAGCCACATTGAATGTTGATTAATTAAAAGACATTTAACCACTCCACTAATTAAATCCTCCCACGTCATCAGCATCCCCCTTTAAAAAGCAAACCTTTTTTTCCGTTTAGAAAGCAACAAATTCCCTCTCACTTTTTTTATTTATTTTATTTTATTATAATTTTCCTTCCTTTTATCCCCACTTTAACGTACTATTCTTAAAAAAGCAAGCTAACCAATGGAACAAAAATAAAGGAGATTCCTGTATAAAAAAAAAAAAAACAAATAAATAAATAAATAAATAAAAGATTCTATAGTGCGATACCCTAAACGTAGTCATTATAAGGTACGTAAAGATAATTAATCTCAATTTAAATAAGGGATATATATAATCTATAAATCTATAAAAAAAGGTAAAAGTGTATTTTAACATCTCTCATGATATCTAACTTTATACAAATATGTGTCATCTAATTTAAATCCTACAATTCCAAGTATCAAATTAATCCTATTAAATCTGCAGATGAGAACACCTTACCAAACATTTTTTTAGCACGATACCAAATAAATAACAAAAAAACTGTAAGTACTTTGTAGCATTAAACTCTCATCAAATTGTATTGAAAAAATGCTTTTATAATTTCATTCCTATTCAAAAGCTACTATTATAGTCTTTAGAAATTGTAAAAGAAATGCTTTTTATCTCTAAAATTTTGTCACATCAGACCCAAAACCAATAGAGGCGTTCAATTTTATATATTTTTTTTATAGTAAGTCGGATATAATTTGGGTGATCCAGCAATAATTATTTTACATAAAAACATATAGGAAAAATAAATAAAAAATTTGAAAGGGGAAAAATAAAATTTTGTTACTTTATTTTAAATCGTTATAATCTTTATTAGACTATATCAAGTTTATACTTTTTATTTGATATAATTTTGTCCTGTTATTAATTAAAATACCTATAAATGTAGAAAAAAGAAAAGAAAAAAAAAAGAGAAACATATTTTAAATAGGATATATAATATATATTATATATTATATATATATATATATTTGAAGATGGAGAGATTACGAGAAGAGAGCGCATTATTAGATTAGAAAACAGATTTTTGAAACGGATAAATTCTCTTGCTTTCCTTTCCTTTAAAGCGAGCCATACCCATAACGTCAAAGCAATTATCTTTCTTTTTAACTCTCTCTGTCTTTCTGTTTCTCTCTCTCCTTAAACCATTCTTGAAGAGACCCAATACGTTTTCACATACCCTCACAAACAAAATCCCATATTTATTATTCATTTCTCCCCCCCAAAAAAAAATCACCTTCTCAAAAATCCCTGATCCCAAAAACCCAGGAAAACAAAAAACCAGAAGAAAAGAAATCTCTTTCTCTCTCCAAATTTGAGGTGTTTTTTTGTTATTGATTCTATAGAGAGAAAGTGAGAGAGCAAAAGGAATAATGTGTTGCGGAGGGAGGATGTGCATGCTGTGCACGTGCGTGATACTGGTGGTGATCCTCATCGGTTTCCTCTTTGGTTTCGGAGTGTTTAAGAATGGCTTCCACAAGCTCAAGGGCACCGTTTGATTTCTGTGATCCGACGGTCCACGGCTCTCTCTGTGGTTTCCGGTACGGGCAGGCCCTTCTTTCCTTACCCTGCTCCTCCTCCTTTCTAATCTTTCTTCTTCTTCTTTACTATTATTATTACTTGTTGGAGAAGGAGAAGGAGCAAGGAGACTAGCTTTATGATTTTTATGAATTTTTTTTTTTTTGTCATATTTTTTTTTTTTATAATAATTTTCTTTAGGATATTCATATATTTAAATTCTATTGCAATGATAATATTTTTCCTTCATCATGGCCTATTTGTTCTTGTAGTTTATGATTAAATTGTTCATTGTATTTCAAGAATAAGAATGGATTATTTATTTTAGTCAAATGTTTCTTTCTAGAATTAAGATGATTCTATATCTTCATTTTTTTTTTTTTGGGGAAATGTTGTAGCTTTATTATTAATTATTATTATTTTTGAGAATTCTGTTATTATGATGATTTTCTTGGACTATAAATATATTCAATTAATTGATTATGGCATTTGAAACAAATTATAATCATAAGGAGAAATGGGTGCTAATCACCAACCGTTTGTTTTAATGGGGTTTTGACAAAATCGTCAATTTAAATTGAAATTTTCAAACTTGCAAAATTATAAGACCGTTGGTGTTTATGGTCCTGGTCCTCCTCCTAGTGGTTCGAACGCATTGGTTATGGTGATTGTTAGTATTGAATATTGATGTTAAAAAATATCTTTAAAAAAATCTTTTTTTTAATGATAATAATAATTAAAAAAAAAAAAAAACTTATGAAAACTATTTGTTTCAATGCTTGACGTTTCATCGACAAGGTCCTAATATTTCTGTTGCAAATACTTGCTTCATAAGTTTTTACCAACTTTATGTTTCTTTCTTCTTTTGTCATTCTTTTTTTTCCCTCACAATTTCCTAATTCTTTTAAGTTGTACGAACGTTGGGAAGTTCTTCTGTCCTTTTCAAAAAAAAGTTCACAGAGATTTAAATCATATCCGCAAGCCTTCCAAAACTCAAAACTATACAAGGGACATTGCGCGTGTCGAACCCACAACTAAGACCCGCTTTCTATAACTTGTCCACGAATCTACCAACGAAAATTCATGCGCTCTTTTTTAGTTCCGATGTCATTCTATCCAAGTCACCAATATGTTTGTATGAGAACTCGAAAAGGGCAAAGAGTACCCGAATCAAGATGCAAAGTACTCTGTACTCAATATGAGACGTTTGGGTACAACTCCCGGACGGAACAAGAAAGCATAGTTTGGCAACAATGGGTTGCACCCTGCAGCCACCGCTTGTGCGAGATAATGCAGGCATGTGCATATGGCCGTCTCATTCCTTTCGTCGATGAGGCAAAAATGGAAAATCCCATCTATGTATATAATAGAAGTGGCTCAAATCAAAATTGGTTTGATATGGGAAATACAATGATAACCTACTATCTGCTAAACATATCCATTTGGTGGCTCTCCGCCTCTGGATGATCTCCTCTGTTGGTCTGCGTCATAATGTTGGAAAGCAGCATCCAGAGCCTGCACCAAAATGATCGTTTGGTTATTCCGTCGGCGAAAAACTATTTGGGAAAGTCACAAATTCAATCCCTGCTTTACAGTATAATTTGGACATCAACCTTAAAAACTTTGGATAATTAACAAATCCCGTCAAATTGTCAATCCCTTCCAAACCCATCTTCTCTATCTGTGACAGCTTTTGATTGCATAAGTTATACAATGTACCTTTTATTTTTTTTTTTTTTTTGAGAGAAGTTATACAATGTACTATTGTACTTAGTTTACTTTGACAAATCATTTTCCTTACGGCGATTGGTAACCTCATCCGATGGCAATTCCCCATCTCCATGTTCAACTAATCTTGCATCAGGGTAGAATTTCTAATTCGTTGGCAATCTAAGGGGTACTTTGTTATTTCAATGAAAACAAAGTTGAACATTACGTTTCACCTGAACCAAAACTTTCCCTAAATTTTGTAATCAACCCAAAAGAAAGCGATGAAAAAAAAATGTAAACAAAAGTGTTTATTCCTTGATTGTTCAAAGACAAGATTATGTAGTTAAGCTGAAAATGGAAGATGTGTTCCCTCACCTGATGCATTGGGCGAACTAGAAGGGAAACCTGATGTCGAAAGTCGGACTGCACAGATTCCTTTATTTCCTGTATTAACAACCAAAATGCAGATCACCAGTATGAGATGTTGGTAGCACACCCTTTTCGATGATTTTCTACACGAGAAAAGCACGGTTCAGCTAGCTGTTGTTTGGGACTAAAGAGATACCTCTAGCTGCCGGTATATTTGTGACATAGCATCCTTCAATCTGCTCACCTGCACGTTGACTACTGAATGAATTCCATAATATAAAACCTAAAAAATTAAAAATTTAAAACATCTAGATGAATAAAATTTAAAACTCACCTTTGTGTAAAGAGATGTTGTTGTAATTGGATATGAAGACCAAAAATGCCTCAGTAATTCCTGTATGGACACCCAATGCTGGCAAAAAATAGAAAAAAAGGTTTTCTTATAAGCATTACAACTAAGAAAAGTAACCAAAACATGAATAAATGAAAAAGAAAAAAAAAATCTCCAACTCACGAGAAGAAGTTCCTGTTTTGTTGTGTTTGGCAAACTGTCCAGAATACTCTCCTGAGGATTCTTCCCCATTTGGAACTTGGAGCTGGATATATTCTGGGTCAATCCATTTAGAACCTGCACCGTAAAGTTGACAAGCTATAATTTCTAGCTGTAGAAAGACGCATGGTTATTCACATATACATGTATGAGCACTTTGTGCTTCATTGCATATCCTAGCTTGAATGATGATCAACAAAGATTTATGTACCGCAAGAGCAACTTCGGGTTTAAATAAGGGGTCATTCAATCCCGCAGACTTGATTTTAGATATGGAGTCCCTCAAAGAGCTATATGCTTCAGCAATGCTGAGGTTGCACTTCGTTTGTTCCGCTTTATTTCGTATGTCATCCAAAGTTTTAAGGGCATTAGCTTGTTGTGCATCAAAGTAGTCGCGAGGATCCTGGATTCAAAGGCACGGCATGAATTACATACATGTGCAAATGAAAGATGCAATTTTAATGCTGATGACAGTGCAAACCTTGATACAAAGTGGGGCGAAAGGATGTTCCTGAGGTTCTCGAAGATCCTCTATCTCGGTCATCTGAGAAATCCTATCAAGTCTCTCCTGTGTTTTATCCTCGTTAAGTTCTGCAAAACCAGTGGGAAAAATATACTAGAACAAGGAGAAAAATTGAGGTCTTAGAGGAAAAAACTCAAGGGAAAGGGAAGAGGCATAGCATCGCAGTTAATGCATAAACCATTCTAACCTAGCCTCGATCGTACAAGTGCTTCAGCTACAGTTCTCGGATCTTCCAAGTCCACATCTGCAGTCAAGTTTATACAAGGCATTGTTATCTAGGGCAAACTAACAAACCAAGTATCGACAGGTTAAACAATTGGTATTTGTTATCTTCTCTATTAGTTCCTCCACTTCAGGAATTTACTAGAAATACGCAACAAAGAGCATTTATAAGTTTACAAAAATTTATATTTGTAATTGGAAAAATATGTTGAAGAGAGAGTCTCTTACCAACAGTTCTCCCTTCAAGAACAACAGCACCTTGTCGGTTAAGGTCTTGTGACAAAGTCCTCATGTATTGCTCATGCTGCGTTTCACTTATTTCCTTGGTACCGTCACGAAAGATTCCATGGTCCTGATTATTACAGGGTTGGAGCCAGATTAGATAAGAGGACATAATTAAATATTTCAATATTAGAAATATATGAAACATGATCCTCAGGGAAGCGATAATCTCATTGTTCTCAATCAAAATGTTCTGTATAAGTGTATATGCATTAAAAACAGTTAATTGTTTTGCTTTACATCACTGCAAGAAACGTTTGTTGTCTAACTTACCATTTAAAAGAAAATGCTGAGTACAATAAAAAATAATTCAAAAAGTAAACTTTGGCTTCACGTTTTTTCTGTACATGGTAGTTTATTCTAAAATCCAAAGTCCAGACATATGGTCTATTTTACTATACTTGAGTCCCTTTGTTACAATGGTCAATGGATACTATACTAACCATATTCCAGCATGTTGAGTCAATTAATTGAAATCGATGAGTAGGTCAATCATCAACCAAAGACAAATATAGGAAAATCAATAGAAAATATCAACTGATGAAGTAGAAGGAAATTCAATATTGAATCATCGAAAATATTAAATCAGCGTATAATAAAAAATGATGTTATACAACTTACTGGAAGATGGGTGTAATCGTCCCCTTGATCTGCTTCCATGTCTAAAGTAGGATCCACCCGTCTGATCTGCAAAGGAGAAACAACAATGAGGGTGAAAAAAAACTGCAATACCTTCTATAATATAACCACAAAAGACAAATGCAACAGAAATTAAAAAAAAAAGAAAAAAAAAAAGCAACAAGAAAGTCACTTTAAAGGATCACCTTCTTGCGGGATTCTCTTGCCAATATATCGTCGCCCTTCAAGAAAATGGCAAGTTCCTCATCTTCAGCAGCCTCTGCAGCGACTGTAATAGCATTCTTCGTACTATGTAGATATTCCGCTCTAAAATATTTTGTCCAAAAGTCCTTTTCTGTCATCTGATACTCAGAGACCAAGAAAATAGCAAAGATGTTTTTAGAATAATTGCATCTAGTGCCTACGCCTTACACGAAAAAACTAAGGAAGAGATTAAGGGAAGAAATTGCTACAGCATCTGCAATACCTTACTGGGAACGAGATTAAGGAATGCCTGGTGAACAGCTGGCTTCAGAACAAAAATCTGAAAAGATAAAAACAACCATATGATTAAACAACAATACAAGAAACACACAAAGAAAAGTTCCGCACCATTCCAAGATATTTGAATACCTAAGATTTTCTTCAAGATCAGAAAACCAAGAAAAGTATTAAAGGGGCATGAACATTGGAAAACCTGATATTTGATCTCTGGTGTCAAATTAAATGTGACTTTGTTTGTCTGCGGGGAAAAAAACATAACAATCATAAGCTTCCAGTGATGCAACACAAGCTAAAAATATAAAATTGATAGAGAAGAGAAATAGTGACAAATTAAAGAACCAAGGATTTTTTTTTTTTTCCTGCTTCCCTTAAAACGTATACTGGAATAAATTCATCAACAAGGCCCCAAGGGGTGGAATTAAACCCTTAGAATAACAGAATGTAAGTATAATATCACTTTAGAGAGAGAGAGAGAGAGAGAGAGAGAGAGGACTCTACCCGACCATCAGCCATAGGTTTGGTGTCTAGGATCATCGTACTTTTGAACCAACCCGTTGTTTTGACTTTCTACTGCCATCTCCATCAAGCAATTTCTGTAATTCATAATTAAGGGGAAGATATTACTATCTCACAACCCTCAAAGAAAATCCAATCTAATAGTTAATGGGGAAGAAAACAACAGATTTGGCCATCCATCATCAGTAAAATAACTTGCCTTTCTTGTTGCCCAGAACTCAGATTCCGTAGGACACCGCCAATCACAAATTGCTTATGAAGTTTCTGCAACTCGCTGTGAATGTGTACTATCAATACTATGAACAGAAAGTTCAAACATAGCCAAACCATAGCTATCAGTCCTTCCAAACTTCTAAAACAAACTGGATGCTGATTTTCAATTAAAAAGGGTAACTTAGAATTAATATTTCCAATAAAAACCTAAATTTTTCAAGAACGTGTCTATCCTTTCTTATCACATGGATACAGAAACTTATTACCTATCATCTCGCAATAGTTTCATCCGGAGCTCCATTTCTGAGGTACTGAGCTGTTCATCAGGAAATGAAACAGCAGATCCCTCGGAAGCAACTTTCGCAGGAGAAGCAGCTTTTGCAGCTTCTCCAGACTTCACAAGGGCATTTCCTATACAAGATAGAAGAATTACATATCAAGAAAATGCTGACTAAGTGCGATGTTCAAGAAAATTCGGCTTGCAGCCACTGCAGTAGGAGGGTGAAAAAGTTGTTTCGAAGGTCAACAAATTAACTTCAATTCATGATATTCTGTGGTTTCTAATTGAGATTTACCCACAAATTCTCGGCATACATGAAGATCAGCAAAGCTTTGGAACTCAAATATATAACTTCCACCCTGGAACAACACGATATTAGGATTTCCCCATTGAAATCAATGAGTTGGGAAAGAGTAATGCTACTTCAATGTTATTGACAAAACCAGCTCTAATAAAGAGAAGAATATAAGCGATTAAAAATCCAAAACTACCTGATCATGGGGGAGGTTAAGCCAAGGTGGTTTATTTGATCCCTCCTTAGTGTGCTTATGACCTGAACATTGACAAGGATAGAATAACAACGGATAGCACAAACAAACGGTAAGTGTGAAATTCAAACGAAATGGGACATGGAACTCAAACCTAGAGAAGTTTTGACCCGCAAGTTTGAGAAACAGACGCACCTTGATGTGTGTAAATTCCACATCCAGCTTCGTGGCATAAGTAGGATCGTTAGGCTTGAACAAGAACTTCTTTTCATTCTGCACCAAAAGCAACAAAAAAATTTTAAACATCATTCTTTTTTGGACCCACGACAAACTTTTTGATAGTTTATGAAGCACAACCCGAAAATGTATAGCCATGTATAATAATAATAATAATAATTTTTTTTATAGAAATCAGGGTGATAACATGTTGCACCAAAGGCATACATATATACATACAAATATATAAACACATACACATTATATATATATATATATATATATCTATATATATAACCAATCAATCGAAACCATTAGAAGATTTCAGTTCCTAGTTCATTATCCGAAAAAAAAAAAAAAAAAAAAAAAAAACAGTTCATATAGTAAAGTAAATCAAGTTAGTTGCATATTCCTTCTTTACACATACACACACATTTGTATAAATTATGTGACATTTCACAACTTAAACACCAGTGCCAACCTAATTATCCAATTTGCCAACCAAAGTGAACGATCAAGCTGATAAACGAAATCCATAAAAAGGCATAAAACACTTAATAATCACTGATTAACAGGTACTTACCCACTTAAGTAAGCAATAAAAACGAAAAAATATAAATTAAAAAAGATAAAAAAAATCACCATTTTGAGAACACCAGGAGTTCCGGGGTCCTTGACGGATGTCTTGTACTTGGCTCGCTTAACCACTTCACTACTTGCCATCTTCGAGATCCTCAAATCCAATGCTTTCAGATCAAAAAACTCAAAAAAAAATTTAGTAAAAAAAAAAATTTCCGATTCTAAAAATGACTCAAAAATTCGTCAGAACTGAAGCGATATTTGTATAAATGTATTTACAGGTTTGATGATCGAGAAATCTAGGGTTTTCAGTAATGGAGAAGAGAAAAAGCTGAAATTTGAGTGTCGTACGGAGAGGAATAATGGAGGATTCTGAGGAAGAAGACGATCCCCCAAATCCCCTTTTCTGGGATGGCTTAGACTTAAAACGACCTTAGAACATTGAAAACGACATTAAACCTTCTCTAGGCCCAAGAGCACTGGTCCATTTAGGCCCATGGACTTTATGACTGGTCCAATAATTTCCAAGTTGGTCTTTACAATAATGGCCCAATTAGTTGGTCAAAAACTTCTATGCCAATATTGTAACTTTGGAGGGCAAAATGTCCGGATTACCCTAAAGCATACGCCATATTTCGCATTCGTTTGGTGTAAGAGTTGGAATGTTAAATTTGAATTTAAATTAAATTATGCATTTGATGTGACATTTAAATTATTGAAGTTAAAAAATGTAAAAATTTAAAATGTGTTCGGAAAAAAAAATCATTATAGAGCTTGTTTCATTCATATAGAAATTCTATGCAATTCAAAAAATATATTCTTATTTGGATTTGTATATGAAAAGTTGTGGATTCTTAAAATTTGAATTTGAAAACCGTGAATAATAAAACTGAGATAGAAAAACAAAAATTAGATTACAATTTTAGGATCTAAAGCCATGTTTGGTGTGTAAGTTTGAGTTTATATTTTTAAGTTTAGTTTGAGTTAAGTTAAGTTGAGTTTAAAATGTGAGTGTTTGGTAAAAATTTTGAGATAAAAAATTAAGTTTGAGTTGATTGTTTGATGAAAAAGTTTGAGTTGAAAAGTTATAAAAAAAAAAAAAAACAAGGGCCCTGTTTGGATGTTAAAAAATTGAGTTAAACAATTTTTTTTGGTTTTTGAGAAGGGAAACATATCTGAACTCCAACTGAACAATACTTTTTCACCTAAATTTCTGTCTTCTTTCAAAAAGTGAGATTTTGAAACTACAATCTTCAAAAGTTAAAACTATTCGAACTGGGGGTTTCCAACTCACCTCAAACTCACCTAATTTAACAATTTACTGGAGTATCTATCGACGCAAAATGTCAACATTAATGGTAGCCGGATTTAATAACACCAATCAACTTACGTCATCAAAATATTTTGTAAAAGTAAGTAAATAGCCATAAACGGTACACCAACAAAAATTACATAGTTAGTCAGTAAACATTGATAAAAACTACAAATTAAGCATTACAGTCCTAATGTGGCCCAACAGTGACAAAACCAAGCTTGCTATCATGTGGTTTTATACCACGGAGCTGATTGATATCTGTCCCACATTTCATCAGCCATTATATCTCTCAGCTGATTCATTGCATCCCTCCTCGAGTCATGTAGCTGCGGTCCTGTACTGGTGCCAGTACCATCGAAGCTGTCGTCAAACACCTAATCCGCATTCACATCGACATTTCCAGTTACAGGCATACAATCTGCGGCGTACTCTTCGAGTAAGGGATCCCCAATCTGCACCATCTGTATGAAATTATGCACAATCGCACAAGCCACGGGAATCATTACTTGTTTGTCCATCGGGTAGCTGTTGATACCTTTCAGTATTTTAAATATTGCCTTTCAGACACCAAATGTTCGCTCAATACAGTTCCGCAGCGATGAATGTGTGTAGTTAAACACCTCTTTATGGTTGCCTAGCCGGCCCCGCCGTCTTCAATATTCAGGTAAGTGATATGTCTCTTGGCGATATGGGCTCAGGAAACAATCCTTGTTAGCGTAGCCCGAATCTGCTAAGTAAAATTTCCCTACAAAATAAATATCACAATATGAATGACACGTCCAATTTTATATTGAAAACGATAAATATGAAAATTTTACTGACATAAGTTGCCAATTATTTTTACCCTGAGGAGGAATTGGGAAACCATAGAAGGTAATTACCTCTTCTAACATTCTAGCATCATGACATGAACCCTCATACCCGGCCAACATATATGTGAATCTCATGTTAAACGAACATGCCGCTAATATATTCTGCGAGTGATGCCTTTTTCGATTAATCCAGGCATCCGCATTTTTCCGGATCGGCACACATGGGACGTGTGTGCCGTCTATAGCACTAATACAACCCTGCAAAATAACATAACATATTTAAATGTTAATACCATCATTAATAATTCTAAGTTTCTATTAAATCTGTCATACGATGATATTAGTAATTGGGATGGATAACGTACCTCAAACCATGGTCGATATTTGTACCCGTGCTCCATAATCAATGGTTGAACGACTGTATAGTCGGGTGGTCTGATAAATTCGTCTTTCAGCACACAAATAACCAATAACACTGTATAGAATCAACGAGATGTTGTTTCTTTCAAATGTTGGAATAAATACGAAATTTGTCGGTTTGTAGCACCTTGTGTACAAATGGATAAAAATATGAACAACTGCTCGTTTACAGTCATGTGATAAGTTGGCGTTAATAATACCCGACTACTTAATAGGTTACTGAGTGCTCTGAATGTGTCTGCTTTCATATCTATCATTACTTGAATTATATATGGATGGCCATTTAATATCTCTTCAACCCGCATCCTACCAGTTAGGCTTGAATTATGTATCGGTACTGGAGCTCTTCGCCTGTTACGCCGACTGATAGTTGCGGCAACCACTGCCATTGCAAGCATATCGTCAACGTCGCGTTGGGCGTTTTCGGACCCATGGTTGTCATCTTCATGGTGGGCGGCGGAACCATGCTCGTTCATGTTGATATTGCCGTTCTCGACTATATTTGCACTAGATTTCCTGTTATAGATGAATTTTCCCCAAAACTTGTTCAATTAGTTTGAAATCCATTACATAGTGGTTTAATTTTCGACATACCCCATATAACATAACATAATCAAACACCTTCAGCGCACAAATAATGTAAAAGTAAATTCCCGTAACAAGACAATTTAGCGTAAATTGGTACATAAAATTACTAAATAACGCACCAATAAATGAATAAAAAAAAACAAGAATAGCATAGTCTCACTGTTGCCGGAATGTGAAATGAAAGGAAAAAATCAAGACCCAACATAAAAAAACTTAATTAGCCTGTGGCGGCTGGGGGTTGACAACGGAGTCAATAATGCACCTCCGATCCTCGTCATCAAGCTGGCAGAATGGACCCTGTAGATGCGGATGAGAATCAAAGTAGTGCCACATCATCGTCCGATGATGTGGTGGAATACCCATCCCCTTCATTATGTTCATGCACTGTAGAATGCCATCCTTTCGGACTGATTGGTCGCTATCACTGCCAGATTACGATCACCCCTGGAAATAGTGGACGATTTCTTGCATGGCCGAGAATGTCATCTCGTCCGTTGCATCCCTTTGCTTCCTCTTACTTGCACTTCCACGAGATCGGGACGGACCGGCAACGTCGGGCCTTCGTCGCGTGTTGGCCTGCAGCCCACCGGTGCTCGGGGTTGGGTCTTCCTCTAAGAACGAATGTGTTTCAGAGTTGTCAAAGTTGAAATCGTAGTCTACGTATGGAGTATTGTCGCTCCCCATCGTAACTGATCCATACCCTAAGGCGTCTGCGGCGTGGGTTTTTTTGAACACGTTGTAATACAATTCCTTGTTGCGAAGGCCCTCGTAGGGGAGATGCTTGCACTTCTTATGAACCTGCAAATAGAATATGATGAACATCCGCCCGTACTATGCTAGTTGTTAATAAATATATTAAGCAGTTCTTAAATTAGAAAATTATTATTACTTTGATGAAGCTCTGCCACGCCTCGTCCGAGCAAACAACTTTATCGGTAGCCGGATCGTACCCTAGGCCGGTGTAGGCTTGCAAGACCTTCCAACCCCTATAAACTTTTTTCATCCGCTCTTTTTTTTTGATATAAAGTGAGACCGTAAGCATGAACGCCACCAAACTCAGCGTTAAACTCCTGGGCTCATAAGTCATAAATCTGTATGGTGGGCTGCTTACCGGAATTGCATGACAAGAAGTCATCCAATTTTTTGAGTAATCATTTTTCTTTGACGGGGTCCCACACAAACGTCTCACCCGAAGATTTGCGGGGCATTTCCTTAATATAGCAGAAAAGAAAAAAAAAAGGAAACAATAATTTAAACGTGTACGATAAGGATACGAGTTTTGGGTCTGAAAAATGTAAAATCAACTTCGACAACAAATTCAACACATAACAATCAACGGAAAACCAAAACATTTTCGAGTTTAAGTGCTGAAACAAATTTAGCACAATTGACAAACAACCCGGCCATCCATCACACCATCATGCATTTTGCAAATGAATCATTTTTTGATAAGTTTAAGAAAGCCTACCAGAGTAACCGAGTTCGAGCCGGAGGAGGAATAAACTGTCGAGGCCGGCAGATTAGGGCAGGAAGCAATGGGTCGCACCAATGCTTTCCGAACGCGAAAATAGTGGGTAATCAAACCTTTTGTGCGATTTTGCTTCGCGGACCTCAATCTTCGCCGCATGTGCCACTGACGAGACCGAATCCGAAAGTGGGAACTAAAAACAGGAATAAAAAGACAAAAAATAAGATAGCATAAAGAGGAAAAAAAATGTTAATAAAAAATTGTTGAAGTACCAGAGAACGTTCAAAGTTTTGTGGCATCATTTTAGAAAAAATCTATCAATTAAAATTTTTCAATTAAAAAAATTTAATTGGGAGAAACTGGCCCCAAAACTCGATATTGTTCATAAAAATATAGCCCAAAGAACTCCTTTCAGTTTTGTGTTAACCGACTATATTTGGTCAATTTTTTTTGTTTTTTATAAACTGGTGGGCTTGGTTCATATATAATCAAGAGATTTTTTTTTTGTCTCTGTGTCGATGGGTCTCTCACTCTCACTCTCACTCTCTCGCTGTCGTCGAAATGCGGCCACACCACCTGTAAAATCGGACACGACGCCGGCAACTCCCCCCTCCGGCAACGGCGCCGTCACCCTCACCGCCGTCACCGTGGTGGAGCCCAGGTGGAGCGCCACAAACGTGTACCGATCTGGCTCTCTCTCTCTCGCTCTCTCTCTATGCGGCCACACCACCAGTAAATCGGAGACGACGCCGGCAACACCCCCCTCCGTCAACGGCGCCGTCACCCTCACCGCCTCACCGTGGTGGAGCCCAGGCGGAGCGCCATCTCCTGCCTACCGATCTAGCTCTCTCTCTCTCTCTGCGGCCAAACCTCTAGTGAATCGGAGAACAATGGCCAGAAAAGCTTCCCATTTTTTTTTAATTGCTAATATTCCCGAAGAGAAACCGAACCCAAAACCAAAACCCATGAGAGGTGAGGAGAAGATGAAAACCGATTGTGCTGGGGAAGGGAAGATCAACTAGAGAGAGAAACAGGAGAGAGAAACTAGAGAGAGAAAGCAAAAAATATTAACTCACAAATGGGGTTGGTGGCCGATTGTTCTATGTGCACCGTCGATTGGCTCACCGGATGGGGGAGTTGCCGGCGGTTGGGGAAAACGCGTCATCGATGGGTACGGGGCGGATTTGTTTGCCGGATGGGCTGAGGAAATAAACTGGGTTTTTGAGAAGGAGAGAACAGATGATTGAAGGTGGGGAGAGATAAAAAAAAAAAACTCAAGTCAGCTACCTTGAAGAAGAAGATGTGGGGTGTGCTCAGACCAACTTGCTTTAATGCCCTGCATCGCCATAGATGGGCTGACTTCTTCTCTTCCGGGCTTGGCGAACGAGGTTTGGGAATCAAACCATGTGGGTGTCAACTCTCTACAGTGAACCAAGTTCAAACACTGTATAACGGTTCAATGACAAGTTCAAGCTGGATTGAACCACCAAACTGAAGAAGTTCAGTTTGAACTATCCACCATTAGTCTAAACTCATGCCTCAAACGGGCACTAAATCGTTGTACCAAACATAAGCTTCGTGTTGACTTTTTGCTTTTGATTTTACATGTTATACTATCTTTATTATTATTATTATTATTTTACTATTTTGACAATGATCTCCCAATCAAAATTACATGAAAAAAAATTAAATATCACGTAAGTTTTGTTTAAAGATAAAATCATAATTAAATGTTTTTTAAGAAAATTTTAAATCCATGAAAGACAATACAGAAAATAAATTATATTAATGAAAGATGTTTTAGAGGTACAATTTTTCTTTCATCTTAAGCTCACATGACAACATTAATTAAAGCTCACGTCACATAAGTGTATTTAACTTACATTTAGTTTTGCTTATTTATTTATAAAAAATCGATATATAAGTCGTTTATGTAATGGTAAAACATTTTGAGATAATATGACATATAAAATTAAACATGTCCCAATTTAAATTAATTGTTCCTTTTGTCTTTTTTTTTTTTTAATAAACTCAATTTTATTATATATAACTCCAATTTTAATTTAAAAATTTAAATTTTAAAAGTTTATAACCGTATAATTTTTACCAATTTCTAATTTCAATTCGCATTCTCCTGTCTAACAATTCACCAAGTTTAGATGGTTGTCGTTTCCTTTTAATTCAATTTACGAATGCAAAAGAGCCCAAAAAAAAAATCGGTAATAAATGGTTTTTGAGCTGAAAAGAATATTTTATTTGAGTTTTATATAGCAGATAGATAAATATTTATCTATTTTTAATTTAAATAAATAAATAAATTCCTTATAGGCGAAGACTACGAGCTAATAAGCTCTGAAGAAGAAGAGTCTCTTTCACTGGAACAAGTTAAATAGATTTGGAGCGCAAAAGCACAAATCCCGAGGAAATAGAGAGTTTTTAGAGAGAGAAAGAGATAATTTTTAGAGAGAGAGAGAGAGAGAGAGAGAGATGAAGATCACCGTAATGACGGCCGACGAGCAGATCGTCAGCTTGGATGTCGATCCTCACGAAACTGTAATTTCTATATATTCCTCTTAATATCTCTATCTTCCATCCATGAAAAGTTTCAAACTTTGGCCTGACATTGATTTTTTTTGTTTGTTTGATTAATTGAGTTTTTGATTTGGATTGAACTGTTTATTTGGATTTTCCTTTGTATTCTTCTGTTTATCTAGTTATATCTGTATTTATCTTTCCTTATCTTGTTTTAAAAATTTGAAATTTTTGTATGAAGTTTATTTTCTGTTTTCTATATATTCCTCTTAATATCTTTATCTTCCATCCATGAAAAGTTTCAAAATTTGGCCTGACATTGATTTTTTTTTTTTTTCTGTTTGATTAATTGAGTTTTTGATTTGGATTGAACTGTTTATTTGGATTTTCCATTATATTCTTCTGTTTATCTAGTTATATCTGTATTTATTTTTCCTTTCCTTGTGTTAAAAATTTGAAATTTTTGTATGAAGTTTATTTTCTGTTTTGTTAATTGGGTTTAGTTTTTTTTTTTTTTTGGGTGCTAGGTTGAAAACGTGAAAGCTCTGCTTGAGGTGGAGGTAAGTTTTTTGTTATTATTATTGTTATTATTTTCAATTCATAGTTTTTGGTGGAATTCTTCTTGGTGAATATTTGCTTTTAGTGACGGAAAAAGGGGAAAAGATTGAATTTTTTTATGAATAATCTAGCTTTATTTTGGAGAAGAAACATTTGAAGAATTGATTTATTAACGTTATTAATATGTTATTTGTCATGTCAAAATCAGTGTGTGACTTTGAGAAAGTTTGAGAATTTGATGTTCGATTAGCAAAACAAATATTTATACATATTATATATATGTATGAACAATGGATTTGTAAATCTTTAAGTAGGTTATTTGATATGTTATATAAAATCAGTGTTTTGCTTTGAGAAAGTTTGGGATTTAAATGTTAGTTGTGTATGGCTGTTCTGAAAATGTGAGTAGACCCAGGTGCCGCTTCAGCAACAGCAGCTGCTCTTTAATGGGAGGGAGATTAGGAACTCGGAGAAACTAAGTGCTGTTGGTGTTAAAGATGATGATTTAGTCATGATGGTATCGAATGCTGCTTCTAGGTATGTTTTGAATCATTTGATAGTTCGTTTGATATAGAAAATTGGTGAACTTGAACAACTTTCTTTTCTAAAATCCATGATTTGTGCAACACATAAGCTTCTTGTTCGATACTCTATAATCTAAAACCGAGTTTTGTTTGGTACTTAAAAATGTTGATTTGGTTGTGATGGTAATCTTTTATCGAATGCCCCTCTTGGGTATGCTGTACATCATGTGACTGTTATTGAACCTTAGAAAAAGCGCGTACTTGAAACGACTTTTTTCCATGATTTGTGGAGTGTATATGCATCTTGGTATGAGTCTGATAAACCAAGTTATGTTGGTGTTAAAGGTAATGATTCGGTCATGATGTTGTCCTGTGCCTTATCTGGGTATCTCATTTTTCTCTCATCAAGTGTTCTTGTAAAGCCTCAAGAAAAGATGCAAACTTGAACCTATTTGTTTTCCAAATTTCAATATTTTTTGGACATGTGATAGAAACTTAATTCTTTGAAAATCGATTGACCTCATGCGATGCTTCTCATCTTGGTATGCTTTTCATTATGTGATTGCTGCAGAACCTCAAGAAAAGAGGCAAATTTGAAATTCTTCGTCTTAAAATCCTTGACTTGTGTCTAAGACTCTAAACCTATGCATCTTAGTGTGTGGAAAAATGCGATATCCCATATCTTCTCAAGTTGATGTTTTTATGCCTTTTCATTTAACCGTTACAAATTTAAATAATTTCAGTGGCTCTACCAATGATCTGGGGTTGAATCCAGATGGCTCTGCCGTGAACCCTGAAGCATTCCAGAGGCAAATTCGGAGTGATTCTAATTTGCTGGCACAATTGTTTCAGGTAAAGTGGTCGTGTTCTTATTCTAAGGTTCTCTTTGGTTTTAGCTATGGTTCTCAAAGTTTATACATTTAAAATGCTCCGATAAGAAGAGCTCTGTTGCGCATAGTCTAGTCTCTGCATCGGTTTATATTGTTTCACTACATCCATCGCAGGCCGTCCTTTTGTCCTTCTAAGTCCAATATTGTTTTAAAATTATGAACTCTTTGCTGAACTTTTCTTCTTGTTTCAGAATGATCCTGAATTAGCACAAGCCATTGTTGGGGACAATGTCAATAGATTGCAGGACCTTTTACGAGAGCGTCATCACCAGAAGTCCGAATATCGGCGGCAGCAAGAAGAGGAGATGGTAATTGGTCATTTGTATTTTTCTTCAACATTTATTTGTTTACTCCTCAATTTCTGTTCCTTCGCCTTTCCAATATTCCTTTCCATATCTATTGGAGTTTCTGTTACTTACTTTTTTTTGGTAAACATTTCAATTGCGACAGTGAGATATTGCTGCCTTTAACTCTGGTGGCATTATTATGCCTTCGAATCGTATTGCCCTTATTCTGTAAAGTGTACAATACGGTGCTATAATTTATTCGAAGTTTGTTTGAATGAAAATTTAAATACATTTTCTGTTATTATGTGATGTAGGCCCTTCATTATGCAGATCCTTTTGATGTTGAAGCTCAAAAGAAGATTGAAGCTGCTATACGCCAGGTGATTGCTGTTTCACGTGGTATACATGAGCAATCGAATTTGTGTGCATGTGTGCGTGCGTGTGTTTGTGTGCCGGAAAATTGTAATGTAAAGTAGTACTTGATTGATGTGACTCCATGCTTCCTATAATCAACTTATAATTTAACGTATTCATTGGTTTAGTTTAACTTTCCCTGGAATAATCGCAGTAATCCAAATGTCGCTGGTTTTACTATTGTTGAATCGATGAGAACTAGTTTTAATATTTCTTGACATTTTGCAGAAAGGAATTGATGAAAACTGGGCTGCTGCACTGGAACATAACCCAGAAGCTTTTGCAAGGGTGGTATGTACAATATTGAACTTCCGCCCACAATTGTTCTTCGCTTTTTCTCTTCACTTTCTCGTTTTAACTGACTGAAACTTTTCATGAAACCATTCAGGTTATGTTGTATGTTGACATGGAAGTTAATGGAGTTCCTTTAAAGGTAACTAGAAGTTTAAAGTTGATAAGAATGTTGTTGCTTTTTTCTTTTCGTACCATTAATAGAGTCACGTGTCATTTTTTTTTGTCTTTTTTCTGTGTTATCTTCTGTAAGCCATTGGACATTCTTACATTACATTACTCTCAGAATTTAGTTAGGATTCTTGTAGGCATTTAATCCATGCTCTTTTTTTTTTTTCAAATTTATTTTTTTTCTGTACTATAGTTCGTAAGGTTTAGATTTTGTAAATTTGGTCTTTGTTTCAGGCATTTGTTGATAGTGGAGCTCAGTCAACAATTATTTCAAAAAGCTGCGCTGAGCGTTGTGGGTATGTGCTTTATGATTTGTCTTATCAACTTTACCTGCATTCTGATCTCCGCAATGATTGATTAATTAGACGTTAATATGTTTGTATTTGCAGCTAAATAACCCCATTTTTTCTTCACTCTCTATTGAAAAGTTTTTTGAGGGCTACACAATTGTATTTATTATGTATCCATGGCTTTGTGTTGCATACAATTCTTACTTAAGTTAGCAATTGAGAGATCAATCCTACACTTTTTCTTTTTCTTCTCTTCGGCCTGTTGTCTTATTGTGGGCATGGTATCTGCAGGTTGCTGAGGCTTTTGGATCAACGTTATAAGGGCATTGCTCATGGTGTTGGTCAAACAGAGATTTTGGGGAGAATACATGTAGCTCCAATTAAGGTAAATACACATCCACCGGCCTTATTTAGTTTATCGTACTGAAAAAAGATATACGTGAACTAGCGTGAGAATGTACACAACAACAGGCAAGGAATTTATACTTAAAATGATCTAATATTAAATCCCTCGGGATTATATTAGCCTTTCGTCTAAATAAAGACCTTATTCTCATCTTATTCCACTTTTTAATTTTTTCTATAGATTGGGAGTGTATTTTACCCTTGCTCTTTCATGGTATTGGATTCCCCCAATATGGAGTTTCTCTTTGGGCTGGACATGCTCCGTAAGCACCAGGTAGCTTTACTGATCCATAACAAAGCACCTATCGATCTTGGTGGTTTGGATTTACTAGGATGGTTTCTGATGATGCTTTTGTCTTCAGTGCATTATAGATTTGAAGGAAAATGTCTTGAGAGTTGGTGGAGGAGAAGTTTCCGTACCATTTTTGCAAGGTTCGTCTTACCAGATGAACTATTTCAATGTTCATCTTACCAGATGTACTATTTCCATGTTCATATGCATGAGCTACTCTTTTAATTCTTTTGGCAACCCTCTAGAATCATATTGTGGCCAATCCTTTTAAACGGGGTTAAACGATTTGGCATGGTCTATTTCAGAAAAAGACATTCCGCCTCATTATCTGGACGAACAAAGGTACTCCAAGCAAGCAACTAGCTCAGAAAACCCAGTGAGTATTTCAACATTTTATGATTTCATTTTAATGAATTCACTTTATGTTTCGTTGCCCCGGTGCTGCTGCATATATCCTGTGCGTGCAATAAAGAAACAATCCAGTATATGAATTTTTGCTTTCCTCGTCCTTGTTTAGGTGACATCAGGAACAGCAAGCGATAGCAAGAAGGTATCAACAGGAGGACAGTCCTCGGGTTAGTTTTTCGATTTGTGTCAAGAAAAATTTTCTTTTACTGGACCTTTTTGATTATGTAGAACACACACATTCCATGCAAGTATGGATTGTCGATTTTCTCACATGTAAATCTTCACCATCTCGGCATGTGGTATCTCTCGATCCTGATTAGGGTTTATTCTTTATCGTTTATTTTCTTTCAAGCTATACACTCCTTTATGTATTTATTTATTTTTAATTTTCTTTTCGATTTCGCATGTGGGTTACAGGAAGTGCTGCTCATGGTGGCTCGACTCAGGTAATGCACTTTTTGATTTGTGCTTATTTCACTCTCATGTTTATCACTATCGTTTTTGGCTTAAGAATTCGAAATGATCGATGCAAGTCTTGCGATGAGTGTTAACCATCTAATGTAAAATTCGATTCGATGACTGCGTTGTTGCAGGGATTGGATTTCGAAGCAAAAGTTTCGAAGCTAGTGGAGCTAGGCTTTGGAAGAGAAGCAGTCATACAAGCTCTCAAGCTATTCAATGGGAATGAGGAACAGGCGGCGTCGTTTCTTTTTGGGGGCTGAATGTTACAAATCTACGGAAATAGTATTCTTGTTGAAATAATGCTTTTTAATTTGGGACCATTGGAATAATTCAATGAGGATTTCACTTATTTTTTTGGAAAAGACCAAATACCTTGCAATGACATTCTGTTTAATCATGTATACTCCGAAAAATCGAGCATTGAAATTCAAATTATTTATGTTTTCACAAGCCTCTTGTATCTGTTCCTTCTCTTTTCCATTTTTTTCGTTGCAAATCGACGCATTCAATGCAAGTTTTTGTTACAAAGCTCCGTTTGGTGAGAGGAAAGAAAATAATTTTTTTTTCCCTAGTATTTTATATATCCTTGTAGGTGAACATTTCTTTCCTTTTACTCTAAAACTCTTTCAAACATGGCATAAATTTAAAAAAAAAAAGTACTATTTTGTTCTTTTCCATGATTTTTTCCCTTATTTTCTTGTCTATTGCCTCTCTCCAAACTACCTAATATTTTATCTCCCACTAAAGTATATAATAATTTATTTCCTATCTCTTCTACTCCTCCAAACATAACATTAAAACGGGGGAAAAAAAAAACTATTTTCTGCTCTTCTTTTCTGAAATGAAAGCCAGCACTCTTTAACAAAGAAGGAAAAAAAAAAAAAAAAAAAAAGTTGGTAGAGCAGAAATTATACAAATTAGAGAATACTATATATAAGTGCTAATTATAATAGTATCCACATTATATAAATATACTAAAAGGATATAAGGGATTACGGTTTTTTTAACAGTAATAAACAGCACATTTTACTTTTTCTCTCTCTATTTTCGCTTCTTTAGTTACAGTGATGTACAGTAATATACAGTACTCATTTTACTTTTTTTTCTATTTTCGCTGCTTAGTTACAGTA
The DNA here is from genome assembly GCA_009761775.1 of Ficus carica. NCBI lineage: Eukaryota > Viridiplantae > Streptophyta > Magnoliopsida > Rosales > Moraceae > Ficus > Ficus carica. The sequence continues at coordinate 23,344,894 of CM019740.1, forward strand.
ATGTACAGTACTTGCTACGGTAATATACAGTACTTACTACAGTAAGGTACAATGCTTTTACTTTTTACTACAGTATAATGACTTTTTTGCCCTTCATTATTAATTATTTTTTTCCTTTGCTACAGTGTTATGCCGGTTTTACCCTTTATTTTTTTTGGTCAATTGATAATTTTGCTCTTTGGGTTTAGTTACTTTTACCATTTGATACACTGTTGGGACAATTTTGTCCTTCTAAAATTATTAATGGACGATTTTACCCTTTGTTTGTAGTTGCTTTTTTCTTTCGCTACAGTATTATTCCGATTTTACCCTTTCTTTTTTTCCAATTGGCAATTTTGCCCTTGGGCTTTAGTTACTTTTACAGCTTGCTACAGTGTTAGGACAACATTGTCGTTCTAAAATTATTTATGGATTACCCTTCCTTTGTAGTTGCTTTTTCTGATAGCTACAATAACTAAACATTGTTACCCTTTTAATGTGCATTTTTTATTTTGTCCATTGAAGATGTGTTAAAGTGCAATGTTTATATATATATAATCTAACTGAAATTTATTTATTTATTTATTTTTTTAAACAATAAACAAAAAAATAATAGAAATCATTTTTGATTTTGTTGTTTTTCTTTAATCTTTTTTCCCCTTTTTAGTTTTTTTTTTCATTTTTTTTTCTTTCTGCTTTTGAAGATTTAAATTTTATAGTTTAGTTTTTTTATTCATCTTTTCTTCGTATTTTTGTTATTTTATAATTTTTAATGATTTTTGTTTCTACATTTCTGATTTTCAAATTTTTTTTATTCTCTTTTTTCAATTTGTGCTTGGTTTTTTTTTTTTTTTTTTTTAGATGTTATAGTTAATTTTTGTGTTTTACATGTATATAATTTAACTGAAATTTATTTATTTATTTATTTATTTTGTAAAAAACAGTAAATAAAAAAAATAATAGAATCTGTTTTTGGTTTTGTTGTTTTTCTCCTATCTTTTTTCCCCTGTTCAATTTTTTTCTCCTTTTTTTTTTCTATTTTTATTTTTAATTATCGTGATCTTTTTTATTTCTCTATTTTTATCTCTGCATCACCGGAGAAAAGTTTTAATATATTATTATTATTAGTTTACATTTTTATGATTGAGAGAGATCCTGAAAAAAAAAAAATTAAAGACAAAAAAGATGGAGTAAAATATAGGTATGATTTGCTTTCTTTTGTTTAGTTTTTGATTTTTATAAGTTATTTCTAGCTTTTTTTTCTCCTAGATTTATATATATTTTTTTCGATTTTTGATTTATGTTAATTTATTTTTCTAGCTTACGGTGATAATGATTTGGAATGAGACTATAAAGAAAACTATTGAAGATCTTTTTTTTTTGTTTATATTTTTAAAAACTTATTGTAATTATATTATTTATCATAATAAACTGTCATTATTAAATGTTATTTAATTTTCTTATTTATTTATCTATTTATTTTCCTCTGCAACACACGAGTATTAAACTAATGTTAACTAAAGACCGTGGTTACAGACATAATGTAATTGTGAGTTTGAATTCCTGATCATGAAACAGATCTCTAATTAGTGATTACTCAAAACCTAATTGGGAATTTGTGTTGACTAATATCTTCATCTAAATGACGATCAATTTCTCCTTACTTTTACCAAACGAAGGAGAGTAATTCTACGTTCTTTCCATCCCATTTTGCAAAACATAAAAGAAATATAATTTTTTCCAATCCTTCACACTTAAAAATTTTCTTTCATTTTCCATAATTTTCCATCTCTTCTACCAAACAGAGTGTTTAAGAAACAAGAAACATTAAGTTAAATCATTACAAAATCAATCTCTACCAAGTACCAATAATAGAGTTCTCTCCCAAAATTTCATACCAAAATTTCATCACTTTTGATAAACCCCAACAATATATAAAAATTGAAGAATAAAATCAAATCAAAATCTTTCTTCCAATCTGGCAGTAACTGCTCTTAGTTTCGAGTACACCTTCCCAGCAGGGGAACCTAGGATTAGGCTGCAAAGCGAATCTCGGGCAACCTTAATATTTGTAAAAGAACCCAGTATGTGAATCTTTGTATCCGCAATCACAATCCTCGTCTTTGTAGCATTCTCAATCGCAAACTTCGTTTTCCCGCCTTTACCCGACAATCTTCCAATGGCACGAGACAAGTGCTCTCCTCGGAGTGTCTTGACATCCTTGATTTCGAAAGACTCAACAAAGAGCTCGTCCAAACGGAGAAGCGCAATGGCATCCGCCACATCAAAGCCAAGCATGAAGGCGTGAACGAAATCAGCACACTTTTGAAGATTGCTGATGTCGGGCGTGTCTTGTCTTGTTTTCAGCTCCACCTTACGGGCCTTGAGGTTCATTCGAATGTCGATCTTCATCTGCTCGTACACTGGGGTGTAGATGTCCATCCATGCTTTCTTCAGAGGTGAGTAGCGGTGTGGCGGGACTGAAACCTTCCGGAACTGAACTCGGCCATCCGACATCTCGTGAGCCTTCAATGGCTCAAACTTTGGTTTTGGTGGCAAAGCTAGGGACCCAGATGGAACTGCTTCAATTTCCATTGAAGCAGAAGCTTCTTTAGACTCCATCTCTTTCGCAACGAGCTCGGTTTTCAACAGAAATTTCTCCAAGAGCTAGATACAGATATACAATCAGAAACTGGCAACTAAACAAAAATTTTAAGACTAAATTACTAATCATAAAACCAATGAGATGATAATTACTAATCAAAGTATTTACCAGAAAGAAATTAAACTTCAAAAGACAATTTCTCAAGAAAAAAAAAAAAAAGTGGGATTCATTCACATTTAATTTTCCAATTATGACAAAAAAGATTAAAAGCTACAAATAAATTAAGCATAAACCAGATAAATAATATTTACTCAGCTCTTAAGTTCCGAGTTCCGAGTCGGAAAATTTCTTAACAAAGTAGTAAGATTGAACTTTTAAACTGAGAAAGCAGTTAAAACTCGAAAAGTCACAAAAGTTCTCAAGGAAAAAAAAAAAAAAAGAGCGATTTATCTTAATTTTCAATTTCTCAATTACGATCTAAATTTGGACCGAGTTGTTAAAATTAAAACATAAACCTAAAAATCAAAACGAAATTGCAATTTCAAAAAGGTGCAAAATTTCTCAAGGCTAAAAAAATCGCGAATTAAAAATTTATTTTCCTTTTCTTTTTCTGGAACGAATTAAAAATTTTACTAAAACAAAAATTCCAGGAAAAACTAGAAATTAAAGATCGCAAGAGTATTGGATTCAATTTTCACATAAAAATCAGAGAGAAACTGAAGGAAAAAAGAAAAGGGAAATAAGAACCATCAAATTACCAGAAGGAGCTTCGAAGAAAGCAAGCGACTCTTGGAGAACTAGAACCGCCGGAGGCCGGAGAAACTGTCGTCTCTGCGTCTGCGTTCGCCGTAAGAGAGAGAGAGAAATTGAGAGAGAGAAAGAGAGAGACGGCTCCAGACCGAGAGAAGAAGAGAAACCCTCCGAGGGGTTTAGCTTTTATATGGTGGAGAAATAGTTTTTTTTTTTTTTGGGCCTGATAGTAAATGGTCTGGGCCAAGCAATATTCGGCCTGTCCTTCATTTTTCGCCCGTTTGATCGATATCAGTAAATTGCTCATTTATCCCTAAATTTTTAAATTTGTGTATTTTTTTTCCGTGAAATACCCTTAAACTATTAAAATATTTTTATAATAGTTCTTTATATTAATTTTTGAAAGGTTTCCATTTGTAAATTAATAAAAAAAAAATGATACTAACAGAAGGACTCTATCGAAAAATTAACAAACGATATTATTGTAGAAATATTATTAATAGTTTATGATCATTACATCTAAAAGAAAATATAATAGGAACTAAAGTTACACAAATTTTAAAAAATAGTAATGCTAGTGATATCAACTCTAATCCCAATTTTTTGAGTACCAATTCAAGTGTCATATTTTAATTGATAAATATAATCAATTGATGTGACACACTTACTAATAAAAAAGGATAACCCATATGCCATATAGGTTGGTACTCAAAAATTGAGATTAGAGTTGGTGTCCCTAGCATATTTCTCAAAAGAATAAGGACCAATCTAGAAATTTACATTAAATACAAGTAATATATATATATATATATATATATGTATATTTGGGTAATTTTCTTTACTTTTTAAAATAATCATTAAATGATTGTATTTATACTTAAAAAAAGGGAGGAGAGGGGAAGTACATATACGACATTTATCATTATGTCAAAATGATATAAAAATTTGATATTAGATTGATATGACTCAAAAATAAAACTAAAGTTTTCTCATGTTAGTAAAGTGGATGGAATTTATATAATGTTAGTTAATAAATGAAAAAAAGGAACTATTTAGATAATGTTCCAAAAAAAAAAAAAAAAAGATTGTACTTACTAGGGCTGTGCTCGGTTTGGTTCCGTCGATACCATACCATATATATTTTTTAATTATTTCCTTTCTCTCCCAAAGTTTCTCGAACTTATAATAGTTTTGGTCAATTTCAGTTGTTTATCTCCAGGTGGGTTGGTATAGACATGTCTATACCACTATATTTTCTTACTAATTTATTTTATTTTTCTAATATTAATGCTAAATTTGTTGGTGCAGATTGTATGTTCATGAAAAATTCATGTTCTTGGAGGCTCACATATATTAAGTTTGACTTGTAACTTGTAATATGATTTAGTTATGCAAATTTATTAGTAGGATTTGAAGATATGATTTAGTTATACAAATTAATTAGTAGGATTTGAAGAGTTACATTAATGTTACATCTATCTATCTTCACAAAATAAGGAAAAAAAAAAAAAAAACATGTATAATTTGTGGATAAAAACTTAGGCCACACAGAGAAGAATCAAATTGTTTATTCTTTTTCAAAAAAAAAAAAAAAATAAACACTTTATTCTTGTACTATGTCACTTCTAGTAGTGCTTCACTACAATAGGACTCGTTACATAATGCTTACCATCCGACCATTTCAACCGTCCAAAGACATAGTCTTTAGGCTTCACAACAACATTTTGCTTCATAACAATCTTGAATTTCTTCTCTTCACCAATTCCGTTGAATTTCAAGATTTTGGGATTAACGGAAATAGAAACACCGGCGGGAGCCTTCACGTACGCGGTGTAGGTGCCCGGTGTACCGACATTCTTAACTTTTCTGGTCACAATCACCGGTTTTGAGCCAAGATTAGGTACCACAATTGAAGGGTAGTTGAATTTAGCCATAGTGAATGACTTGGAACATTTATGTGGCTTATCTGAAAATTTTCTAATGACCGTTTGATTGTAGCCATAAGCGCATAAGAAGTTTAAGTAGTCATCAATGGTTAGGTCATAGACGAGTCCGGGGTCCATGGCACGGTTTGGTCGAATGTGACCCGCCCCATAAGCGAACGGAGTTGCTCTTTTCATGGATGAGTTAAGCATTGGCTCCATGTTGTTATCTCGTGTCCTTGCTGCAAAAGTCATTGTTTAGAGAATATTAGAATGTTAAAACTTGCACAACTATGTGTTTATTTTTGAAAAGAATACCAATATAAAAAAGATCGAGTCATCACATAACACGAAACTAAAATTTAACTTGTTCGGGATCACTAAATATTTTCTCACACCAGTAGTCATGATAGCCGATTTAATAGCGGCTGGGCTCCAGTCTGGATGAAGAGTTTTTAGAAGACCGGCAACCCCAGAAACATGAGGGCATGATATCGAGGTCCCGGATTGTGCAATGAAAGAAGCTCTACGCGTATCGGACGCTAGAGAAGTAGGTCTGATGGCTTCAGGGTAAGCGCCGATAATGTCCACTCCCGGTGCCGTGACATCGGGCTGAAATTGAAAGAGAGGGGAAAAAAAAAAAAAAAAAATCCCGCGCGCACACACACATATAAACACGCATGTAGAACAATCCGAAGCACAAAACATCGAGATATGAATTTGAAGACGGACCTTGAGGATTGCTTTCACAACAGTATTAGGACCTCTTGATGAGAATGAAGCCATAATTGGGGCAGGTTTTATTCCTAATTCAGTTTTTACCCTAGTCATGTAAGCCACAGGAGACCTGAATATTCACAAATGTTATTTCATTAGCATAAAAAAATTATTCCAAACCTTTAAAATTACTCATGTAAAAGTTCGTACTTGGAGGATTTGAGGTACTCAAAGACAAGTTTGCCATCACTGAAACTAATATGAGAAGCCGGAAGCACGTGAAGCTCGGGAACAATTTGATTGCCACTTTGAAAGTCATTGGCCAAAATCATTCCAACCGCACCCGCAAGAGCAGCCTGCTGACCCGTTTCAAGTTCGGACATTTGCCCCCAAACGCAGACCAAGATCTTCCCTTTCACTTTCTTGGGATCAAGGCTTCCGGGAATGCAATTTAGACTGCATAAAAATAAGCATTTGTGTTGCACAAAATGAGAATAAAGAGATTTATTTTGCAAGTTCGTTGTCACGAGTAGTTTCCTGTAAGCAAAGAAATACTCGTGTTCTCGATATAGAAGCTAAATAGAAGGATATGAAATCAAAGCATCTTTAGTATGAAAGGACAATCTATTTTTTTTTTTTTTTTGATGGATTGGATTTACTCACGCATCTAACGCAGACGCTCTTGCAGCTTTAGCATCTGCTCCGCCGATCAACGGATAGAACTTTTGGGATGGTAAGGCTTTGGTGGAGAGACTTGCACCCTAATTTTTCACAATGCAATGCTTGTTTAGTGCAAAGTGTCACAAAACATAATGCCACAACTTGCTCAAATTGAATAATTGCAATTAGGAAACCAAGGCTTACCCTAATGTGCTTTTTGTTACCAAGAGCAACATAAGTGACGAAGTCACGGTCAATTGTGCTAGCACCGACGGTTAATGTCCACGGTGACACGTCCCATACTGTGCCTGGCTCTGGTCCTGAATTCCCCGCAGAGGTGACCACGACAATGTCATTCTTAACAGCATGGAAGGCCCCTATCGAGATTGCCTCTTTCAAAAAATCCAAAGGCTTGTCATTGCCAATGGACAAGGAAAGCACATCAACGCCATCGCTTATTGCAATGTCAATGGCAGCGAGAATGTCAGTGTCAAAGCACTCTTCGTCACCCACCGGTGGCCAACAAACCTTGTAAGCAGCCACACGGGCTTTTGGAGAGCCGCCCTTTGCGGTGCCATTTCCATTTCCCAAAACATTTGCTCCACGGACAAAGTTTCCACCGGCTAGGGAGAGGGTATAAGTGCCATGACCGTCATGGTCCCGGGTAGTGAACAAGGTGGAATTGCATATAGGGGAAAGGGTTGAGTTGATATTCTTTAAGTACATTGCATATCCTTTATTGAAGTACCTTGCTCCGATCAGCTTCCTATATAAGTGGCAAATAGAGTCAAGCGAGAATTGCTATGAAAAAACAAGTCTAGAAGAAGGAGAATTCTTTAAGAGGTTCTAATTAAAAAATAACAATTAAAAACCAATTGCCATTAGTTCTAAACTATCAGTTCACAATAAGTTCTATTAAATAAGTATTTTTTTTTTTGTTCTAATATGATTTTAATCTAATCTGATGATCCAGTAGTGTGTAATAGCGATAAAGTATTTTTTTTTTTTTTTTGCTCTACAAAGAATTTTCTTTGGAAAAGAATATGGAGGAAAGGAAAAAAAATGGACCTATTGCAGTGTACTTTGTCTTTGATGCCATGTTGACAAATACCTCTCCACTTTGATGGGATGGGTCCAAACCCTTCGTCACTAAAGCTCTTGGATTCAGGCCAAACACCTATTATTATACAAATAAAGTTCATTTTAATACAATTTATAAAAAAAAAAAAAAAATGTTGTCTGGAGGATCCGCGAGTACAACATCGTAAGAAATAATAGGTGGGCCCAACTTGTTATCTCTTATGGAGCTGGGAGCTTGTGGAGATCTTAAGGTAGCGTAAAAAAAAAAAAAAAAAAAAAAAAAAAATGCAACGAAAACTAGAGTAGTGCGCCACAAATTTATATACCATACATAGTGGAAACAAAAGCAAATATACGTAGTCAAGATCCTGTTTTGTCAATTATCCCGCAATTGCTTAGTGCTGACTTTGCTTAAGTAGTGGTTACTACATGGATATACAACATAACTTTAAGATAATCTACTTTATCCTCCAATTTCAAATAAATAAGTGAAACTACAATGCAAAGGGATGAATACGTTGGAAATTATTTTAGGAGGTAAAGGAAACCAGCCTCAATGACAAATTATTAAAAAAAAGTAAAAAAATAATAAGAAACAATCTTTTAAAAAATGCAAACGAACCTAACTGAAAATTGATTTCATTTATATGTCTTAAAATCCTATTTTTTTTAATATAAAGTTTACAAACACTTTTTTTTTTTAATTCAAAATTAATCATTGTCTTTGTAGATTATTGAGTTATGTCAATCTATCCGAAAATATTGAAGTCAGAATTTCATTTTTGTTTGAGCAAATATGTATCGAGCAAGACAAGATTTTAATATTTTTAAATATACACTAATAAAGTATTCTTGTTTTTTAATGTGGAAAGGTCCTAATTTTTATATATAATCGTTGTACTACATTTATTGGTATATGCCAATTATTTTCAATACTCCAATGATTTACTTATACAAAAAGTCAAAACGTTCAATCACACTAAGGTGAAAGTTGGGTTAGTGAAAAAAACGATATTGGAGCTGCACGATATTTGGTTGATGAGTGATCACTTTGAGGCGTACATGAAGATCATGGTTTCGACTCATCATAAACGTTAAATATTTACTGAAAAATCATGACTTTTGCTTCTTTTATTCTAGCGACTAAAGGCAAAAAATAAAAAATCTACACAAACGAGCCCTATTTATAAATGAAAAATACTTACCAAATTACATTGCTCAATTGATTTCAACTCTATTGGCTTCATACATTTTTCTAGTGAAAAAGAAAGATCCCCACTTCTCATTTTCTATTATAAGATTTTATTTTATTTTTTCAGTAGCCAACAAGATGAGAAAATTACCGGTATCCAAGTTTCCAATAATCGTATCTTCACCAAACCGCGCCTTCTTCCAAATAGACTTAGAAGGAATAACACCATTTCTTTCCAACCTAAGAAAATCCCACGAATGCGTTGTATGCAGTTTCTTCCCTTTGTTTAAGAATACCGATATGACATCCGGATGCTCTTGTAGATGGGAATGTGCCATTTTTCAGAAGTGTAAAACAGAGGAAAACAAAGAAAAAGCAGGGGAAAACAGAGAAAAACAGAGTAGGGTAAATATTGCTTTATGAAAATGAAGGTCTTACTAGCAATTTCAGCCGCTTCCTCATCGTCGAGGATTGCAGCAAAGCCGTTAATATGTCTAGTATACGAGTACAAGATGGCGCCTTTCGCCTTCTCATCGCTGTGCTAGAGAAATAGAACGAAATGAAAGAAGTTAGCTATTCATTTTACTAGAAAAACAGAGACTATGCAGAACATGTATCCAAATAGAGTACCTTCCCAAGTAAGTACCAAGGAGAGTGTGATGCGAACTTGTCACGCTTTCGAGATCGGCCGACGAAGGTTTTGGACCGTGTGAATGTGCTCCCAAGTAAACAATATAAGGCTGCAACAAAGAAGAGTTTCAAGGCCAAAAATTGTAGAGCTTCAATTGCATTAAGAGAGAGGAAAGAGAATTTACACTCGCCTTTTTAGTGGCTCGGGTTTGTGCGAGAAACAAAGGGAAGAGAAGAATTGATAGTAGAAAAATCGGAATTATAGAATGTCCCATATCTTTCCTTTGAATCATCTTCAGATTTTTGCTTGAATGCTTGACAATAATAACTTTGCAGTCAAATAATGCCTTTATAATGGAAAAAAAAAAAAATTTTAATTTTTTTTTCTGGGTCTAAAGATGAAATAATGACATATGAGGCTCGCACTTCTTTTGATTTTATGGTTGTTTTATTCAACGCGTTATGGAGTTATTGTGATTCTCAAATATGTTTTGTTTAACTGTATCATGAAAATATTTAGATCCTATACAATTTGATGTCAAGTTGGTACTTGTTTTCAATCATGGTCTGTTGACCAAAAATAAAGCCTTTGTGATCTCAAAAACTGAAATGACATTTTTATCCGGGTTGTTCTACTGTGTCGTTCTACTGTGTCGGGAGAAGAATTTCCCACATCAACGCTGGTCGTATGATATAAAATATGCTAATATACTTACCATTCATGTTGTGAATTATGTTAAAGACACGAAATATTTGTGAATTAAAAATCGGCATTGGTAAGTGAATTAAAAATCCGACACCGTGAACGACACTTTTTATACACACCAAACTTCATGTCCTAATGTTATAATGTCCTCGTCTTTAACATTTTTTCACAAAATAGCCTTCCAACATTTTTGACATGAATGGTTTGACGTAAGCGTCAAATGGTGGTTGACTAGTGTCATTAGATATTTAAATATTTGTAGTCCCCTTTAATTCATTTTTGTGCCCTAAATAGAAAATGAACGGTTTTCATTTAAGAAAATGACATAAATGGGCAACAATGGGTTTTTTAATCTCAAGTCAACCACCAGTTGAATTTAAGTCAACTGTAGTTGACTGGATTCATTGCATCTATCATTAACCAGTCAATTTGAATATTGAAATACATTAAAGGGATATTTGTTTCAACCATTTTATGAAATAAGACATATTCCATCTAAATGATTTTTTAAAATATGTGGCTGATTTTTTTCCATCTCAAATACTCTATTTGGATTGCTCTTTTTCAAATGAGGACCAAATGAAAATAAACCCGATCTTAAATTTATATCCCATTTGAAATAACGTTATATAGTGTCTAGATGTCCATTTAGAACCTTGTTATCATATTGACTTGTAAATGATTTTTCAGCCAAAGACCGATTTTAAATTTTTCCCATTTTAAATGACAATTTTCAACAACTATTTAAAACATAAATCCAAATGTTCTTTCTAAATATTACATCTAAACGTATACTCAAATAACAATCCAAATATTTTAATTTAAATTTAAAAAACTAGATGACTCCCCCAAGCACAACATTATCATTTACACAATGTTTAGTAGATATGAGAGAAAGAAGGGAGAGATAATTTTTAGGGATAGAAAATACGGATGACATTAATAGTGTTCTTTTTCCCCCTTTGTATTGGAAAGAAAATTTGTTATTTGGACAAAGAAGAGAATAAATAAGTAACTTTACTATCAAAACTCTATAACCCATTTCCCTTTTTTTTTTTTTTTTTTTTTTTTGAAGTCCAGGTTGATATGGTGACGTTAATAAGATGACATGTTGGGCAAGCATTAGTGTAATGGTATGTTGTTGATATGCATTAGCCGACTACTATGGTGACGTGGAGTGACTGAGCTTGATTTATTGTGAAATGACATCTAATGATGGACTTTCTGATAAATTTACATGTGTTTTTCATATATTTAGAGAGGGGGATTTCTTAACATGCATTGTGTCAAAAATACTAAAAAATAACTCGGATTGCGAGTAATGCAACTGTAGTGCAAGAAAAACGTAGCAAAGAACTAAAGAAAAACATGAAATGGTTTATACACTAAACTGGAAATAGACTCTTTTTAATCCTTCACACACTCAACAACGAAGAAAAAAGTACAGCATCCCAACATTTTGATGGAATGATTTTTTAGAATTGAAAGTTTGCCGTTCATTTCAAACGATAACCAGATCTCTAAGAATTGTGCTTGATTGTGTTGGCTCGTTTGTATGAGTTGGTATAGGTGATGGTTGAATTTCAAAATGATGTATGAATTTTCTGATTATAAATGATTGTATGAATTATTGAATCAAAGTTGGAAAGATGATGGCTAATAGGTTAACTCTAGTTGATCCAAGAATGAGAGAATTGTAGCATCGAAGTTCAAGCTGAAATATCTAAGTAAAAAAAAAAAAAAAGATCAACTTATTAATTCAAAGTATTAGCATAACGAATAAGTTAGCTCGACTTGATCAAAGAATGAGTGAATATATATTATTTTTAATTCTCCAATTGTAATTTCTCAATAATTTCTCAGTGAGACTTATCAATATAATGCAAGTGGCTTTTGAATTTTATTCAAATAGTATTTTAATCTTTGAATTTTAGATTATTTTTTGTTTTTTTTTTTACGTTAATTATCAAAGGATTTTTTTTTTTTGGTTGAGTTTCTCATTTTAGATGGAGATGTAGACTTGTATTTGCCACAGAAAACGCACCTAGCATTGCAATTAGCACGGTCCTTGGTACTGCCAGTTTGCAGCACTTGAGATTTACCAAGTGCTACAACGTTGAATATGATTGACTGACGGCTTATTGTATTAAGGGAAATGTTCTCATCCTCCTGAAGAGCCTTGTTACATGGGCATCATATGCATGAGGCTGCAGCACTAATTAAATACCAAGTGCTACAATGTTGTACAGGATCGATGTCCTTTTGGATCCTGGGCGATGTTTTCATCATTAACTATTACAATTTTGATGAACCATATATGTTGCGCTGGTTAGTGGTTTTCTTGGTGAAAACTAAGTGTAACCATGTGGCACTAAAAAAGGTGGTCTGTCCTTCCTTTTATGAAGAGGATAGAATGTCTGACTTGGTATTTCACAACTCATGTGGTATTGCTGTCACCCCTTTGTGTCCAAGAGTCACTTGATATATCTTCAATAATCGAAAATTAGTTTTTTGTTTTGTTTTTGTTTTTGCTTTTTGCCTTTTTTTATTTTTTTTATTTTTAACTTGGGATGAGAAATTCAAATTTCACACCTTATGATAGAGTTATGTATGGTATTACCACTAAGCTATACAACCAATATTTAGCATTCATTTGGTGTTAAGGTTTGGATTGTGATATTTGGGTTTGAATTGAATTGTGCGTTTGGTGAGAGATTTGAACTGCTAGAATTAAAAAATTAAAAAATTTAAAATGTGTTTGAAAAAAAAAAAAAATCAACATGAAATTTGTTTTGTTCGTATCGAAATTCTATGTAATTTGAAAAAAAAAATAATAATAATCTTTGGACTTGTATATGTGGGGCTCGTCTCTTCTGTGCTAAATATTACTATATCACTTGATATATCTTCAATAATTGAAAATTAGTTTTTTGTTTTGTTTTTTTAACTTGGGATGAGATATTCAAATTTCACTCCTTATGGTAGAGTTAGGTATGGTATTACCACTAAGCTATACAACTAATATTTAGCATTCGTTTGGTGTTAAGGTTTGGATTGTGGTATTAGGGTTTGAATTGAACTTTACGTTTGGTGAGAGATTTGAATTGCTAGAATTAAAAAGTTAAAAGATTTGAAATGTGTTTGTAAAAAAAAAAAAAAACATGAAATTTGTTTCGTTTGTCTAGAAATTCTATGTAATTTAAAAAAAAAAAATCATCTTTGTACTTGTATATGTAAAGTTATGGACTATTATCATATTCAATGTACTATGAATTCAATGTACTATTATCATATTCAATCTCTTCTGTGCTAACTATTGCTATATCAAAAAAAAAAAAAAAAAAATTTTGGTTCATTTTAAGGAATAATATCACAATTAGTTTATGTATTATGCAATATTAAATTTAGATTCATAAATACACACTCGCAACTCAAGCAAGAATCATATATTAACAATGATCAATAGAATCTTGTAGTGAACTCCACAGGAATCCTTGCAACGCGAACTGAATAGTGATTAACCTGAAAATATATATATATATATATATATATCAATTAACAACTGTTATTAACGTACCATTTTCTCGAAAGAATGCCGTTCAATTCATCTTTAAGAATCTATTGAGTTGATGTGCAATACAACTAAGTTTTTTTTTTTTTGGTTTATTTGTTTGTTTGTTTTTTTTCTCTCTCTTTATTATTCGTCTATCAACACATATATGCTTTAAAACAAGCACAACATGATATCAAATACTCAAATAGTGTACGTCTAGAAGGAAATAAAGATTTAAGAGCATATTTGGTAAATGAGTTTGAATTCAAGATTCAATTTAATTTTCTAACGGTGGTTTCTCCTGTAAAAATTTAAACTTTCTGTTCAAACGTTATGTTCTAACCTAATGACTCAAACATCATGTACAAAATAATACTTAAGCATGAGCTAGCTTTACACATCTTCAAAGCATAACCAAAGCGATGAAAATGAAATATACCGACATACCAAATCACACATAACCATGGTGAACATAGAATACAAATCCAAAAATGAAAGGAAACAGCATATATGTGTCGTGTACAAATTGTAGATAGAAAATAATCAGTACAGTTTAAGAACAACTTGTATCAACAGAACAAGCTAGGATTATACAAAAGGATTACTGTTTGGTTCGAGACGTGAGGTAAATTTGGGTCCCAACATTTGGAATAACCCCCCCCCCCCCCCCCCCCCCCCCCCCTCTCCGCGGAATGTAATGAATTTTTACTTTAAAAAAATGAGTTTTTCCCCCTCGAGAAAATTAGGTGCCATGAACAAGTTAAGTATGTCATTAAATTCAATAGATTCATATGTAGCAAACTTATTTTTAATTTACAGTTCTGTCATGTTAACCAATTCCAGTTGTACTGAAATCTTAAACTTCAATTCCGAGGTACAAATCTAAAAATTAGGTGTTTTTGTGTCGTCCTAAAAACTTCTCATCTCTTTCTCTCTCTCCTTTTTTTGTTTTTTTGGTTGTTCATTGGATATACTCTATGGCTGACATGGTAAGATTCTAAATACGTTCGTGAGAGTAATGACATCCATGAACTGATGAGCTTGTATAATAACTATTTCTAAGATGAGTACTTTTTTATTTTCTCAGCTACCAAACTAATTTGTCAACAACATGATCTTATATTTCTTATTTTTTCTGGTTGGATGTTTTGGTGTATTATACATACTTCCACAGAATTACTTCTTCAACTGAGCGTTAAAAATGCTTGATATAATTCTGTTTTGGCAACGGTTTCTGTGTTAAAGAAGACTCTAACAAAAAAAAACAAAAAAAAGAGAGATAGAGAGAGAATGTGTGTTTATAATTGTATAAGTGAAATTGGACCCATCATCTAAATATATAGGATTGAGTTAGATCTTTTTTGTCACTAGTGGATATCGAGATTTCTTCTATAAACAACGGTGATGGGGTTAGTTTCGCACTAATGATCTCCTTTTGTAAAGAAAAAAAGGATGTTTTCATTTGTACTGTGCATACCAATTCCTCAACTTGTTTGAATTGTTATAATCGGTTCGGTGTATGCCTATGTCTATAACGAACTGAAATCACGGACAAAATCATAATTACTCCATAGTTAGATTTATTCACATCCAAAACAGAAGCAAAATGGAAAGCTCAATTGTTATGAAAAAAAAAAAAAAATTTCAGAACCGAAATGATCAAACTCAAATATATATTAGATTGAACACCTATTTTTGTCGTTTTCTTTATATTTTTAAATTTTGGTGTCGTTTATCATTGTTTCATCATTCAAATTGTTGTCGTTTTCGAACATCTGCTCCCTGTACTCAACTTGTGTTGTTTCCTTAATTATGTTGTTTATTTGCTTTATTTCGTTTATCAAAGTTTATTTTTACTTGTCATGCAGTCAGGTTTTCAATTTCTCCATTGTTTATTGTTTTTACTTTTTGTGTCGTTTATATTTTTCTTAATAGTTGTCGCTTATTCTCCTTTTTTTTTTTTTTTTGATCGTTTGCTTTCACTTTTCATTTATTTTAATTTAATTGTTTAGAAATTATTGTTGTATATTAAATTTTAAAAGGTAAATTAGGTCGATCGACCTTTTTTAATCATCTAATCTAATAAATGACTATTTTATTTAGAAAAATAGCCATTTGTCATTTTTCAGATTTAATCAATCAGTGATTGACTATGTCAATCAGTGATTGACTATAAAATTTAGTTATTTACATTATAATTAATCAGTGATTGACTGTAAGTTAGTCACTGATTGACTATTATGTGGTTAATTCTAATTAATAAAATTAATTAACCATTTTAGAAAAAAATGATAGTTTAACTAATTTTTAAAAATTTTGATTATTTATTAAAAAAACTTAAAAAAAAAAAAGCTATTTAGTTATAAATCTCAATTTTATATCGTTTTCCAAATTCCAGATATTACCGTCGAGAGAAGAGAGAGAAGAGAGAAGATGTCGAAAGAAGAGAGAGAAGAGAGAAGATTCTAAAGAAAGAATGTTCTTGAAGAAAGTAAGATTTTCTGATTTTATTGATTAAACAAACTGTACAGGACCCTCTCTACAAATATATGACATTCTATAACAAACTCTTACTCTAACTGGAAAAAAAAAAAAAAAAAAAACCTCTTATTTTAATCTGTAGACGATAGACACGTGTACAAATCGGTTACAACAACTTTAACTAACATTTATCATCAGCAACTATACTCAGTCGTTATTTATCCAAAAAAAACACTGTACCTGTTTATTGCACCAAAAACAAAAAAAAAAACAAAAATTAAAAAAGAGGAATTACTTCTAATGACAATATCTTATGTGGCTATATTATTTTCGATCCCAAAGTGGATGAAATAGACAAATTATAGTAAACTAGGAAATAATGAATTACTACCTCAAGTCTTGCTTTTGTTTTTTTGCTTTGGTTTTTTTTTTTTTTTTTTTTTTTTTGTTTTTTGTTTTTTTTTTTAGTTTTTAGTTTTTTATTTTTTAATTATTATTTTTTTTTGGTCGATAGTTTCCTCTTTTGTTTCCTCAAAAAGTAGTTGCAATGACAGGTCTGGCACAATTACAATGGATTCTCCGATATTTAAAAATTTTAGTTAAGGTCTCAAAATAACATATTATGTTTTTAATGGTATTTTAGCTTTGTAGAATTTTCTTCTGTTATCGAGATTTTTATCTGATATGTATGAATTTTTTTTAAAGGTTTTTAACATCATATTTTTCTACGTTTATAATATCCTAACATATCATAAAGTGGTACTAATTGAGCACTTTTGAAACATACATTTCCGTAGTTTATAAAATTGTTTCCAATGTTTTTATTGATGTCAGTATTCTCCGATTGATTTTTTTTTTTTTTTTTTAAATCTAGAGAATCGATATTTCTATTAATATCATTATTCATCCTTGATTCATCATACCTGATGGTCTTTGACGACCGAATTTCATCAACAGATATACGTTCGTAGTATTTTAGGAATTCAAGTGTATTTGGCTAAAATTAAAACAACAGAAATCATTTCGTTGGAGCAAGCTTTTGGACTACTAGTAATTAATGTAGTACAATAAATCTCAATCAAGTCTACGGTTTCCCACTTAATTTATCTTTATCAAAGGAAGACTACGGGTGTTTGGTGAATGAGTTTAGTTTAAGATTTTTAAGTTTCAATAGTAATTTTTTAGAAAAGATAAAAAAAAATTTCAGAAAAGACAAAAAAAAAATTTCAGAAAAAAACAAAAATCATGATAAAAAAAATACAATTTAATTTAAAATGAACTAATCACCAAACATGTCAGTCGTGTTATATATATCATGGAAAATCTTCGGAAGAAAAACAAATTTTAGTGTCAACTTTAATTGACTAATTGCTATTATCTTATTTAGGCAAGGATATCCTACATATATAAAAGAGTAGATAAAAAGTTACTGTTTATTTTTTATAGTAAAAAACGCACTGTTTTTTTGTTGCCGTGCAGCTGACACGGGGAGGAGAGGGAAGGGAGAGAGAGAGTTGGGTTTTGAAACTTTTTGAGGTTTTTTTGGTTGTTGTGCAGCTGACACACAGGGAAGGGAGAGGGAGAGGGAGAGGGAGAGGGAGAGAGAGAATGTGTTTTGGGGGGGGGGGGGGGGGGGGGGGGGGGGGGGGGGGGGGGGGGGGGGGGGCGGGTTGGGTTGTTGGTTTTTGGGTTCTTTTTCTTGCTGACAGAGTCGGAAGAGATATTTTTTTTCTTTTGCTCGTGGGTAAGGGAAGGAGAGAGAGAGAGAGAGAGAGAGAGAGAGAGAAAAAAGAGAGTACGAAGTGTGAGAGAAGAGAGAGAAAAAAAGATTTTTTTGTTTTAATATTTACTTATATATAATTTTTTTTAAAATATATATAGAGTAATTAATTTACATAATATCTGAATTTTTTTAAAAGTGACAGTTTGATCCTTATTTTAAAAGTAACTCGTTTAAAAAAATAGTTATAATTTTTTTTTAATTTTTCAGAAAAAGATAAATATTGAGATAAAAAAATACAAATTAGTTAAATTTTAATTGAAAAGCCAAACGAAGCATATATCTACTAATATATAAAAACATCAATATGTAGTATTATTCATGAGCTTTAACCAAAACGAGCACCATTTCATTTTTTTTAAGATTTGTTTTGTTTTTTCAGCTTTTTAACCACTATTTTTAAAGATTATTGTTGCTATTCGTTCCACATGTTGGCTAAAGGTCTTCTTGAAAAAATACACCGTTCCTTACTTTAGATGCTTTGGTAGGTCCCACGTGAATATTGAGAATATGTTTTATCTCTCTTTCTTTTCCTTTTTTTTTTCCTACTTTTTTTTCTTCGGTGTGGAACCTGTCATTAATGAGAGACTTTTCTTTTTCATTTTTCTTTTTGTTTTCTCACCTTCTGAAAACAAAATATATTCCTACATTTATAAAATAGTAGATAAAGTAGAAGATTGGAGAATGAAATTACTTTATCATCAAGAGAAAGAGAGAGAGAACATTTTCTTTGTATCACATACACACACGGATATATATATATATATATATATATTACTTTAGAATTTTGAATTTCTTCTTTTGCTTTAGAAAGTTTCGTTTAAACAACAGGAAAAATAGTTCTTTTTTATTGTGAGCTAATGATGCCTTCAGGTTTCAAAACAAAGTTAATAGAATTCTTTCATTTTGGAATTTCATTTTTGCTTTTATGTCATTTTGCCATTATTTTCGGGCATATTCATGTTAAATTTGTGTTTGGATCGAGTTTTCTTGTTTAGAAATTTCCTACTTTTGTCTGCTTTTGGAATGATCATCCATCCTACTGTAGTTTTAGGAGCTCATTATGCAGGAAATAGGCATATATCCAATATTGCTTAGGATAACACCTACTACAACTTGTCATGTGAGAACTCAGATTTAGAAATGTATTAGCATTTCATCTATACTTATTTTTGCTGCAAAACTTTGAACAAGTAGATATAAATGTTGCCGCTAGCATATTGTTTTACAGTTTAAAATGTTTCTAAAAATAAACTTTTTTTTTAAAACTTTATTTGCAGTTGTATGTGTATATGTGACTCTATATATTAAACTGTGTGTAAAATATTCATATTGACTCTTTTTTTATTTACGTTTTACTTGATTATCATATTTTCAAAACGTTTTTAGTTTTCTTTTTCCAATCATCTTTTTCACTTTTTGTCTTTTTCTGAAAAGTCAACGAAAATTATAAATTATTTTTCAAAAGTCAGTGAACATCAACTTATTGTAACGACTTAGCTTTTCGGACTGTTAACTAGCTTACTAATTCTTATTTAATTTATTCTTAACACTTATTTATGTTTGGTTCTAAAAATACATAATTTTTTTTTATAAATCATACTCGTACTACATAAGTTTGATTTACTAAAATTTTTAACTGAGGAAATTGAAAACCTCTAGATAATAATTATCTTATTCAAATTCGTATTTAGATAATATTTAAAAAACTATAACTTATGTAAGTTAAAATGAAAGAGCCTAAAGTCTTTTTCTCATAAAGTACTCATAATAGTTTAGTAATACCAAAACATTGGAACATAATAATAAATATAGTCGATACAAAATAATTTAAGAAGTCAAAATGCGGAAATTAAATTCGTTGTGGTATCTCACTCCCTTCCTTCATCGCCTCCGCACAGCTTCGCCCGTCCATAAAATATCTAAGTAGCGGGCTATTTACTCGTGTTACCTACAGCACGAACACACATGTATGAGCTTTCGCTCAGTAAGTACAAACAATATCTCACAAAATATTTTTATAAAATCATATCATCACATGTAACATCATGAATGTTAAAAAATGCATGTGATCTATGTGTGTTCAATTATACTTCATTATATACATGTCTTATCTACTAAGGGCCCCTATGTCGTACCCATATGCGTGCAACCAATAGAGAGTTGGGGGAGTGACCCTCCATCAGTCTCTAAAGTCATATCTTATAACTTTCGTTCTTATCATATTCTCTTACTAATTGGAGGTTGGTACGATACTTAATTCTATTTTCGTTAGCCTCATTCTTATTATTTGTGACAATGTGTAGATTTACATGTCACTATGCATCTATCATTACGGCATATATATCTGTGAGACATGTCGATCTTATCAGTGCAAGCGAAATTATGCATGTTAAATGATTAATTAACGCAATACATATGGCTTATATATTCATCACTTCGTCAAGGTAAATCATAGAAAACATAGAATATCAATAACGAAAAATATTTTGTTCTATGTTGTAGGTGAGGTTTGTACTTACTTATTTTATGTGCTTAAACTTCCGGAGTTGTATATCCTACTACGCAGATTTGAGAAATTGTCTTGATTTAACAATATCTCATTATTAGATAGAATCATAATTATATTACTTTATTTATTTATTTATTTATTTTATAAACTAAAGTGAGCTTAATTTACTTATATCATAATTAACCTTAACAATTGATTCATATTAATTATTAAGTGTTAATTAATATTAATAATTAAGTAGTTACTTATTAATTTGATATTAATAATTAATATTTTGATTAATCTATTAATTAATGTTTAATTAATCTCTAGTTAATCATCCATAGTTATTTTGATGATTATATCAATGATTAATAATTAATTAATCTCTAGTTAATAATGTATTGTAATTATGAAGTTACTCAACATAATAATCTTAATTATTATCTACTAACTCTTATAATTAATTAATTAATTAATTATTAAGCAATCAATTAATTAATTGCTTAATTAATTACATTTAGTTATATATTAATTAATTAATTAATTAATTAATCAATCAAGGTGATAAAAAGTCACCTAAGTGTATACCTCCTATCTATTATTGGACTTGTAAGGCCTAATCCCTTTAGTTATGATTATTTAGTTGAGCTTAGGTAATCTCCTGGTATATTCCTAGTAATCCTCTAATGTTCTTAATCTTAGCCTATTTAAAACTTGTGATTCAACTTTATAAAGTTAGGGTTTTTCACATTATTTGATCATACACTTAATACCAACTCATTTCATAACGAAATATGTTCATATGTTATGATTTATCCAAATGTCACATTTTAATGTTTAATTATTTTTATCGGTTGTAGGATTTTAGATTTGAGTATAATCCCGTTTTGGACACTTGATAACTTGTTGGAAAGCTTAAAACATCTAGTTTTTGTCTTTAAAAATTTTTTTTTTTCCAAGATTTCAAGTATTTCAAATATTAATGTGGACGTTTTCCTAAGTGTCTTATGGTAAAATCTCAGTTTATCAGATTGCAATACAATAATATGTGATTTATTAAAATTTATGTACATATCCGTTTCAAACGCAATATATCTCATTTGAAGCTTGAGATGTCTAATTTACAGCGGTTAAAGTTATTTCCTTTAGTACTTGAGTGTTGCATACCAATAACTTAGGTTTTGTTAGTGTTGGTCCCACATTTGTACCACAAGTCCAGATGCATGGGTAAGGTTAGAAAAATCATAACAATTCACTTAAAAGTCCAAATAAGGAAAAAGATATGTCGTGGGAAAGTTATAGTGTCTATTTCGCATGATGAGAATAGTTTTGTAAAACATTATGGCTTACAAACTCAAAATATACAAAATCGGTGGTTAGTATAGGGTTCTAGTAAAGACTTTCGGTTCGTAGTCCAAACTTTTAAAATTCACCAAAAACTGCACATTTATCCGTTCAAGGTGTATAATACCTTGTTGGAAAGCTTAAAGAATCTAGTTTTTAGATCTATAACTTATAATCCAAAATTTTGAGACTAAAAGGTTCGGAGTACATAAAACCCGTGGCTAGACTGTACCCCAGAGGTTCATTTTCTCTCTAGTTTTGTGCATTGTTTTGTGTCACAACTTCAAATGCTCATAACTTTAGACATACAAAAGCAAACCAAGTGATTCCAAGCCTAAAATGAAGCTTATCCTCTGCAGAATCTTATCATATAATTTATTTTTCATACCAAAGTTTCTAATGGATGCTATATTACCACAATAACTACAAGCTTTAACAAAGTTCGTAGATCTAACCGAAATACTCTGTAAATCCTTTAAGATCTTGGAACTCCAAAGTTCTTCTCAAAACTTTTTCCTAGGTAAGAAGAAGTCTAATATTAAGATTATAACTAAGCATCATACTTTAGTTCTCCAAAAATGACTAAAACACAAGAATACAACTAGGTTACCTCTAGTAAAACGTCCTCTAACTCCGTTTCACACTTCTTCGAACTTGGTAACGGAGTCGCTTAGAGCTTGAAAATGGAGGGAGGAGAGTATTAGAGGGGCGTTGGAGATGGAGAATAGTGTTAGTGGTTCTTTTTTTTCTGTTTTGAGCTTGGTGGTGGCTAGAGAAGCTAGGGTTTTTGAGCTTAACTTGTGTGAGAATAAAATGAGGTGTTAGGAGCTTGTTTTCAGCCAACTTTTACCTTAAGGGAGCTGTATTTTGAAGGGTAAAATTGAAATTTTTTGGCTGTTTCTCCCCTTCATTGTCGCCACTTAAAGGGAGAGTGTTGGGGTGAAAATTTGGTTCAACAAAGTGGAGACAAGGGGTCACTTTCACTTGTCTCTTCTTTAGGTCAACTTGCCAAAATAAACTCTCATATCTTACATGAGGTTGCATGCATGCACCACTTTCCTTTTTTCTCATTTGTTCAAAATTTCTTCTTGTTTTTTTTTTGATACAAAATCCGGATCCCCCCTTGCCAGTTTTTGGGACATTAAATTAGGACACATATGAAAGGTCCTCATAATCATAGCCACCACTTTGGGTTCTATAATTTGTACGCCATGTTTCTTGGTGCAGTAAACCGTGGCCTGGACATGGAGACATGAAATGGCGTGATTCTAACGAATGGTTTTGGGGTCGGCGGAGAAAAAAAATGATCGTTTTGTACGGATGAATTCAATACAGTTGAGTAGGATGACTCATTTGGGGTGTAGAAAATGCGTTCATGGGTGGAGGTAGAGTGGAAACATGACTGGAAAGGCAAAGGAGAAAGTCTCCATGAGTGTGTGCTGAAGCTGAAACCAAATTGAAAAGATAAAGATGATAATTATTTTGGCAAAAGATGAGAGAATAAAGTGAAGTACTTCTTTTTTGTGTGAGGATGAAAGGAAAAATAATTGTCTTCAAATTTATAAAGCCAAGTAATGCTCTCGTTTTATCTTTTCTGTGACAAAGAATCAATAAATTTCCTACGAAACCAATGAAATAAAAATTGTAGTATGACCAAATTGGAATAGATGAGAGGATTATTAAAATTTTAGCTCATGCGCTTACTGGGCCAAATATGCACTTGTATAGATGCCACATGAGGATTTATTTATTCAAATAGATTTTATTGATATGAAAATTACACCAATTAGCTAGCTGGATTTATTTAATCCATTATAGCAACTAAAAATTTCTTAACTATCAAGAAAAACACATAAATGTCTAAATTGAAAACCATGATTTTAAAAATATCAATTTTTTTTCTTTTATTACATGAATGTCTAAATTGATACTTCTAAAGACCATATCACCCTTTCATCAAGAATTGAAATAAAAAAATAAATGAATGATTAAAAGCGGAAAGAAAAATTCTCTAAAACATTTCATATTAGCAAATATTTTATAAAAGGAAACAAAAGATCATTATACTCGATTTATTATAAATAAAAAAGAATGTAACAGATATTAGTTGTGTGACATATAAAAAAATTAATTATGATAAACATTAGTCATTAAAAAAAATTAACAGCAAATATATTAAATAAAATAATATTATTAAGAAATATTAAACACTTTAAAACCTAAAAAAAGAATTATAATGATATTCTAATTATCATAAGAAGGAAAATTATAATGATATAGTAACTATCATAAGAAAAAACTAGCATGTTTAAAAAAGTATCATATATAATTTTCTAGTACTACCATAAATAAATAAACAATTTCAAATCAATTTAAACTTTAGAAACTATATTTGTATAAAAAAAAACAACATTAGAAACTTTCTATTAAAACGAGAATGATAATAATATAAAAACAAATTATCATAATAACGTAACAATTATTAGAAAAAACCTAAATCATACTTAAAAAATTAATTTTAAGAGACCTAAATCATTCTAAAGAATATTATTATAAAAAAATCTAAATCATACTAATAAGCAATCACTGTAATAAAAAAACTAATCATTAGGATAAAAATATAAAAATGTATGGTTTCGAGGTCAAAGGAGAAGAAAAACGACGGTTTTGTATGGATGAATTTAGCACGGTTGAATATGCCGAATCATTTGGAATGTAGAAAATGGGTTCATGAGGGGAGGTAGAGTTGGATACATGAGTAGCTTCAACCGAAAATGAAAAGAGAAAGATGAAAATTTGGGCAAAAAATAAAGAGAATAATGGGAAGAAACTTCATTTTTATGTGAGAGTGAAAGGATATACTAATTACCTTCAAATTTAAAGAAAGCTAATAAGTAATGCTCCCATTGTATATCGTTTGTATGTCACAAAATCAATAAATTTCCAAAGAAGTACATAAAAATCAATTTGTATGACATCGTTGGGTTTGAGAGGATTAAAATTTGATCACATGCATGCCCTAACATGACTAAGTGCAATTCTCTAAATGTGGAACATGATAAACGTGAGGATTTATCCAACTAAAGACATGAAAACAAATTTAAAAAAAAAAAAAAAGTTTCATAGCTATATATCTAGAAAACTCATTTAAACCGTTCGCATGACATCATTGGCCGGTTTGATCAAGAGCTCTAATTAATAAACTAGCTAGCTAGCTGGTTTTAAAAATTCTACACACGATTTATTCAAAGATATTTTGAAAATATCAGTTAACTAGAGATTAGTGAAGAAAGAAAACGCAAGTTTCATTTGAAGAAATAAACTCAAATACGTTTTATTCTTTTCACATATACTTTCCTCACTCAAAGATACAGCACTTCTTGTTACGTTTTATTCTTTCGATATATAATTTCCTCACTTAAAGATATTAGACTCTTGTTATACGTTTTATTCTTTTGATATATTGTTTCCTTATTAAAAGATATCGGGTCTTCTTGTTGTCGTGTTTCTAGGACTTCTTATATATTGTGACATTATCAGTAGTTATCCATTGTTTGCAATTTTTTTTTTTCTAACAATAAATAAATGGAGAAGAGGAACCAAAACCACTACCCAAATTATTAGAAGAAAAAAAGAACACAATTAGAGAGATTTTGAATCCATCCTGATTAAATAATACAAAGAAACTCCCTAAGATTAAAATAAAATAAAATTTACTTACAAAACTAAAAGAGGAAAAAATAAATAAAGAAAGCTATTAAAAAATCAAGGAGAAAAATCATTATGATTTTGCTTATTTAAAAACCCTTCATACTATGATTCGAAGTTTGTAGGGATAAATTTTTCTTAACTAGATTTTTATCCAGTTCTTTCCTCAAAATTTCAAAATCTGCTAATTTCTCTAAGAACCCGAAGCAACAATTCTACCTTTTTCTAGGTAGTAATACGATTGTTGATAATAACATCCTCGTCAAGATTTCGATCTTCAGAGAAGAGTCTCTATTTAATTCACTAATTCTGCCCCCGATTTTTTCAAGGTTGCAATTATGGCCCTAGTGTTATAAGGTTCCACCTTATTTTCAATAGTTCCATTCTTCTTCCTTTTTATTTTTTATTTTTTTTTATTTTTCTCTCTCTATTAACTGAAATAAACCCTACGGCATCAATTTGATCAGAAAAATCCTAAAAAAAAAATCAGTTGACTAGAGATTAGGCAAGACGAAATTTAAACTCATCAACTACATGTAGTTTGCAAGATTTGTCAATCACAAGAGATTAACTGAGTCAGAAGTTATAGAGACCCATGGCAAGATTAGAAATTTTAGGATTTGGGTTCTATAATATTGCCTAGTGTTTTTTGGTTTAAGTCTCAATCAAACGAGCCGAGTTAATAAACGTTCTTTTTGAGCTAGCAAAAAAGTTTAGAGCAACTAGCTCAGGAGGGGATGCTGTTACATTTTCTTTCTCACACTAATAATCTTTCTGAATGGGAATATTGATGGAACAACTGTGCACTGTAATGGGTGGAGAAATGACTTTCAATATAAAACAATTTGTTGAATTATACATTTTTTTTTTTTTTACTCACCTTATACTAATAACGGATTGGTAAAACAATAAGATATTTCCTAAACTCAACCCCCTGTAATAAAACCTTTTATCTCCTTTAGCATCATCTACTTTAAGGACTAATTAAAAAAATTTCCCATAAATTACAGTCCTTGTAATTCTTTTCGTTTGAATTTCAAAACGTAACATTCGTTCTTCCAAATCTATGGAACGTTAACATAATACATCTTCTATCTTTTACGAGAAATGACACATGTCACACCTGAAGCGGGGACTTTTAACAGTTCGTTGTTTAATTACTATTCTACTCACCATCATAATTTAAATTTTTTTATACATAAAATGATTGAATTTAAATTAATTATGTTAAAAAATTTTATAAAAAAAAAAATGAAATGAAGAAGAACGAGTTCGTCATCTCCCTGGCCTCTAAGGTTGAGACCCGTCATGGCTACGCGGCGTGCTCGCCACCCAAGTCCACCGGTGTTGTTGCTTGCCCCCTTCCATGTCCTAACCTTTGAAAGCCTTGAGATCCCAAAAATCCGCCGACGCAAGAAACCTCAACAACTCTATGAGATTCTTTCCCCACAACCAACGTTGACGATTATTGCATCCTAGACGACGAGATTTCCTTCCCCCACCCGATGGCAATAATCAGCTCACCACCCATAGACTTTGTCACATCGGTAACCAGCTCGCTCTTGCCCTCCTCCGTTTCCCATGGACATTGAGCAAACCCCCAGCTCCAGCACGTTGACATGCTGTCTTTGCTCTCCCCGTACAGCCACAAAAAAAGTGAGAGAGTTTTTTGTTTTTTTTGTTTTTCTTCTTAACCTTTTCTTAATGGATTTTTTTAATTTATTTAATGTTAGATTTCCTTAAAGGTTTAACTTATAATCTAAAGTAGCTTCTTTTGTAGGAAATCTAAAGTAGCTTTTAAAATCAAATAAGATTTTAACAAAATAAAGTAATTAGAACAACTCCTATATAATGCATCATATTGCAATCATGTATCAAATTCTATCAGAAAATATTAACAGGGTAATTTTTGTTAATGTTTCATAGATTGAGTCAACGAATGTTACATTTTGAAATTCGAGTTGTGGAGTATTACAAGGATCATAATTAGGGAGAGATTCTATAATTAATCAAAAATTTATATTCTTCGGGCTCCTTTTATATTTAAAGTTTCCGTCATCTATTCAGAAAAGTTGCATATCTTTATTGATGAAAAAGTGTTTTTGCACCTATAAATTTATTTATAACCATGAAAAGATGACAACTCATTATCATGTTACAACAAGTCATTTAAGTTCAACATTCATTAATGATCATAAATTTTTGACCAACTACCCAATTCATTACAGCCGTTTGATCTTTATCACATAATTGAAACAACAATAACCAACAATGGGTAAATATTAAAGTAATCATTAAAATCCTATATAAAGCTCAAAAGCATCAACGATTCTTCTATTTTTATTTTTTTTTCATTTAAGAATCTACATGTTATGGACTTAATTCTAATCACACAGTAGATGAAATTTATTGCTATTCAATCTTAAACTTCACACACATTCATACATTATGATATGGTCATTTAAAGACCTTTATTTTGAAAAGTACAAATAAGAAAGCTCGTGGGTGCATAGTTTTGAACTAATTAAGGATATCTAACGAAGAGGTGGGATACTTTGTTCGTATGTAAAGAAATTAGTCGATCAACTTTAGTCTTCACCTGAACCAGCCTGTAGAAATTATTCTTGAATACTTTGTACCCCAAATGCTTGCTTGTTTGATACTTGTGTGGCCACCCTTATGGAGGTTATTTGTCCCAAGGTCAAGGTCTTTAAAGTTGAAATATGTAGCCCTAGGATTGTTGGACACATAAGGTGTCAAGTAATCGTAAGCCCTCTTACCCAATTCACATGCTTTTTCTTCTTCTTCTTCGTTCTCCCAAGACAATAGGTATTGAAACGCGTAGATGTTTTCCGGCTCGGTGTGGGATGGATGGCGGATTCTGAAATCTCGCTCATTTTCCCACCGAGAGGAAATACAAAGATTAATGCTTTTCCTACGTCTTCTTCGTACAACATTTCCAACATTTTTTCGAACACGTAATTTGGAGATAGGCTCTTTCACAAAAATCAAGATTTCACTTTGAAAGATAACAAATCAGTATTCGATTTCTTACTAAGTAGAACGTCCAAAGACTCTCCACTCGGAAGAAATTGAAAAAGAGAAAGGATTCCCACCCATTTCATTTCCAAGCATTCTTGGTCTTTGCAGACCCAATTCCGGAAACGCCTTTTCCATCAATCCAAGTAGCTTATCCACGCCGCCATTGAACGTGCCCGGATGTCAGCTTGTAGCACAATTTTTGTAACATTTTCCCATTATGATCAATAGTAGAACTCACCGCTGTTTTGAAAGTCATGTAAACTGTTAGATCCTCATTGACTTTGTAAGCACGGCGTTGCCACCGATGAAAGAGCTTTCTTTGTCGTATCGTTTTCCAGGTTCCTCAAAACATCAAATACAGCAACCTTCTTTGGCACTGGAACTAGTTGAACTTTCCATGCTACAACGATTCCAAAGCTTGCTGGTCCGCCACCACGAATTGCCCAAAACAATCTTCCCCCATGGATTTCTTATCAAGAATTCTTCCTTCAGCATCGACTATTTTCGCGTCAAGAATATTATCAGCCGAGAGGCCATATTTTCGCGCCAAATAGCCGTAGGCCACCTCCGCCAAACAGTCCACCAACACCAACGGTGTGACTATCGCCGGAAGGGAAGCCAAGAATTTCACTTTTCTTTCCGATCGCATAGTAAAGTTCACCAATCGTTGCGCCAGCTTGAACCCAAGCCGATTTGCTCTCCACATCGATGCTAACCGAACTTAGGTTTCTCAAGTCAATCACAAACAAATTTTGGGTCATTAAAGTAGGACACGTATGAAAGGCCCTCATAATCATGGCCACCACTTCGGGTTCTAATCTGTACGCCTTGTTTCTTGGCGCAGTAAACCGTGGCCTGGACATGGGAGACATGAAAATGGCGTGATTATAATGAATGGTTTCGGGGGTCAATGGAGAAGAAAAACGATCGTTTTGTATGGATGAATTCATACAGTGGAGTAGGATGACTCATTTGGGTGTAAGAAATGGGTTCATGGGTGGAGTTAGAGTTGGAAACATGACTGGAAAGGCAATGGAGGAACTCTCCATGAGTGTGTGCTGAAGCTGAAAATAAAATTGAATAGAGAAGGATGACAATTATTTGGCGAAAGATGAAGAGATTAAAGTGAAGTACTTCATTTTTGTGTGAGGGTGGAAGGAAAACTAATTGCCTTCAAATTTATAGAAGCCAAATAATGCTCTCTCATTTTGTCCTCTTGTATGACATAATATCAATAAATTTCCTACGAAACCAATAAAATAAAATTATTTGTTGTTTGACAATCCAAGGAGACCGGTTTACCTTTACTATCTAATGAATGTGCTATGATTTGTAGTAAGGTGAATGATTCTTTCGGGCTATTTGAAAACAGGAATATAGTCTATTGTCTTGCCTTTTGTGGAATACTAGAACAAGAACGTAAGACAATTTGTAAGTACAACTCCGCCTATAGTATAAGCAAAAATATTTTTATTACTCTGCTTGTTTTTCAAAAACTCTTGCATTGATTTAAATATTTTTACTGCTTTACATGCACTAGTAAAAATTATGGATGCATGGCGGTTTTTTACAAGTTTATGGTGATCGATGGCCTACCTACCCTACTACCACAATGTCCATGCATTCTCAAGTAGTCAATTTTACTTGAAACTTTATTAATTAATTACTATGAAATCACTCTTATTTGATATTATTGTATTTTTATTTGTTCAGGGTCTCTGTTCAACAAATATTCCTTTCACAATCATGCTGCAATGTCCCATATAAGTACTCAGGAATTCATTGTATGCCATTTATCCAATAAGACCAATCACTAGTAAAAATTATGGATTTATAACGACGGTAATTAACCGTCATCTAAAATTTACACGATGATTAGACAATTATCGTGTAATCTACAGTCATAGAATGTTTTTGAGATATCACGACGGTTGATAAACCGTCGTGGTATCTCAATATTCCACGACGGTTCACACCGTCATCAAATAGAGAAATAAAGGGAGCAAACTTGGATATATTTATTTATTTATTTTACTTACCTTTCATCTTCCCACCAAGAACTTTGATGTCCTTTGTTATTTGCCTGACACCTGTTAAGCGACTTGTCATTTGCCATCTTTCTGAAGTAATTGATTGGAATATTAAGCTCATTCAAAAACTATTGACTAGTGATAATTAAACATGCCTTCCATGAATTAGCAGTAGAAAAACGTTGTTGCCCATTCAACTTTATCAAAATGATGAAAAAGAAGTAACGAAAAATAAGGAAACATAATCTTTAGGCAACAACAATCAATAAGGACAAACCTCGGCCTCAACTTCTTATTTGGTTTTTTTCTTTTTTTGAATATAAAAGCATTATTACCTCTCACACTCAACAGTGACACATGCATGAACGTGTTTTTCGGGTTCTGCTTATTCTATCCATCTTAATTGATTAAACGTGTTTTTTAGAACTCGTTCTATCTATCTTCACTGATTAAACGTGTTTCTTAGTAAAAGAAGTTTCAACATTTTAAGTGCATGAATGATGTCATTTTAAAATTATCTGGTCTTGAATGTATGAAATATAATGACGATCTTTTGTAATGATGTTGAGATTTCTCTCTCTCTCTCTCTCTCTCTTTTCTTTTTTTTTTTTTTTTTTTGAAATTATAATGAATTATGTTTTTAGTGAAACTGAATTGAGTATAAGAAACTATTATTATATTTGTTTATGTTTTGAAACTATATGTAAATTAACTATTAATTTATCTTTATTTTTACCGTTCACTTTATCTTAGCATATATGAAACATATATATTTGGATAAGAAATTTCTCTATTCCAACAAACAAGATTGGAGAAAACTAGTTCAAATGTATATTTCCTCGAAAAGAGATAGAAATTGTCATTTCGATTTTATAGGAAAAATTAATATTTTGATAAAATTAACATAGTTTGAAAAGGAAAAGACCACTTACAATTAGGTCTGGAGATGAGTTTTAAATGCAAAAAGAGAAATTATTCAATGGACCAGGTATACTACGTCATATATGTTTATGTGATACACCATTTAATAAAAATGTGATATTTGGATGTTTTTTCCATGTCATACCTTTGTTTTTATTTTTATATTTCCTAATGTGTAATATATTAGTTGTCAACTCAACCTACCAAAAATATCTCATCTGAATCTTATCAAAATCAATTCAATTTAAATTAACATCATCTTTTTTATTTTATAATATCTTTAATATATTTAACTAATTTTTTTGCTTAAAAAAAAAGAAAAGAAATTAAGGAACCATATATGAGGAACCTTCCCCATTCAAACAGTGAGGAAAAAAAATTTTGAAGGCTCTAAGCTTGCGGCCCCCCACCCCCGAAAAAAAAAAAAGATAAATAAATAATTGAAGGCTCTCTGGTAAGTTTTTGGACATGAGAGAAGAAGGTAAGTTCAACACCAAAGACTAATTAAAACCAAAAACTAACTAGTTTGGTTCACAGGTTCAAACTCATATTTTTCAACTCAATTTTATCATTTTTTGAAAAAGTTTTTTGTCTTTTTCTGAAAAGTCAACAAAAATTAATATTGAAACTTAAAAAATCTTAACACAAACTCAAACACCAAACACCCCCTAAACAGAAAACAAAAACAAAAAACAAAAAAAAAAAAAAAAGACTATAAAAACCAAAGAATAATGGGGTATTTGGGGACATCGCCAAACATATCTTCAACTATTTCTTTTGTATTTTTTTTCTTCAACTTAAAATTACTTTTAATTATTTATTTTTTAAATATCTAAACTAAACTCAAATTTTAAAAATTCAAAAATTTATTATTTAGATTTAAATTAGATGATTTTTTTAATTACATATAGGCCTCGTTTGGCATTTGAATATAAACTCAAAATTTTTATCTCAGTTTTTATCTTTTTTTTGAAAATTTTTTGTCTTTTTTGAAAAAGTCAACAAAAATTTTCAAACTCAAACTTAAAATTTTCAATTCAAACTCATTCACAAACAAATCAGAATTTCGAGAAAAACAAAGTGAAAAGATATATTGATTTTTTTTTCTCAAAACATAAGTTAAGTTTTTACTTTTTTTTTTTTCCCACTTTAAATAATTCATTTTTATCAAAGAATATTTTTAAAGGAGAAGTGTGTGGTAGAGAGAATATTTTGAGGGTTTCTACCGATACATCCATTTTTTAGACCGTTCAGATTGACTCGAATGGTTAAAATATTGTTGGTTTACTATACTTATCATACACCTTACCTCACACAATCGTTCCCACCAAAAGTCTTCTCTGTCGCCGGCGTCCTTCCCGCCGACGACCTACCCCTGACGCCGGTGACTCACCTCCGGCCCCCCACCACCGGTTCCACCAAGCGGTCGGCCCGCCACCGGCGACCTTTCTCTCTTCTCTTCCCCTTTCTCTCCCTTCCCTTCCCCTCTCTCTTGCGGCCCTCCCCCGCCGGCCCCCAGCCCGGTGCGCCCCCCCCCGGCCTCCCCCTACCCCCGCCCCCCCGGCACCCCCCGACGAACCCCCGGCCCCATCTTTCTCTTCCCCTTTCTCTCTCTCTCTCCCCCCACCGGCCGCCCCCCCATCCCACCCCCGCCCGCGACTCCCCTTTCTTTTCTCTCTCTGTTCTCCTTCTCTCTCTCTCTTCTCACGTCGGGGGTAGAGAAAGAGAACAAGAGAGAAAGAGAGGGGGATTCGCGGGTAGGGTGGGATGAGGGGCAGCCAGGGGTGGGGGGGTCGCGGGCCGAGAAGAGGAGAGAGAAGGGAAGAGGAGAGAAAGGGAAGAGAAAGAGGGGCCGGGGGTTCGTCAGGGGGGTGCCGGGGGGTGGGGGGAGGCCGGGGGAGGGGGCGCACCGGCTGGGGGCCGACGGGGGAGGGCCGCGGAGAGAGGGGAAGAGAGAAAAGGGGAAGAGAAGAGAGAGAAAGGTCGTCGACGGCCGGCCGTCGGGGCTGGAACCGGTGGTGGGGGGCCGGAGGTGAGTCACCGGCGTCGGGGGTAGGTCGCCGGCGACGGGAAGGACGCCGACAGCGGGAAGGCCTGCCGGCGACGGAGAAGATTTTAGGTGGAAATGATTGTGTGAGGGTAAGTGTGTGATAAATAAATAAACCAATAATATTTTAACCGTTTAATTTAATCTAGACGGTTTAAAAAAAAGAAATATCGATAGAAACCCTCAATCACATACTCTCCATTTTTAAATTCAACTCATTCCAAACTTCTAAAATCGGGCCTGTTTGGTGTATGAGTTTGAGTTGAAATTGATAAGTTTAAATAGTGATTGATGTGTACTTTTTCAGAAAAGACAAAAAAATTTTTGAGAAAAAGAAAAATTGAGTTAAAATTCATGGGTTTAGACCTGTGGTCCAAACAAGGCCATCATCTTTAAACATCACACCAAATGGACTCTAAGTTGGTCACTAGTAGAAAAATTGTCCTTTATCCGTCGTCACTGACATTAGCTTTAGATGTCACAAAGTTTGTCCTTTGCCAAAGATTCTTTTTTTTTTTTTGCCCTTTTCTTTTCTGTGGTTGTGGATCGTCTTAATTTTAAATTATTTCTTTTCTATTAATTTAACAAATTGCTGGGCGAAATGCTTATATTGCTATTCAAGGAAGGAATGTTTATCACCAATCAAGTTGATTGTTAACTCAAATTGTACTTTCCTTTCTTTTATATAGATATATATATATGTGTGTGTGTGGTGTATTAGATTTGTATAATTTGAGAAGGCTGTTTGTTCTTCCATCATCTGTAGGGCCTCCAATTTATTATTTGTCTAAAACCTGTCAAGTCATTTGTCTTTTTCATCTGTCATTCTTGTCTGCTTCAGACAGATGGCAGATGACAAGTCGCGTAATAGGTGTCAGGCCAAGAACAAAGGACATAAAGGTAAAAATAAATAAATACATAAGTCTTCTAAGTTATTGATTGAAAATTAAAAGATTTTGTTTAGTAATAAAATTTAATTTTAATTAAATTATATTTTTAATTTTAATTTTTTTAATTTAATAAAATTTATATTTATTTTTTAAAAAGTTAATAAACTGAAATTTAAAAATTTTATCTTAATTTATACTTAACTCATTTATTTATTTATTGGGAAAACGAATCCCAAGTTATTCAAAAACTATTGACTAGTGATAATTAAACATGCCTTCCATGAATTAACAGTAGAAAAACGTTGTTGACCATTCAACTTTATCAAAATGATGAAAAACAAAGTAACGAAAAATAAAGAACATAATCTTTAGCAACAACAATCAATAATGACAAACTTTGGCCTCAACTTCTTATTTGGTTTTTGTTTTTTTGGATATAAAACATTACCTCTCACACTCAACAGTGATACATGCATGAATGAGTTTTTCGGGTTTTACTTATTCTATCCATCTTATTATTAAAGACAAACTTCGGCCTCAACTTCTTATTTGGTTTGTCCTTTTTTTTGGATATAAAAGCATTACCTCTCACGCTCAACAGTGACACATGCATAAACGTGTTTTTCGGGTTATGCTTATTCTATCCATCTTATTATTAACGACAAACTTCGGCCTCAACTTCTTCTTTGATTTTTCTTTGTTTGGATATAAAAGCATTACCTCTCACACTCAACAGTGATACATGCATGAACGTGTTTTTCGAGTTATGCTTATTCTATTCATCTTAGATTTAACTTGTTTTTTAGAACTTGTTCTATCTATCTTAACTGATTAAACGTGTTTCTTAGTAAAAGGAAGTTCAACATTTTAGGTGCATGAATGATATCATTTTAAAAATGATCTTGTCTTGAATATATGAAATACAAATGACGATCTTTAGTAAATGATGTTGAGATTTTCTCTCTCTTCTTTCTTTTTTTTTTTTTTTTTTTTATAATTATAATTGATTATGTTTTTAGTAAGACTGAATTGAGTATAAGAAATAATTTTTATAATTGTTTATGTTTTGAGACATATGTAAATTAATTTATCTTTCTTTTTTAACTGTTCACTTTATATTAGCATATAATGAAAAATATATATTTGGACAAGAAATTTCTCTATTCTAACAAACATGATTGGAGAAAACTAGTTCAAATGTATATTTCTCGAAAAGAGATAGAAATTGTCATTTCGAGTTTATAGGAAAAATTAATACTTTGAAGGAAGTTAAAAATAGTTTGAAAAGGAAAGACCACTTACAAATTAAGGTCAGGAGATGAGTTTTAAATGCAAAAGAGAAATTATTTAGTTGACCGGGTATACTACGTCATCATATTTATGTGGTACATCCATCCAATAAAAATGTGATTTTTGGGTGTTTTTTCCATGCCATACCGTTTGTTTTATTTTTCTCTTTTCTAATGTGTAATATATTAGTTGTCAACTCAAACCTTCTATAAATATCTCACCTAAATCTATCAAAATCAATTCAATTTAAATTAACATCATCTTTTTTTTATTTTTGAATATCTTTTAATATTATTTAATTAATTTTTTTGCTTTAAAAAAAAGAAAAAGAATTAAGGAACCATATATGAGGAACCTTCCCCATTCACACTGTGAGTAAAAAAAATTGAAGGCTCTATACTTAAAGCTACTTTTAACTATTTATTTTTTCAAATATTTATAGTAAACTCAAATTTTAAAAGTTTATAACTTTATTATTTCAAGTTCAAATTAGATGATTTTTTCAATTGCATATAATTTCAAGAAAAATGAAATAAGAGCTATATTGATATTTTTTTTTCTTAAAGCATTAATTTAAGTTTTTACTTTTTTTTTTCACTCCAAACAATTTATTTTCATGAAAGAAAATTTTCAAAACTAAATTCATTTCTAACCTCCAAATACCATCTTTAAACATCCCACCAAATGGACCCTAAGTTGATCACCAATAGAAAAAATTGTCTTTTATCAGTCATCACTAACATTAGCTTTAGATGTCATTTATAACATGGGAAGATAGGTACAAAGTTTGTCCGACGTTGAACGGCTACGGATGATCTGTTTTCACAGATCTTTGTACTGTTTTTCGCGACTGTGGAATTGTTATGCAAAATGAAATCAAAGCTAGTAGGGATTTTTAATTGGAGATTACACGACAGTTTAAGAAAACTGTCGTTGAAAGTTACTGATTACACGATGGTTTAAAAAAATCGTCGTGGAAACTTATAGATTACACGACGGTTTTCTTAAACCGTTGTGGAAAGTGGAGATTCAATGACGGTTTTTTTTTTTTTTTTTTTGACTTCGAAAGTGAACATAATCTGTTCAACATAGTTAATTACAGTATTAGATCCACTCTTGACAAGCAAATTACCAATATGCCTCTTGCCTCATGTAAATGATTGTTTGTCCACAAGATTTAACCTTCCTTTTTTTTTTTTTTTTTTCACACTTTATATGGCTTCTATGTTCTTATATATATAGCCCAATGACAACGTTAAAACAATTTTTATAAATTTCTTACATTCTAGTTTTTAATTCACCTTTCTACGTTAAAAATCTGACTTGGGCTTAGGACCAAATCTATTGTCCATTTTCAACCGCTCCGGCATCCTATTTTCAAACATTGCAACTTTTTGTTTTACTGCAATTGTATTAATTTTTCGCGGAAACTTTGGCTCGTTTGGTTTATCAGTTTGGTTTAACTAAATGTATTTTTTCATCATAATTTTTGTCTTTTCCCCAAAGCTTTTGTTTTTTCTGAAAAAGTCAACAAAAATTACTATTCAAACTTAAAAATTTCAACTCAATTTAAACTGAACTTGTGCACCAAACAGGCCCTTTATTCTAGTGTGAACCAACTATCAAACTTTGTTGACAAACATTTGGAGACTACAATACGTTGAAGACTCTCTAGATTCATACCATAATAAAAGCTTAATCTTTATCTTCGTTTTTATTTTATTCTATTATTATCAATATTACTATTTTACCAAATCATATACATCATGCCACAGGTCGTTTGCAATTTTTAGAGAACATAAACTTTTTAGATTTTCATATCGTCCAATCAGCATAACCTTAACCAAAATGTCATCTTTAAAATATCTGGTTAGAATTAATGTTAATTAAATTTGTAGACAAATTTTCTTTTGTTTCTTTAAAAAATATTATTTCTATTTATAGTTAACGTAGTTTAAGTTTATTATTAT